>OZ018334.1:57920875-58520875 GCA_963969495.1 Ceratothoa steindachneri | reverse complement strand
GTGACCATTTATCTCCACAGTTCTATTTTTTGTTTTATTATTCGTTCTTCTTTCTTGTTTAGATGGAGGCTCTCGCGCCTCTATTATTCTTCTCTTTATTTCTTTTTTTTAATTATAAGTTTAATGCAGTTTGGATTTACGTTGCTTGTTCTTTTATTTAATTTACTTAGGAAGTTGAAGCAAAGAAATTGGAAACCGAGAGCGAGAGACCGACTGTGGAATTACTCTCGTGTGAGGAAGCAAACTTACACATATGTATACACCACTCTGTGAAATGAATTCCTCAAAGACTTGAATGTGGTGTATATTATAGACGAGATCGCAGATTCTAGATTTAAGTGGACTCACCAATCAGATTATCGGTAAGATGTAGCTCAAATATCTCTACTGATGGGTAACCTACAGGTAACAGTGGATAGATGCCACTTTCTGAAGATGGAGAATTTCAAAAAGTTAAGGAACGCACAAAGGAAGAAATTTAGAGTACGATTAAGAAAAGATTTATGGAGACAAGAATTAATAAACTCAAGATAGTTGAAGTAAACATCAATGGACTAGAGGATAAGAGAAGCTATTTTTGCCTCGTTTTAGCCAAGGGGGTCCCTGATGTAGCAGTGAAATGTGAGCACGGTTTGAGTATAGAAAAGTATGAGCTGAAACTGCATAATAATTATACCTACACTAACAGCCAATCTAATGAGAGGTTCGATGGTATAATAATTGCTGTTAAGAAGGTATCAAGCAGAGAGATTTGGAACTGCTAGAAAAGAGATATATAGTAATACAGCTAGTCACCAGTGGTAGTAATGGAGGATGGAGGTACAACCCCCAAGAAGAAGTTATTTGCCCCTTCATAATTTCTCTGGTTGATTCGGAAGGAACAACATTCTGGTGATTTTGCTTGGGCACCTAAATGCTCTCTCCAGGAACCCAGGCTATACCTCAGAAGATGGGGAAGAACCTAGATCTATTGATCTATTTTATTACCTGATAATAAAATCTGTCAAAATAGATATAGACGGAAGCACAAAGAAAATAAGAAATATTTACCCGATATATAAATAAAAGAAAGGATAAACAAACACCTGAAAAGGACAAGCAATATTGACAACTCAAAGAGGAAGCGAAAATTAACAAATGAAGTTGAAAAACCAAAATCGATAATCGATGTGACCACGAATAAAAATAAAATAATCAGAAACTCGAAGAGGAAAGATAGAAAAGGGATATATATATATATATATATATATATATATATATATATATATATATATATATATATATATATATATATATATATTTTTAAATAAGGCAAAACAAAAATAAAATGAATTCGAAAAGCAAAAAGTGCGAAAAGAACAACATAACCAATAGAGAGAAAAAAAAATGATACAAATGCTCAAATGAGCAAACGATAACAAAGACTCGAATGGTGAAAATACAACGTAATGCACATCGAACAAAGCCAAAATAAGAGTAAATTAGAAAAATACTTCCTTCAAAGTGGTATTATTTTTGGCATATCTTTTTTTAGCCGCTCCCATTTATGCATTGAAACCTGCACAATCAAATTTGAAGAAGCTATCCGTATAATTTCCATGGAAATTAAACAAATATTTTTAAGAAAATTTATATTATTTTCTTACCTGCAGCGAAGCGCCAAGTCAAGGCAGGAGCCTAATTTAGCCATTGGAAACCATCAATGCAATAAACACATATCACAAAACGCTGCAGGCCATTGGAGGGGCATTTCCGCTCGTTCTCTAGTTCCGGAGGGTATTGCACATTGAATCTAAATAATACGAGTAATTGTACATGTACATTTCCCAGTATTTTTCTCCTTTATGTATTTAGTCAATTTCATTGCCTAAATAATTCGGGTTAACATGTATAAAAGTAAATGAGAAAAAAAAATGGAAATATCGGTAGTTCGTTTTAACCCGCATAAATTCTTATGGATTAAAAAATCGCCCGTGCTATATAAATGGTGGCCGCTAATGTCTTGGAGTATAAACCGTTGGGATATTTCCATTTCTTTCAATCTGTTACCCTTTCGTCTTCTCAGTTTGACCTTACTACCTGCTTCTTGTAATTCTTAATGTTAATCTTTGCCTCCCCTCTCTCGTCTTTCTCATTCGTGATTTCTTGTTTTTGAGGAGGACTTTTATACTTTTCTTTCGTATATATACCTCTAATATAATATTATTTCTTGTAGTTATCCTTGATAAGGAATTTAATAAAGTTCGAAAGTACTCGGAAACACCATTTAACTTTTTCCTGCGGGACATTGCATTCATTTGCTACCATCACGTGATACCTTGTGAACTTTTCATTTTTTTTATATATATATATATATATATATATATATATATATATATATATATATATATATATATGCGACGATGAGAAAATTGCTCTATTCTATCCTTTTTCTCCTTGCTTTATTCAAGTTAATTTCATCTACTCAAGTTTTACATGTTTGCAGTTGAAGATTCCATCCTCCAATCTATTGCATCTGACGTCTCCTTTTGTTCGGTGGATGATTTTGATAATTAAACTTTTTTGTTCTTCTCACAGGTGTCATTTTTAACAATTTAATCAGGCAATGGTATTTTAGATTAATATCGGTTTTATTTATGTATTAATCTTTAGGCATTAATGTAAAATTGTCATAGCTTTTTAACATTCATATTACAAACAGCTAAATCCCAGTAATCCTATTAGGTAAATCCCATTAAGCTAACTTGATACAATCGATCTATTTTTCCTTTTCTCGTGTACACATTTTCTAAGGATTTAATAGCCTTGTTTCATTTAACCTCAGGGCTAAGCTGTTAGAAGGTTTATGTCTAAATTTCGACATGCCCCAGCATTCGTTTATCTAGCCTATTTCTGTATTAGAGTCACTTTTATGATTTAGCTCTGAGATATAAGATGTTTCGTACTGGTGTTAGTATTAATAAAACATAGGTATTTGTAAAAAATTAGAATCTCTAAAGCGAGAAGAGAAGACGAATGATAGATTAGACAATTTCTATTGCGAAATTATGGTTTATCGGTAAAAGCTGAGGAATTGAGATTGATGATTATTTCTTCCTCGATGAAAGATTATATAACTGGAAGATATATTTGGCAGTAATGCAATAGAAAAAATAAATGGATTAAGAAATGTAGAGAAGCAACAGGATGCAAGCTTTTTCTATCTAATTAGAATAATATTACGACAGCTCCATAAAGCATTCTTTTTATGACCCATGTTTGGCTTTCATCGTATAACCTGACTCTTATGAGAGATTTATTTTGGGTTTTCCTCGATATTGTTAGCAGCCCAGATTAGAAAATTGGAAACCCATTTTAGTCTTTCCTCTCGTTACAAAATAAATGATTATAACTAATTTACAGGATGAGCTTTGCGCGAAATCAGATGGAATCAAAATACAACTGAAATCGGAAACATTGAAAGTAGGAAGAGATTTAATGTCAAGACAAACCAGCAGAGGGTGTTCGAACCTGGAAATAAACATACTTTTTCCAATTTATTGCCAGTGCCTCAAGCTTTACGAAAGAAAATGGAAGAACGGAAATTAGCAGTAAATTGGAAGTAGATGGTACATCACAGGCAAAATCGAGGATACAGGTCGAGTTTTAAAATGCATAAGCAAGTGCAATATATGATGACTGTTACCATAAATAAAAAAAGTTTCGGTACATCTTTAGAGAAGCTGTTGCGTCCAATAATAAATACCGAAACATGTTTGCAAGCTCTGGTAATCCTATCAAACCGATCCCTTAAGTGGAGAAGAATGACATCGGTTTTTACTTGCTTTTAGGGTATCATGCCCATTTACGTTTATTAAAGCTTTGAATAATCTGATGGACAATAATATAAACATAATACTAGATAAGAGACAGCCTATAACAGGCGGGTCGCCTGCTGAAGGATCGTGTTGCAGTATTGGAGATTCATGCACCTATCTTACTTCTGTCTAATTTGAACACCTGACTGAAGAAGCTTACTGGTGGAATTGAGCCAACGTGGGTAGTTTGCTTGCTTATTAACTAAACGAAGACACACTGCTCAATCCCGCTCTTTTGTTCCTGAAAAGAACGAACTTCTGTATACTGAAGCAAGCGGTTAGGGTTTGGAGAATAGGTAGCTAATTGTCCGTGGGCTTGTAGACCTGGCTGCTATTGGTTGAAGAATCTGGCCACGTAAAAAAACACCTACATTTTCAAGTGAGACAATCCTCCCTGAGGTAGTAAAAAGTAGGACAGCATAAGGCAACGATGGCCTTAGAAAAGTAAAAAAGGAAGGGCAATAATATAAATTTTATAAACTGACCTAATCTCCTAAAATTATAGAAACGTCCCACATACTGTCTAGGATTATTCATGGCCTAAAAACCAAACTAATAATCCTAACAGAAATTATAGAAATATCCGAGAGATTAATCAAGGTATTAATTAACATAATAATGTTTTATTACAAGAATGTCAAGATTACGCACTTGCCATATCCTTCATAAATGAGGAATTTAAGGGCTTCTATGCAACATCTGTGCATCCACATATACAATAAAACTGTCAGGTCAAAATGTTAATGGGAACTTGATCCAAAGATTAAACAAAAACAATATTTGATCGAGAGGAAAAATCATCATAGGCGAAGGAATATATCATGGAGAAGGATTAGTGGACTTCTAAGGAGAAAGAAACCTTAAAATTATGTTCTAGCATAGGTAAATGTATTCAAACTAATATATATTTTTATTATTTTTATTCGTTTCTAAAATTCACGTAATAGGAATAATGATTCTAATATTTAAAGTTTTGCAGGTTTATAATAAGAAAAATAATGCATTCCTTCGTTGAATCCAAAATCTCGCTCTGGTCTTGTTCCCAGAGGAGGTAGAGTTTTAGGTCCTGGAGCTTTGCTATTGGATGACAAGTGTAAGAATGATGACATATATGGGTTAAACGAATGACATTGCGGAATTATAATCTTTTTCGTAATATTTTTGTGAAAATGTTTAAATCTTTTTCAAATCCAAAATCTGTTATTTTCAAATAAAAGTGTGTTATCATTTTTGTTTCGCAACAAGGTGACCGGAAATACAATTAGATAGCTGTTGCTAAGGGCATTGTTTCAATGAGCACCATTTTTAGGTGTATTAATGACTAGAACACTTGTTGCACTCATGTGAGAAGTCTTCTATACACTAAAGAACTGCAAATAAGCGCAAATATCACCTTCTGGTAAGCTCATAGCTCAAGGATCTGGTTGCCTCCAGTGCCAAGCTTGCTCTCGAATGGAAAAAAAGCAGGTGTGAGCTTTTCAACGCACACAGTGACGCTTGGCCTTTTTGACAAAGGTCTCAAGTCGAGAAGTGCTGGTTAGAAGCTTCATCTCACTAAAATTATCCTTACAGATGGTTTGCGCAAATTGATATTCTCTGATAAAGCTCCCGTTCCCTTGCTTACAGCTCTGGGGGAGCTCCCCTTTTGGGGAGAAAAGATGAGCGATTTTACGAGTAGTTTCCTGCCCTTGGGGAAACATCAGAATAGACCCCATATTTTGAGCTTCTTTTCGTCTAAAGGAACTGAAGCAGGGACCATTTTTCTCTAAAACTCTGTAATTTTTAAAAATGACACAAAAAACGTGCTTACTAAGCACCTTTTCTGATAGTTCATGACAGATTTGAAGATGATAACTGTATTTTCAGCATGATTGCACACCTTTTCACAAAGCAAAAGTAATAATAAATTTTTGGAAAGAAAATGACCTCGAACTTTTGAGATCTTGGCCCGGCAATTTCCCATATTTTAATCCAATAGTGAATTTGTGGGGGTTAATCAAACTGGCGATTTATAAATAGAAGTCATCTAATTGCGAAAGAAAATAAGTATATATTAACAGTGGAGTGGATACTGGTTGTCTGGCAAAGTAGCGAAAAAGAATGAGATGTGTTGGAATAGTAGTTACTGGGTAACCAGATATTTTGGGGGTTCTTCATCTTAGTTTTACTATTTTTTTTACGTTTTAATTTATGTTAAGGCTCTCCCGCCCCTATTATTCTTTACATATTATCTTCTTTGTTTTATGAGTACTTTGCAATTGTTTTAAGTTGTTTGTTCTTTTCTTCTTCTTACTTAATCAATTTTTGACTAAGTGTGCATAGGTATCAGGTCTTCTCATGTGACTGGTTATCCATTCCTGAAATTTCTCCCGTTGGTTTATCTATATTTTTAGGTATATCTGTTGACCTTTTGTCTCTGTGGCTAAGGATAATCTCAAATTCGTCTCATATTTTGCAAGCTCTTTTATTTGAAGCTATATTTATGTGTTCGTGGCTAATTCGTCTCATATTTTGCAAGCTCTTTTATTTGAAGCTATATTTATGTCTTCGTGGCTAAGGATAATCTCTAATTTGTCTCATATTTTGCAAGCTCTTTTATTTGAAGCTATATTTATGTCTTTCTGGATAAGGATAATCTCTAATTCCTCTCATATTTTACAATCCCTTTTATTTAAAGCTATATTTATGTCTTCCTGGCGGCAGGCGAACTTTCTTTTCCCTTTGGGGTCCATAGCGTTCAATTGCTTTTCTTAGTAGTATATATTCTTTTTCGAGTGCAGCTATTTGTGCCGTTCTGTGTGAGTGCGGCAGAGTTCTGTAAGTTTTGCTGGGAACATACTTCCTATCAGCTTCTACTAACGCCTTTATATTATTATCAATACTCAAGTGAATTTCCTAAATTGCTGCCTACCTAAGGTAATTTTGATAGAACTCGGCCAATTCTTGGGCTTATCCGAGCAAGTCTGCGTTTTTTAGCCCTTCCTTTACGGACACTTAAGTTGTATTTGGCCAATGAATAAAGTCAGAATGACCATTTTATGATCACTGGATAAGGGGTGTTCTTTCTCCGCTATGTATTTATATTGGAGATCTGGAAACGCCAAAAGAATATCAGGTTTTGAAATCTTATCGGAGCATAGATATCGAAAATCAGCAAAATTTCCTTCCACTATCAACCTTTTCCATTAAATATCCAGGTTCAACCTTGTATTACTGAGGTGGCCAAAATAAATTGAAGGTTTGCTCCGGGTATTTAAATTTTTCATGGAGATTACTTGATCTTTGCGCCGGAAGATTTACCTGAAGGTAGTGGGAAAAACCTCCTCCTTGGGAGCTGATACCCGGTAATCATGATTAAGTTACCTGTGGGAGTTTCTATTTTAATCGCTAGGAAAGCCTCGTCGATTTCTTGTAATCTGTTAAATCTGACATAATTTCTAACGGCTATTGCTAGGCAGTCGAAATTGATATTTCTTGTGGTCCTCGTCACAACTGTGTAAATAAATAATATAATAGAGTTACTTTTTGATTTTATATTAATTTAATTAAGGAACACAATTTCACGATATATTTAAAATAAAAGTTACTTAATGAGAGGTTTTTTCAATATCCCACGTGGCCAAGTTGTGGCTGATAATTATAAACTTTCTAATTTGTCTCATTATGAATCTTTTTACCGTTACTTCATTGTTCTCCTTTTTGCCTTACTGGACTTGAAATCAGTGGGTGATTTTGTTTTGCCTCTTCTTTTCTTCTTGAATTCTACTTTTTTCACCGTATAACACAGGTCTGCTGGAAGGTGTAGATGCCCTCCTGTTATAATCTCATTGACTTCTCTATCCAAGACCGGGCTTTTGATCTTATATTTGTATTAACCTTTCCTAATTCCCTGGGTTAATTCTTTCTTATTATTAATGGGAAAAATTCTGCCCTCAGGAGCATAGAACATGAGGTTGAATTCGTGAGCTTCTTCGCTTTTTTGCTGCTCATGCATACTTGTTTCCCCATTGCTGTTTCCTCAAAATATGCGATTCAGCACTTTGAGCTATTATTTCAGCCACTGGTACTGGTCGTAATTATTTGCTCTGTTGTTGAGGGTTGTATTGAATGTTTAATATTTAAGCTGATGATGGGTTTTCCGTTAACTACATGGGCTCAAAACCGTTTTTGTTCCGCATGTTCATTATTTTTTTTTAGTTTAACCCTGGTTTTGCTACATTTATGACCTGTGTATGTAAAATACATGCAAGTTTATTCAAGAACTTTTCTTGCTTTATCTCGTTTATGTTTCTAGGTAGTTGAAATGGGATGCTGTTGCCTTTATGACTTTAGCATAAGTTTGAATTTGTTTTTCTTCTTCCTTTTTAGTTGTTTCCCTCCTTTTTCAATTATTTCCCTTTGAATTGAGCACGCCATCGTCATTGTTCGAAGACTCCCACTGCAGTTTATGAACTTTTGAGTTTGACTTCCAACATTCCTTCCACAGGTAAGCGTTTTGGCCTCAAGTCCAATTGAACTCATTTTGTCTGTAGCTTTATCGGGAAGTAATTTGTCGACATCTTTCTCACTCAAGCAGATTGCAATGTAGGTTGTGCATAGTTTAGTAACCAAACCAGCATAACTAATTCGCCATAAATTATTTTTAAAATATTGGTTCCATTGAGTTTTTGCGCATCCTCAAGGATACTCAAAGGACCCCGTTTCGATGTCTGCATGAATTGCTACTTGCTCCTCTTCTTTTACTTGTTTTCTTCATTTGGAAAACTATAGAGAAATTTAGATGTAGACAATAACTTAAAGGGGCTGTTATGATCCAGTTATCTACCTGGCTTACTCAGCTTACGTATATGTAGCCTTATCCTACCTACCTAACACGAAGCCTTAACAGTCTCTGATATTACCACTAAAAGCCACCACTCACACAGGTCTAACCTGCTAAGCTCGGCAATAGCAGGGTATGCTGAAATATTCAGATATGTCTCGGTCTTGTGTGGGTATCTATATAAACCTGAGCTATCCTATCTAACACGATCTAAAAAAGGGTGAAATAGTAAAGATTTTGCCTGTTTAGTAGTCAATTCCTAAGTTTTGTGATGTAGGAACAATTCTCTTCTTGGTCTTTTTGTGCAAAACTTAAGGGTACCTCTCGGAGTAGTAAATATCTTCAGGATTGCTGCTAGCTTCGTGAAATAAGATATTTATTGAAAGAAATTGGACTAATATAAAAAGTATAGTCTCCATCATGCAAAATCGAATTAAAACAGTCTTGAAAAACAAATGACATCATTGCAAATATTGACTGTGCTCATGAAGTTACATATAAATAAAATGGTTTTAGGCCCAAATTTGTTTAAATTTCCCCCTTAAATTAAGATACAAACATAAAAATACAAAATTTAACGTTTAATTCGGTCTATTATTTTTCATATATAAAAATATAGTTATCTTAAAACATTTTGTGATGAATGTACTTCTTCTTAAAGATATAAAACAGGAGATTGAAATGAATAATATCAAATGAACAAAAAATAAGATCTATTAAGAAATTTCCAACGGGAAGTTTTGATCCATAAGAGCCAAACTAAAGACGAAAGAAGCAAACCCACTAAATGTCAGATCTCATAGTATAGTAAATAATTTGTATATAACAGTATAAAAAATTAAATGATGTAAATGATCAAGTGAAAGAATCTTCTTTTTAGAACTCCAAAAATAATTTAAAAGAAACCATTTCATAATTTGCAACTAGAGCAAATCACAATGAGACAAATCGTCTTTGACTAACGACATGTCTGTTATCAGCTCCTTCAATGAACCTATCAACAACAATAATTAAAAACAAGATAAAAAAGACCTAAAACAATGAGATCAAAAGTAAAGACATAAGGATCAATTCCACTAAAACCTGAGACCTTGAACCTAACAGTATAACAAATGGTTTGTAAATTACACTAGCAAACAAATTTAATGCACCAAATGACCAAGTGAAAGAATCCGCTTTATAGAATGATGATTTTAGAGAAACTATTTCACTTTGTGTGACTGTAGCGAATGACAACGAAACAAATCACCTTTTAGTTGAAAGAGTGAGCCTATGAAAACAGATTTAGACAAAATGAGAAAAATATGACTAGATGGAACAATTATAAAAGCGTTTGAATACCCTGAACTCAACAACAGGTTGAGGAAACAACTCGGGTTAAAAGCTAAAACATATAATTAATACATATCTTAGAAAAAAATGAAAACATCAAATTGCCTAAAGAGATGAAATAGCAGTTAAAAATTGTAGATTCAAATTATTAACTACTACAAGATACTAAAAATACTAAAATATTAAGTGTGAAACAAACTCATAAAGCATATTTTTAGAATATTTGAGTGTTATATCAAGAAATACCTGAGAGCAAGGCCGCCATGCATCAGATTCCAATTTTTCAAAGAATTAAAATGAGGCATCTGCAGTTAAGTAACGTGTAAATGGTAAAGTGCATTAGCAGAATTGGGTTGACTTTGATCTTATAAAGGGTGGTGCTGAATGCCTTTTGTTGACACAATAGCTATCCTGTTGTAAAGAAAGTTTAAGTGAGTCGTCCAACGTTCAAGTTAGTTCTATTCTTTTTTAAAAAAAGAAATGGCAATAGAAAAGACAAATAAATTCAGTCCGAAAGTTTCTTATCTCCATGATATAAAGTAATTTTAAAATGTCAGAACCAACATACTAAACGCAATCCTGGATTGCAATCATCTACCATAATTATCTGATTTCAGAAGTAATTATACTTGTTGTATTTATTACCATCTTCTTATAGTTGAACAATTATTACAAAATCATTATACCTTGTTTCATGGCATTTGCAACATACACCGACGTCTCTCTTACACATACTTTTAAGCATCCTCGTAATTTAGGCTACACTCAATGTGTAATAAAATACTAATTTAAAAAGTAGTCAGAAATGGGATTCATTTTGATCTAAAATCTTTACAGTAGTGTTGGAAGTTATTAAGATGACTTGAAGTGGGAACAAAATAAAATCAGCTTTAACGAAGGATATTTAAGTCACTTGTAGATAACTTTGCATTATTTTTCTACGGAAAAACTACAGTCGAGGTTAGACAAAATTATCTCAACCAAATCATACAGTTGGTCCAAAATTCAATTTTAAAAGCGGAATTAATGAGAAAGAGGCTAAAGAAAAGTAGTCCTTTCAAACAAGCTCTTTTCTTGCATTCATAAAATATAATTATATATACTCGTATAATATCATAGACAATCGTCCACTCCAACAACTAAAAATTGACAGGCATTTACAAGTTATAATCGATCAGGATAATAAAAGAATATTGACATCTTTTCTAACTATTTCTGGCGAATATAATCACAATGGTTTTCATGTTTGTTCTTTTTACATGATGAACAATACTTCTCTCCTTAATTTTTTTCTTTAGTCTTTGTTTCCTATTTTTAAGTCATTGTTAATAACTATATTGATCGTTAAGAAATTTTCATCGAATGAATCTTAAAGGGAGTGAATTGATTCGTTCAGCCTTATTGCTGATAATTTAAGAATCTATTACAAAATTCTATATAAAAATATATTAAAATAGTTTTTATAATTCACAGACAACAATAGTTTTCAGAAGCTAATGCTATTTCTTAAACATCACTTTGCTTCTGTTACAAGTAAACCTCTCGTGTTCATCTTATCTCACAGGAGAGATCAGTAATAAAATATAATTGAAAAATATAACCAGTATTTTAACGCTAAAGTTTCTCCAACTAACATGAATAAATACTTCACATTTAGCATAGAAATATATATAAATATATGCCTGCCATTGTCAGAATAAGATTGCTTCATTAAAGGTTATTTTCTCTTTCTCTCTCTCTCTCTCTCTCTCTCTCTCTCTCTTTCCTTTTTGCTTTTGATACTGACATTTATCAGACTAGTCAAAATAATGGAGCCTATATTATATATAAGGTCTTGTAAACTGAGTAATAAGTTTCATATTCTTAGGAATTTTTTTAACTTAATTTACATTTTGTCCATTCCCTATATGTTTATGTTTTCTCCCTGTAACCAGTTTCTCTCCTCCCTCACTTTCGTCTTAAAGCCTCAACAAGATTTATACACTACAATATTTCTATAAGATTCAAATTAAAACGCCAATCTTTAAAATATAGCTAACTTTATTTCTTTCATTCTTTGGTATATTTCATCGTTAATTATCTTATATGTAGGAAGTATTTAATATAAATAATATCCTAGGAAGACAGGCTGAGATTTCAAGGTTACTCTAATAACTCAAATCGGGTTTGTTTTTCAAGTAATATTTACCGTGTGTGTTGTAGAAGAAAATCTAGTACGCCTAACCCGATCAAGTAAAATGACAAAATATAGTTTGATGGATATAATAAAATCTCTACGTTCTAAGTCATTAAAATACATTTGAAATTACTTTTTTATTGAAATCAGTATTAATTCTAAATAACTAAGGCCGATAAGTCAGGAATTGTTGTGATTATGGATAAAAATTCATATATTTCTAAAATGAACGATTTATTAAGTGATCAAGCTACTTACCCCCCAGTATTGGAAGATCCCACTCTACAAGTTAATATTGATTCCCCCCCAAAATGTACGGCTATTACTTAAAAGCTTCCCTGAAATAGTTTCAATATTCAAGTAGAGTAACGCCATCCTTCCTTATTGGTATGAACTTGTAATAACGCACAAACCAAACTTCCCTTTACGCCCTATTATAAATTCTGTTGGTTCGGTTTCTTATGCTCTCTCTAAATCACTTACTTCTTTTCTTACGCCTTTAGTTGGCACCATTTCTCATTCACATGTTACCAATAGCTACCACCTTATTTCTAAGCTCAATGTCATTCAGTATTTGAATAATTTTACCCTTGTTAGTTTTGATGTCTGCTCATTATTTACCAAGGTTTCAGTTAAAGATCTTTTCAATTTCCTCAATGATAAATTGCAAAATATTGTTCTTCCCGTACCTGCTACTATTTCTATTAAACTCATTTCACTTTGTACCCAAAATTGTAAGTTTTTGTTCGATGGCAAATATTTTCTTTAAAAGTTTGGAATTCTTTAAAACAAGACTCTTCCATACTATCGTTGACTTCCTTATTGTTTGGTACAGGTATATCAATGATGTCCTTTGCCTGTGGCCTAATTCTGAAGATGTTAATAGCTTTCTTACCAAACTTAATTCACTCGCCCCTTCCATTAAATTTACCCATGAGGTTCAAAATAATAGAACACTTCCCTTTTTCGATCTTCTTATTCATAGAACACCGACTGGTTTTAAATATTCCATCTATCGGAAACCTACTAATTTAAGCTCTTATATTCATTTTTACTCTTCGCATAGTCCCAAAGTCAAACGTTCCGTTTTTTCCTCTAGGTTTTTACGAGCTTTAGGGGTTGTTAGTCCTGAATATATGGATTTAAATTCTCCAATATATTTAAAATTGGCCATAAACTATGTTACCCTTATCCCTTTCTTCTAAACTGTCTTTCTTCTGCAAAAAAGACGTTCTATAATACAGCTCCTGCCATCCCTTTTAATGTTTCATTGACCTTCCCCGTCTTTTGAAAAACTTTAACATTTCAGTTGCTTTCAAATACGAGTCACCTATAAAAAACATTCTTGTTCACAATAATTGTAATAATATTGGGGGAATCTATTCGGTTGAATGTTCTGTTTGTCCAAGTAAATATTTTGGACAGGCAGGAAAGCAATTATCTGTCCGTATTGATCAGCATAAATACAATGTTAGGAAAGCTGTAAATAATAAGTCGATTTTTTGCATGTGTCCAAAAATAACCACTTAATTAATTGGAATTCAGTAAAATATATTTTTCGCTCAAATGACTCAATTAAAAGAAACCTTGTTGAATGTTCATGTATAAGCCAATTTAATAACTTTAACATTTCCCCTGGCCTTTTAAAAATTCATTCTTAAAGAAATTAGCTTTGACTGATATGACTAATTTTTGGGGGGATGGGGGCAATTTTAATTTTTATGAGAACGCAATGTGTCAATTTAATTATTGCATTGATTTTGTATCAACATTATTTTATTTCGCTTCCTCTTTCCTCGTTCATTTCCGCTTCGTTTAAATTTACTTCTCGTGTGTTTCCTAATCTCTTTCTTTAGACTATAGCTTTATCCATTAATCGTTTTAACCCTTTTGGCTCTGTTTTTGACTCTTTCCTGCCTCTGGGTTTGACCTTGCTACCTGTTACAACTAAATCTTACTGTGAATTTACCCATCCCTCTCCTACTTCTTCATTGGTGATTTCTTGTCTTAGAGGACGTCCTTTATCTTTTCCTAGCTTATATACACCCTTATTATATTAATTTTTTCTTGTAGTTATCCTTGAGAATGAACTGAATAAAGTTCAAGAGTATTTGGAAGCATCTTTTCATTTTTCCTGCCGGACGTTGCATTCATTGCGAACCTCACGTGCTACTTTGTGAGTTATTCATTTTACACACACACACACACACATATATATATATATATATATATATATATATATATATATATATATATATATATATATATATATATATATATATATGTATATGTATATGTATATGTAATTATCCAAAACAATTTTTAAGACAGGAAAAAAGATTCAGAAACCTTGTATTGCAGACTATATAACAATATTATACAAGAGAGAGATATTTGAGGCGAATGAGCAACAAGAGAAGAAACGGGAGTTCTTTAAAGGTAAGAGAAGGGGACATTAGAAGAACACTAAGATCAAAGAGGGCAGAGGGCGGTACAATGAAGGCAATCTATTACTGAGAAGCCAGAAATTATACTACGGAAAAAAAGTTTGAAATTACTGGCTGGGAATCCAACCCGGTGTGCTGATTGCCAGTCAGGTGTTCTACCATTAAGCTACTAGGCACAGCGAGTTTACCTCGCCCAAAGCGTTACCCCATCAAACCCAGTATCTCCCTAAGCTAGTAACCTCCAAGGAATTTTTATACTACATCTTCTTACCCGCTCACAATTTAAAGGCTCATTATCCATGCCACATACAAAGAAAGAGCAAATACAAGTTCTTCGCGTGGTAACAACCCCTACCGGGGTTTCGCCATATTTATTTTCTGCCTTTCAAAACAATTTTGGAGACAAAGAAATATGTAGATACGTTGTATTACAGACTATATAACAATATAGCACAAGAGAGAGAAATTTGGCACGAATGAGCAACGAGTCGTATGTGATTCTCTTTGCATCTACAAAGCGGAGATATGTGTTTTATCGATTTTCTCGTCGAGTCTCTGATATTTTGCTTGAAATCGATGTCAAATTCTTTATTTTCCTGTGCGCTTATCTCGAAAATTCTCTACCAATGTTCAGTGAATATCTGTCCACTCCTATTCTCGTCTATGTTGTTTCGTTTTTTAATTTAATTTTTCTTGTTCCTGCTTTGCTTTTCATTTAAATTTTTTCCACCAAATTTATTTAAGGTGAATCATTATCATTATTATCCTTCTTATTTTTTCTTTCCAATGTTGACTGTTTTCTGTTATTTATTTACATAGTTCTCGTTTTTCCTCCCATTTCAGCGTAGAACTCCCTCACGTTGTGCCGTTTCTTATTATTTTCTTCCGTCTATTCCTCTATTCATTTGAACCATTTTTGGCTGCATGTTAAATTTTTAATCTTTTTGTGGCCGTTTTTTGAATTGTTATTTTCCAATTAATTATCTATATCTTATAGCGTTGATCCTTTTACCGATTCCGGTATATAATCATGTTAGTTATCTCTAGTTTTATTTCAACAGCGATATAGGACTCGTCTAGTTTTTAGGAGTGCTGTAGTCAATGTCCTTCTTGATCATGATAGCAGCTTTGTTATGTATTTTCCACGTAGAATTTACGGCTATTGCATCATAGTTCCGAATATTTAACTCCATATTTTTGTTGACTCCGTGGTTCAAAATTAAGATTTTTCCGTATATCTGCAGATTGTGTTTGGAGTAATCCTTCAAACATTGCAAATCCATTTGATTCTTTTATCTGTCCGTAAATATATATAGTGATTATTTCCATTTTAAGGGTTGTTTCTTGATCTTTTTCCTTGTCCCTTATTTCCCGTGGTCTGGGGGGCAGGGCTTGTGGAGTTCAGGCTCAGGGGCGGGATCCTACCTGACTTAGATTTCTTTCTCCTTTGCATTTTTCTTGTAACCCTCAAGGGGTTTTCTTCTGAGGAGTCGAAAGTCTCTATGGTGTCGTTTATTTTGGTTTCTATTATATTTTATTTTTGTGTTTTCTCATTGGTGCTCGTTTCTGGCTTTTGCATGTTTAAAATTGCAGATGAGTCGACTTGGTGTGAGATGTCAATTAGTTCAAGCCCATTTGCTTTGAGTAATGCGTTTAGCGTTTTTGAATATGTGCCATGCTGTAGGGCATTCTGCAAATAGGTATGAATTACTAATGTATATAATTTTCCATACATGCATCCCGTTATACTTGGTAGTGCTGATGTTGCTGTGCCTAGCTTTTCTGTTCTCTTTGTATTAGTGTACGAGATGGTGGCTCTGATGTATTTTTTCATGACTTTCTTTTTTGTTTCTCTATAATTCCTTTTCTTTTGGGGCACCTTTGTTGGATTTCTTCGCATTCAATGCACTTATTCGTTGGATTTGTGCAATTCCTAAACGTGTCTCCTTTGTTGGTGCATTAAGAACATATTAGTTCTTTTGGGATGATAGTTCTCCGAGGTATGGACTTCTATAGGGAAATCAGCATACTATATGCAGTAAGTTTTTTTCTTGTAATTGTACTGATATTTCTGTATATTCGCATACTACCTTAAATACATGAGGTTGTTTTCTAAATTTGATTACCTCTTGTACTTTGAGCCATCTTAGGCTTTCCATGAGTTCTTGTTACTTCCTCACTGAGTGAGTTCCTACACATGCTTCAAATTTTCTGTAAATAAAGCTACTGTTTAAAAAGATATGTTGGCAATTTTGTTTTATGCTACCTGCAAGCGATAACAACGGTTCATCATCTTTTCCTTGTAGGCAGATTACCATAATTCCATTCAGTCTCGATGAACTTAATAAGTAGTATGTTTAGATTCGAAAATATCGTTTGTGCAACTTGCTCTGGTGTCCGTTATTTCCCGTTTAGTATTAGTCGGCGTGGCAGTTTCTTTAGTTCATCGAGGGTAGCTATTTTAGATTTCCATTTTTAGTATGCCAAACTTCGTGTTGGGCTCATAATAGTTACATGTGAAACGAAAAGTTTACACTGATCCTCAAGTGGGTGAATCATTCGATAAAGCCTAGTAATATATTTCGTACCTTCCGAGGTTCGCAGTCTCCTTGGCCACACTACCTAGTTAGACCTAGCCTGTTCTGGGTCAAGTTAGATGGCCTGTTCTGGGTCAGGTTAGATGGCCTGTCCTAGGTCAGGTTCAGATGGCCTGACCTCCGTTTGCTTTCAGTGTACAGGAAAGGATAGCGGTTAGAACGCAGGGTAACTCTGCAATTGGGCTTTGCCTCGAATGATGCAAGTTAACTATGGGTTGACGGAAGTCTCTTAAGAGTGACTAGATTCCTATGACAACAGCTATACTTAACAGAATTAAATCAACTATCTAAGAGGTTCTGGATACCAAACTGGGCGAAGCAAAATAATTTTTACTAGTGTGCAAACAAAAATAAAATAATGGAAATGCAAGATACATGCAAAGGAATAAGTGGAAAAATACTCGTAGGTTTAGAATGTCGGCTCCAGGTGGGCGCCGTGAGTATACACAAGCGGCCGCACACAAATGACAAAGGGGACTCCAATTCCGGGTTGATATGCCACCCAAAGATTTTGCTGCTCAAGAGGAGCAGGGGTATGAGCATAGTGATCGATTACTTTTCAACATCATGGGTTCGGTTTGCACTTAGGGCCGATTAGTACTCGGCCTGTTCGAAACTATGACGGAAAATACAACCTGTCTTCCAGTAACCACTGCCAGCCTCGAAAGTAGGGATCTAGGGAATATTTTGCCGGGGAAGAAGCTGGGCTCAAATATGGCAGTGCAGGAGTATCTCCCCTCTCTAGGAAGCTTACATCGGGATTTTTTTTCTCGTCTTCGTGACCTTGGGGTATGTGAGGCCGGGAGAAGAAGCTATACGGAGAGATAAAATAGATGTTCGTAAGGATAAGGCAAGCAATCAGGGACTGGGTCGTATTTCAATAGTTATGGCCGGGTTTTATTTAGGTCTGGAATTATTCGGAGGACAATGAATGTTTTAGGAAATATTTAACATTTATCACAAATTACTTCCCGCCTACACTAGGCCAGCAATAAGAGTCTGCTGGCCTTATTACCTTATGCTTCGTGTCATCTTGTCAAAATACTAATTTTGCCCAAGCCGAGACTTTATACACATCAGCCGGAACGGAATTTTAGACATGTTCACGACATTTCGCGGAACCTCCCATTGTCACAAGTAGACTCGCTATGGGACCTCTTATTCGAACGGAAGTTAAGTGTCTTCAAAAGAACCCGATCTCATCAGCATATTTTTTACTGCTGTACTAAATTAGCTAATATGCTATAATTGATGCATAGCATTCCCGTTCTATCTCTCTCTCTCTCTCTCTCTCTCTCTCTCTGACATCTTCTCTTTCCTCAAGATGGAACTTCCGGATAGAAAGACATCCAATAATAACTCAATCTTAAAGTGGCACTAGTTTTGCCCAGGCCGAAGCTATACTATTTATACAAAGCCACCGAATATGAATTTTAGACAGGTCACGACATATCGGGGAACCTCTCATTGTTACCATTATGACTCGAAGTTAAGTGTCTTCAAAAGAAGCCTATCTCATTAGCATCTTTTTGACTCGGCTGCTGTACTGAGTTAGCTGATCTGCTATAATTGATGCGTAGCATTCCCGTCTTGCGTGTCTCTCTCTTTCTCTGACATGGCCTTAAAACAAATCTGCATTTGGGTTCGAGCTCTTGGCCGAGAATAGCCCCCCCTCCTTTTTTCTGAAACAGTAATATAATCTCCTCGTTGGGTTTACTAAATACTAGTACCAACTGAATCTCTGACTTTTCGGGTGACCAAGTATGTAGTGATATGGAGAAATAAGGTAGAGGTAAAAAGCTGTTAAAAAAGATCAAGGAATTATTATTAGAAAAAAAGTCAGCCCATTGCAGATGCTACTTCTTTCACAAGGAAAGGGAGGAATCTACAACCAGCTCTGTTAGCGCTTTTATTTCTTCCTATTTTTGTTTCTTATGCCTTTTCTGCGTGCTGAAATAAATATCTTCTGTTTTTGTTAATAAAAAAATGACTTTCCGTGAAAAATCACTTTTTAGCCTTTATTGTCCTTGGCCTTGCCTCTTTGCACTAATTTGCTTTACTAATGCCTAGCGCGCTTATAAGAAAATCAAATTGATTCCTTCTGATTTTAAATTCTGAATAAATTTACATATGTAGGTTTGTGCGTGGTGTAGAGGGAGACAAAGCAAGTATGGGATAAATAGGAAGAAATATAAGTGGTAAAAAGAGAAGGTCGTGTATGAGATTTGCAAATAGATGCAAGACTACTGGTGATTAGGCCTATCACTTCTAGTTATTTTATTGTTTGTGTATATCTTTAGGTGTTATTCTTGTTTAAGACTGCTTTCAATCCTTTTGTGCTAAATTATAATGTTTCTTCTTTGTGCAATTGGTTTTGTCTGATTTAGTTACAACAATACTACTGTTTTGTTGAAGTTTTTTTAACGATATCAGGAACCTCTTAGGAAAACCACTGTTGTCTGATTTTTCAGAATTTATGGCATTAAACATGCAACCACTGAGAAATTTACCGGTTATAATTTTGTCATATTCTGATTTCGCTATGGTAACTAAATGATTAAGTAAGATCTACTAACATGTCTTAGTTAAAAAGCTCCAGACCATATCCCAGAGCAAATTTCTCATCCTCACTCAGTTCATATGATGACATATTCAGAATGTTCTTATTGGGATTTGAACTTGTAATCCAGAGACTGTTCATAAAATTTCGCTAAAGTTTCCCTTTTCAGATATTTACTATGATGAAAGGTTTTGTATTGGACATTTCTTTCAATCACAGAGACTGCATGTTGTACTATGATATCATCACGGTTTCCATGTAGATTTCTTCTTGTCTGGCTCACTTTATATAATAATGTGTTCACTTCTCTCTTTGCCCTCTTTACATGTTTTTTTAATATGCAGTTATGTACACTGTTAAACGAAACATTACTGGACTCCCTCAAAGATTTGGAAAGGAGGCTTCTAGGTATGATTTTTTCTTGTAAACAGTTAGTGAAAAAGTTCCACTGAAGTTTCGTCTTCTTGCCATAGAGTAGGGTTCTCTCATATTCTATAAACAGTGGAATATGTTCAGGATGTTGGTAGAATAGATTTCTGCGCTGGCCATGTCTTTTCGTGGTATTCATGGTGAAAGTTGAGACACTATCGCAGGGTTGATGAGGAATTAAACCACACTTCCTGAAGACATATTTATTCCAGCAGAGTTTCGGTGTATAAAAAGCACTTGTCAACTGGCAACCGAGTAGAAAATAACAGAGAACTATTTCTTCAGAACTCTATTACCCAAATTGGTTTAGAACATCAGCTTATTATGAAGCTAGGAAAAATTAATATTGTAATAAGCTTGAACGTTCTAATGAGTTCAGCAAATGTATAACATTGCCATTTAATGACAAACTAAATAAGTTAGAACACTTATTTCAGGAAACAGGAATTAAAATAGCTTTAAATATAATAATTATATAAACCGAATGATGATTTTCAGGAATCCTAAAGATCAAGGAGATAAAGGGGTATATGGAATTCAATGTAAAGATTGTGAAAACGTTTATGGAGGTGAAACGGAAAGAAATTTAGATAAGCGATTGTTTGAACATAAGAGGGACATCAGGGATTGCAAGGAAAGTAGTGGAGTATTTTGTCATGTCAGAGATTTTAATAATTCCATCGATTTTAAGGAAGTAAATTGTTCTTTAAATCAAAAGATTATATAAAAAAAATAATTGTAGAATCAAGGTTGATCACATCTATTTCTAATTTCAATTTATGTAGAGGGAAATTTTCTTTTAATAGTTTGATATGTAGGCAGATAAACAAAATTGTTAATTATGTCACCCCTAGGATTAGCCCGAGCAGGGGAGTAGGTCAGCTAACAGGATCTTTGTCTATCAGATCAGAGGTGTATATGGAGTTCTTTGTAATTTTCTACTCAGTTGCCAATTGATAACGGTGTCTGTTACACCCAAACTGTTCTGGAATAAATAAGAGGGGTAGTCAATAAGTTTTGTGAATCAGTAGGGCAAAACAGAGGAATGGAGGATGGCTGTTTGTGGGGGTGTTAGGACAAGTTATGAGAAGTCAGGACCTGCAGCCGCACGCTCCTGCCTCATCTATTTAAGGAGCAGTAGCTGATCGCAGATCGTCAGTCACAAATTTTTTAACAATGGAGAAGGTTGAGCACCGCGCAGTGATCAAATTTTTGACCAAGGAAGGCAAGAATGCAAAAGAGACCCATGAACGCATCGTTGCAGTGTATACTGATATCGCCCCTTCCTATGCAACCATTGCTCGTTGTAATAGAGAGTTCTGCCATGGTCGTGATTCCCTTGAAGATGACTCCCGTCCAGGACAACCGTCAGACGTGACCAACGAGGACAATTCGGCCCGTGTAGAGAGGATGATCCTCAAAAGTCGACGGGTGAAGGTCGAAGAAATCTAGCGAGAACTTGGAATATCACATGGAAGTTTTATCAACATCATCTACGACAATTTAGCCATGACCAAGGTCTCTGCCCGTTGGGTCCCTAGAAACCTCACGAAACCTCACGCCCCATGATCGACCTCAACGTCGTCGAAGTTCGGAGGAGCTGCTGCTCCTGTAAAACCAAGACCCGGCGGGATTCGAGTCACGCATACTGACAGGTGATGAAACGTGGGTCCATCACTGTGATCCCGAAATCAAGCTGGAAAGCATGGCCTGGAAGCAAAGGGGCTCTCCGACCCTCAGCCGGGAAGATCATGGCCACCATCTTCTGGGATTCTGAGGAAGTGTTGATAGTGGACTATGCGCCTCGTAAAAGGACCATCACTGGACAATATTACGCCGATGAACTGGCTGAGTTGAAGAAGTGCATCTGTCAAAAGGGCGCGGCAAGTTAACACGCGATTTCATGCTCCTCCACGACAATGCCCCTGTCCACAAGGCCAGAGTTGCACAAGCTGCCCTGCGCGAGTGCGGATTCGAGGAGCTCAACCATCTCCCCTACAGTCTAGATCTGGACCATAGCGACTACATTTTATTCCGCCAGCTCAATCCTGCACTGCGTGGACACTGGTTTGGGGACGATAAAGATGTCCAGCTCGCCGTCCAGGAGTGGATTGAACAGCAGTCGGAAGATTTCTGGTTGTCCGGAATTCGAAGCCTTAGGAACAAGTGGCGCAAGTGCATGGAAGTTGAGGGTAGTTATATTGAAAAAAAATAATAATATCTCGTTTCCTTATATCCGAATTGCAAAACTTATTAACCGATCCTCGTATGTCTTCAGGAAGTGTAGTTTACTTTCTAATATATATATATATATATATATATATATAAAGAAAGAGCAAATACAAGTTCTGCGGGTTATAAGAACCACCACCGGGCTTTTGTCATATTTATTTTCTGCCTTCCAAAACAATTTGGAAAAAGAAAGAAAGATATAGAGATCTTGTATTGCAGACTATATAACAATATAGTACAAGAGAAAGAAAAATTTGATGTAAATGAGCAATGAGACAAGAAACAGAAGATGTTTAGAGGTAAAAGAAAAGGACACTAGAGAAAGTGGAAAACAAAAGAGAGAAAAGGCTGGTGCAATAAGAGCAATCCTTTACCGAGAAGAAAGAAAAGTTTGAAATTCCTGGCCAGGACTCGAACCCGAGTCTGCTGATTGCCGGTCGGATGCTCTACCGTTAAGCTACCAGGCCCCTTGACTCTACCTTGCCCAAAGTATTACCGCATCAAACCCAGTATCTCCCTGAGCTAGGAACCTCCAAGGAATTTTTTATTCCAGATCTTCCTACCCATTCACAATTTAAAGGCTCATCCCCCAAGATACATCCAAATAAAGACCTAATAAAAGCTTAGTTTGATTCTAGTGTTCTTCTAATGTCTCTTTCTCTTACCTCTAAAAAACTTCTGTTTCTTGTTTCATTGCTCATTTACATCAAATTTCATTTCTCCTTCTCTTATATATATATATATATATATATATATATATATATATATATATATATATATATATATATATATATATATATATATATATATATATATATATATATTTAAGGAACGTTTTTTTTAGATTAGGTTAATTAAGAATAGAAAAAGTTTAGAGGACCTCCTAATCCCCCCTCCCTCTCCCCTTCCTTCTTTTCCACCCTCCTTCCAACTCCTTATCCCACCTACATCTTCCCCATCATTCTATACATTTTCCTTCTATCTCTTTTCCCCTCCACTGCCATCATCTCCCCCTCTCCCCTTTTCTTATTCATCCACTTACCCCGTCCCGGCTCCTCCATTCTCCTCTTCTCCGTTCCCCCTATGATTTACTCTCTCCCTCTCCTCCCTCTTCCTCTCCCCCCTCTCCCTCTCACCCCTCTGTAATAATCAGTAATTAAATATTTTTTATGTCGAAGCCCAACACCTTGAAGAGCTACTAGCGAGCGTAGCTAAGCCATGGCTTATATATATATATATATATATATATATATATATATATATATATATATATATATATATATATATATTTATATATTGTAGGGGAATCGTCACCCTCCCGTTCTCTCTCAGTGGAGACCCGAGATGGTTACCGCAAAAACATCCGGCCCTGGCACCGTGAGGTCAAACTCTTAACTGCAGCGCCTCGCCACTCGTCACTATGAAAAGCCTAAAGGTTAAAATGCAAGATCTCCCCTACGAGAGTGATATTCAATGTCACCTCAAGTAAGAAATTGGAGACGTGTTTCTCTCAAGCTCGAAGGCTAACGAGAGCCGATGTAAGACTTGGTGAGAAAAACCGTTGGAAATAAGAACCCTCCTGGGCCCGTCCCCAAGCCCCCCCCTCTTACCCCTACCCTAGTGGGGGTGAGAAGGGAAAAATAACAAACATTGAGGAAAATCGCGGTAGAATACGTCAGTCTCCAGTTGACGAAGTCTCCGGATTAAGATCCCGGGCTACCGAGACTGGATAGGTAGAATACGTCACTCTCCAGGTGACGAAGTCCCTGGATTAAGACCCTGGGCTACCGAGACTGGATAGGTAGAATACGCCAGTCTCCAGGCTACGAAGTCCCCGGATTAAGACCGGGCTACCGAGACTGGATAGGTAGATTACTTTGGTCGCCAGACTACGAAGTCTCCTGTAAGAGAGGCAGGGCTACCTAAGGGGCTAAGAAGCAGCTCATCCTTGAGCTAGTCCCTGGTGTTCAAACCGAACGTTAAGTTAACTTCGTCAAGTTCAACTTACTCTCGTCAGAGAGACTCCTCATATCCTAGGACATCCTAAAGCCCAGGTATATTGCTCGTCTTTGAGGAATTAAGAAAAGAAGAGGTAAAAAGCTTGCCCTTGAGCCCGTTACCCGGTGGCCACACCAAACTCATAAGTTAACTTGGTTGAGGAACCAAGTTCAACTTATTCTCATCAGAGAAACCCCCTTCCGTTATCTTCGCCCTTGAGGAAGACTGGAACTAAGAAGAAGATCATCCTCGAGCTAGTTCCTGGTTAACAAACCGACCTGTAAGTTAACTTATTCAAGTTTAACCTATTCTCGTCAGAGAACTCCCCTCCCCCCCTCCTCGATTCTCGCCCATAAAGAAGACCCTCCCCGAGTACCGTCCTTGCTCATGAGGAAATAAGTATCGAAGGATAAAAGCTCCCCCTCGAGCTCGTTACCCGGTAGTCACACCGAACTCTAAGTTAAATTGGTTTAAGAACAAAGTTCGACTTACTCTCGCCAGAGAGACCCCGCCTACCTTGGTGCCGCCTAAAGCACCGTGATTGTTCTCGTCATTGAAGAACTCCCCCCCCCATTGAATACCGTGTGGACCCCCATCTGCTACCCTCGCCAAAAGTACCTCGTGATCTCGACCACATCCATCTGGCCGGTCGGCACGCGTCGTGGAGCCAATAACATTCCTGAGGTATTTAAACTCCAGTAGAGTGAATAAGCCTAAATATTGTATATTGAAGTGCGTAGCGAATTAAACCAATTTTAGAGGGGCAAGCTAATTAAAGTAATTATTGTGTATTATAATATTTGGAGTATTTCTGTGGTTAATGTGTAGTTATTGTGTATTAAATTGTTAAAGTTAAAATATAAGCTTATTTTGGGAATTATTGTGCGTTTCTCTATATCCTTACGTGTTTGAGAAGGCTCTTCTTTAAAACAACAATATTAGCACTCTTAGCACTCTTAGAACAAAGCCTACTTCATCAAGGAAGTATATCACTTCTACAAAGAATATCAGGACAAAAGCGGTTTGTGTGTGGAGTGATTAGAAAGGGACACTCTGCTACATAAAAGTGGTGTCAGGTGTGGAGTGATCAAAAAGGGGCATTCTACGACATATATATATATATATATATATATAAGTGTAGTTGGGTAGCAGTCTTTCTCGAATTCAAATTTTGTTGAAGACCATTGTGTATTTTGCTTTAATTAATTTCCTTTAGAACTTTCTCTTCTTCAAACTATCTTTTTTATTCCATCTTGTAGATGGTGAACAAGTAATTCACCATCAACAAGATGAAATAAAAAAGATAGTTAGAAGAAGAGAATGTTGCCAAAGCAAATTAATTAAGGCAAAATACACCTTGGTCTTCAACAATATATATATATATATATATATATATATATATGTATGTATATATATATATATATATATATATATATATATATATATATATATATATATATATATATATATATATATATATATATATATAAATATATATATATATATATATATATATATATATATATATATATATATATATAGATATATATATATATATATATATATATATATATATATATATATATATATATATATATATATATATATATATATATATAAAACTCACAAAGTTGCCCGTATGGAAAACAAAAAATGAAACTTAACCCACAGGAAAATGAAAAGATGAATCCAAGCACTTTCAAACTATATTTGCAAGTTCATTTTCATGGAATAGCATGAAAATGAAGAAGACAACATTATATAGGGTACATATATACGAAAGTAACCCCCTTCACAGTACAAACCAATGGAAAAAAACACAAAAAAACACAAATAGAACATTTAATAGAATATATTCCCCTTTTTCCCTTGTATTATTGTGGATTAACATTTTATATAAAGTGGAGTCATATCTAAAATTAACAGAGTGTTCCTTAATTGGCATCTTGCCTAATAAAAACATTTCCCCTGGCTTATTTAAACTCAACCCTGTTTTTAAAAAAACTTTTAGTAAATGAAATAACTTTATAATTCTGCCTGTTGTCACTCTTTATTAGTGTCTCTGATGTGACTGTGGATTAACTCTTAGCCCTAATGTTCTCGCTCTAATGATTATCCTTTAAAATGTTTTGTTAGTCCAGCGTATTCCATTCATATACATGTCCTTGTTGTTTGTATATCGTTTTAGGTATGCATATGTCTGTTATTAGTTGCCTATTGTTCTTTTTCTTTGTGTTTTTCTGTCTTGTTTTTGAGTTTTGTCCATTCGTTTGTACTATATGATGGGCGCTCCCTTCGTATATATATACACTATATAAGGTAGTCTTCTCCATTTTCATGCCATTCCCTGAAAATATACTTGCAAATATAATTCTAAAGTACTTGGATTCAACTTTTCATTTTCATGTGGGTTAATTGAGGATGGTAGCTCTGGCGATCAGCGACTTGGTCATATAAGAGAAGAGCGCTTAATGATACAGGTTCAAATCCAACTTCTTTATTTATTTTCATATATCGGTTAAAATAGTTTGTCATATCTTTCCGTTCTCTACGTCTCCCATTTTCCTTCTTAAGCTTTGATTGGTTCACGTGATATTCTCCTAAGTGTTTTTCCGGGTGGTGTCACCAATTTTCATTTCCTTGGGCCTTTAAAAATGCATCTATAAAAAAATCACGCGTTATTGGATTTTCAATTCATATATATATATATATATATATATATATATATATATATATATATATATATATATATATATATATATATATATATATATATATATATATATATATATATATATATATATATATATATATATATATATATATATATATATATATATATATATGTATATATATATATATATATATGTATATATATATATATATATATATATATATATATATATATATATATATATATATATATATATATATATATATATATATATATATGTGAGAATGGATGGGGAGAAAGAAAAGTCCAGACACTGCACAGAGCTCTTTATTGACGTTTCGCCTCTTGGCTTCCTCAGAATGGAACTATACGTCGAGTCTTTCATGCAATATATATATATATATATATATATATATATATATATATATATATATATATTTTAAAGACCATTGTATATTTTGCCTTAATTAGTTTCGTTTGGTAACTTTCTTTTATTCTTATTGTCTTCTTTAGTCCATCTTGTAGATGGTAGATTACTTCTCCTACTTTCTTCTCTCTTTTAAGTAACTGCGTTTGGTAAAAAACGAACGGTAATAGCTGGGTTTTCGATCTATGCGATCATCTTCAAAGAGTATAGAGGTATTCTTTTTCTCCTTTACCGATGAAGATTGGTTGAATCAGAATGAAATGAGCTGATGTATTCAATAGGGAAAGATAATTTGGATAGTAGTAGAAGCTAATTGATGAAAAAGAATAAAAAAAGAGAGAGTTCTCTCCTGCTGCAAAGGGCATCGCTAGAATTTATTTACTTCTACTTTTTCGGTCCTATTTGTTTTGTTGAGTGTATTTATTGTATTAGTTTTTGTGTGTTCTTTTACATATTCTTCTTGTACTTGTGTTTATCTTCTTTGTGTTGTTTATTTATTCTACGTGGTTACTTTTGAACTTTCGAGCCTTGTAGGCATTCGAGTTCAGCAGATCACCTCGTATTCGTGTTGATTGTTTTGCTTCTGTTCTGTGAAAAAAGAAACATATTGTTTTCTTGTGCTGTACTGTTATTTCATCGTGTATGAGTGTTTTAGGTCAATTTTAGTGCTTTGTTCTCCTTAGAGCAGAGTTTGGTACTTGGAAAACGTCGATTGCGGGCGACTTTCTCTTGCAATCTGGCAAGGATCTTGATTTTGCAACCTGTTCATTGTATGCCCGTGATGATATTGTTCACCAGTTTTTACCAGACCTTTTTGCCTAGTTTCTGTGTGGCGACATTGACGGGCTCCAGACATTCTCTACCTCACACATCCCTTTGACGAAGATAGGCGCGTCTTTTCGCTTTGTTAATGAATAGGGTTGCAGAATTCTGCACTCGCTGGAGCCTCCTCATAGAGGAACTGTTGGCCGATTGGGTCACTACTGCAGGGTAAATGAGCTTAGCCCGGATGAACATTAAGAAAAATAGAAAGTTTCCAAAGAAAATTAATTAATAATTTAACAAAATCTGCATTCAAGAAAGACTGCTACCTACTTTCACGCACACACACACACATATATATATATATGATAGTGAACCCACTGTATAAGAGCCAAAATTTTAATTTACGAGACTTGTTTCAGTATGTAGTTTATCATACCCTCTTCAGTTGTATACAGAGAATGCAATTGTTACAAAAGTCTATAAATGGCGTACAAATCAGAAAAAAACACAAAGAAACACAAAACGAGGGGAAAAGGTCATTAATTAGGGGGTGCGATTCTGAGATCGTTAACTAAGCTGTTTACTATGAGGTTACGGGAATGGGGGCTGCATTTCAATTGCCCATCTGAGAAATTAAAATTGGGAATTTCTTCTATTAATATAGATTCTACTATTTTTCTTTTACGGAAATCTTGACAATTATATATGATTTGTGCCTTTAAATTGTCAATTTGGTGGTTGAAATTGCTAATATGATTAAAAATACAGGATGTGGTACTGCCTCGTCTGACATCACCTTTATGTTTATAAAGGTAATTAGATGTACTTCACTTGGTAGAATTTGTGTTTCGTTATGTAACTCTAGTATAAGGGTGGTTTGCATTTATTTTGTGATAATAGTTAATTCTTTGTTTTATATTGTTTGAGGCTTGGCAGCGTTGTTAATAAATTGTCTCTGAAGACAATGTGGTACCATGTAATTTATGGAAGTGCGGATTTATTTTTTCTTATAGTGTGATTATTGGTTCCTTTTGTGTAATTGTGGTGTTTTCTAGTCATCTTAGTGTCTAGTTTGATCACCCGGAGGGTGTAGGGTCGCTTTACTTATCCTAGGAATTCTACATTCAGGCAGATTTTTGAGTGTTTTGTTGATTAATTAAAGTCTGGATGAAAAGTGCTACTGATGATTTGAAAGCAAAGGCTGTCGTTCTCTTTTTATGTGAGCTATTGTTCCATTGTCTTTGTTTATATTTCTAATGTTCTGGATTGATATGTTAATATAATGCAAAAGGGATTTTTTGAGAAAATTGATGATCGTGGTCAGAGAATTCCACGAATGAAGAGATTGAATTGTAGGTAGAGGTGAGAGGATGAAGCTGGGTGACGATTTGTAAAATAGTGGTTATGCGTAAATTGTATGTTATGTGTATTTATTTTTTGTTTCTGCCCATAATGTACTTTTTTAGATATTTTTATTTTGTTATTTGGTGAGGATAGTATATAGAAATTATTCTGCTAGGATATGTTTAAGTGCTGCGTTGAATAGTTTTATGCCTTATCCTGCTCGAGGGAGGTCGGTTTGGTATGAATTTTTTTGTCTTAGCGCTCAGAATGGGTGGTGCTAAAAATTAAATCAGAGAATTTCCTTGAAATCGGTGGTTGTGCATTTCATATTTATCAAGATCAGGCAATGTCTTGGCCAATCCCCGCTGCGGGGGGAGCTTGCGCTTTGTTACTAAGATTAAAATTTAAAATCTAGAAAAAAAGCAGCATGGTTAAATTTTTCTAAATTTTCTGAATTTCGCTAATTATAATAATTTTTAAAAGAAACTCTAAACTAAATTTCACCCCTTTCAAAATATCACGCTGCTAAAATACAGTTATAGAAGAAGATATATAAAAATAAATTTTATGAACTTCCCAATTTGTAATTCTTTGGGTTTTAAAGAATTCACAAAATTTTGATATTTATATTTATTTCTGAACTCCACCATTTAGTTTTTGGATATTATAAAAGAATTCTTAGAAATATCTTTGATAAAGATAAACATAAGTCATAACCAAACTAAAATGAAATTATTATTCAAATACTTAAAAAAATCCCCTTCTTAAATTATAGAGTTAGTGATGAGGATGATGATGATAAGGATTCCGATAGATCAACGGATGTAGTTAATGAATGTGATAGAACGAGTTAATTTCAACTCCTATCCCATATTATTAAAAACCACGATGCTGCCCACGTGCATCTTCGATTCGAGGCTTGGAGTCTTATCTCAGCTACTGGATGCCAATGTTTAAACAAGGAGGTTATCGTCCCCTCCCGTTCGCCCCCATACGCCGACCTCGCCAGATCGAGTTAGGCTTATGAACAGATAAGGCATTTTTCTCCGGCCCCGCTGTGCGTTCCCTCCAAGCTTTCACTCCATTTTCCCCCACGCCAAGGAGATGTCCTGGCTATTTATAAGGAAACTTTACCACTAAGATCAGATTGGAGATCCAGATTTTCGTCGCGAAACATCACCACGACCCTCTCTCCCTTTGTGCGCCAAGGGACCTCGACCTCGAGATTCACCATCACTTGTCCAGAAGGAGGACAATATTCCTTGAGTGCCAAAGGTTCGAGCCTTTCCGACGTCAAGTCCCCAAGGCTTCCCCCCCTGTTGTTCAAAGGAGAACAGCATTAGAACAGCCATTGTTCGTTTTGAGCACTTCGCCAAGAAACGGTTCTCATCCTCCCCTGTTGTTCAAGGAGAACAGCATTAGAACAGCCATTGTTCGTTTTGAGCCCTTCGCCAAGAAACGGTTCTCACCCCCCCTGTTGTTCAAAGAGAACAACATTAGAACAGCCATTGTTCTTGAGCCCGTAGACAAGAGACGGTTCTCACCCCCCCCCCTTTGTTCAGAAGAGAACAACCTAGAACAGCCATTGTTCGTTTTGAGCCCTTCGCCAAGAAACGGTTCTCACCCCCCCTGTTGTTCAAGGAGAACAACATTAGAACAGCCATTGTTCTTGAGCCCGTAGACAAGAGACGGTTCTCATCCCCCCCCCTTTGTTCAGAAGAGAACAAAGTAGAACAGCCATTGTTCTTCAAGCCGTTCGTCGAGTAACGGTTCTCCTTTCCAAGACGCCTCGTCGGGATCCTTTTATCCCCCCCCTTCGGCTGGAACTCGCCAGCGGACCGAATATTCCTTCAAGTACCTTCCACTGCACCCTAATGAAAAGTTACGTAAGCCAAACGTCACCTTTTGAGTATTGATCCCTTTTGTCAATTCTATCCTGTGCTTTAAATTGTTTATCAAACCATCCCATCTCTTTAACTCTATATTTGTTTTACCTTTTTTAATCCCTTAAATCCTTGGATTAGCCCGAGTCTCCACGACCCTTTCCATTCTGTTTATGTCAATATTTTCCGTTTTTGTGTATTGGTTATAGTTATTATTAATAAAACTCTATTTTATTAATGATAACAATATTATTATCCTTGAGCTCAGTTCCACTTCTTAATTTTATCGAAGATACATAATATCGGCCGCCAGACAGTAACGCACTCTAAAGATAATTAAGGAAGTTCCCTCAACGAATAGTGTAATATATGGTATCGTCGGGAGTCATTCTACGACATATATATATATACTATTTAATTTGGTATCAGGTGTGTAAGGTTTAACGCTATATCTTTGCAAACACCTGTCTCAGTCGAGTAAAGCATAGTGTTATTCGTTATAATAATAGAATATAGTAGTTCCCTTTTGTTTTAACGATTGCTATCCCCCTTTTTTTTTAAACTTAAGAAGCTGGAGTAGCTCAAGGAACTGTTATAATAATTTGTTTTGTTTTTTTTGTGATTTTAGTCAGTGGTTATTTAGATTGAGAAACCAAGTACGAATAGGTCAGTGCCCATATTTAGGTAGGCTAATTCTATAGAGGCATAATTCTTGTTGCAAGGAATTTTAGTTGGTTGACTAGTGCGCCCCCAAGTGCAAAGATGACTCAGTTTGAAATCTTTAAAGCACAAGGAGAATCCTTGGGACACTCCGAAAAAAAACTAATTGAGTACATTCAAGAGGAGCAAAGAAAAGAGGAAGAAAGAGAAAAACAAAGAAAAGAGGAAGAAAGAGAAATAAAAAAGGAAGAAAGAGAAATACAACGAGAAGAAAGAGAAAGAGAGGAACGGATAAGACAAGCTGAGCTTCAGATTGAATTAGCTCGGATTAAAGCAGAAGTTCAAAGAAATAAGGTAGAAAAAGAAAGAGAAAGAGAGGAACGGGAAAGAGTAATCCAACGAGAAGAACGAGAAGGAAAAATACAACGAGAAGAACGAGAAAAAGAAATCCAACGAGAAGAAAGAAGGACGGACTCGCGCTCCTTCCCAGGAAAGCTGACAAAGTTTCCGAGCCCCGTAAAACCCCAAAACTTCTTTCCCCCAAACCAACAACGGGACTCCAAACCTCCCGTTAAGACTTCTCCTCCATCTCTCTTCCCGAAGCGACCAACCATATGCTTCACCTGTGGTGTAGAAAACCACATGAGCTGGAATTGCCCCCAAAATTCTAGGCTTAAAAGCGGACCAGCCCACCAAGTTCACCAGATTAATGCAACCCCGGCTCCCCCGGTGGTGCAGACCAAAGCAGAAACTTCTCCCCCTCCGTCAGGCCACCAGGTAAATTTTGTTTTTGGTAAAAGTTCATCGGGAACTTTGAAATATGAGGAGGGCAGCGTGGACAGCTGTCGAGTATCGACTCTCGTCAGGGACACAGGATGTACGTGTTTCATCGTGTCCGACGAACTCCTCCCAGTGCCCTCTAACCACGAAAAATTTGCGGTGGTACATGACCAACTTGGGCGGGCGAACCGATTCCCCGTCGCTAGATGTTACCTGCAGTGTCAATATTATAATGGCTGGGCTGAAGTCATTGTAGCACCCATACAATTCTGTTCCGTACTTATAGGACAGAGCCCCCAAGTAAGTTTCGACCCTGTGTTTCAGGCCGCCCTTCCTCAAGGCCGAGATAAGAAAGAAGCCCAGGAGCCCGTCCCCATCAGAACCCCTATACCGTCCGATTTCTCGGAGACCCCTAACCAGGACTTTAGGACGGAAAATGAGGAGTGTGAATCACTAACACCCTTAGGTGATAAGGCCCAAGACAAAGACACGGAGACTGTCCCTGGACCCCAAGAAAAAAAGAACCCCCAACGCGCCCATGGAGATACCTTCGTAGAACTGGACGAAGCATCGGCGCTTGAAGAGGATTGCCCCGCGGAGTCCCTTAATGTAATCCAGACAGTGTGTATCCAACCTGATGCCGATTACCCTCCTCCTTCCCTACCAGGCGAGTCTTTAGAACCCTCTGACCTGGATAGTGACGCGCAGCTGACACCACGTCCGAAGAGCCAGCTACAAGAACTAATTAAATGGAATCACCATTTACCCGCCCTATTAGCTCTTTTCGAGCGACTGCGTAAAAATGGCCTCAGCATTGGCCCCAGCAAATGCCATTTTGCCCACGAAACCATCAAATATTTGGGTTTCAAAATAGGACGAAGCAAGTTAGGTCCCCACGAGAACAAGATTAAGGCAATCGCCGACATGCCCCTCCCGATTACAAAGAAGCCATTAAGATCGATCCTAGGATCAGCTTCTCCCTATCAGCGATTTGTTCCGAATTTCGCTGCAATTTCGGCCCCCCTATGCCCCCTTCAGGAAAAGAATTGCTCCGATCGTTTACGTTGGAATGATGTCGCTGTTTCCCATTTTAATCAGCTCAAAAGTAAGTTCATTTCTGCCCCCATTTTTAAGTTGCCCAACCCGGAAAAATCCTTTGGGGTTAAGACCGACGTGATCAACGAGGGCATTGGAGGTGTACTCCTTCAATACGTGGATGACAGAACGAGTCATCCAGTTGCATATGCTAGTCGTCAATTATTACCACGCGGAAAGAGATATGCCACTAGAGAAAAGATAGCTCTATCAATTATCTGGTTCATAGACAAATTCAAGCTGTACTTGATATGTAAAGAATTTCAAATAGGAACCGACCACCGTCCGTTAGCCTATATTAGGAATTTTAGACACTCAAACGGCGGCATCATGCGCTGGAGTTTACTCTTGCAAGAGTATCAGTTTAAAATAAATTAGATAAAAGGTTCCGATAACCAGGTCACTGACGCACTCAGTAGGAATGCGTTACCGAATAGCGTAGAATAATTGTATTCATAGGGTTAGTATCTCCATGTAGGTATATACCGTCTTGTACGACTTAATTTAAGATTCTTTTGTAATATAATTAATTAATGTATATGTCTGAATTTTGTAACGCTCAATGTCTAATTTTTTGTATGTCTATATATTTGTTCTTATTAATTTACGTATAAATTATTTTGTCCCGTATGTACTAAGTTTATATCATTTCATTGTTCCATGCCTTTTTTTTTTTGTCTGATTAAGTTGTATTAAAGGTTATTTTCCCCTGTAATCTAAAGATCAAAATAATCATATGTATTAAGGTAATACTAGTTAGGTGCAGGAAGGTACGGTTGGTACAAGAAAACGAGTTCCCTACAACGAAGCTCTATCGTTGTCCCTTCTCTCTTTTTTTTTCGAAGTGACAACTTCCCCTGGAATGGAGGGGTGTGATAGAACGAGTTAATTTCAACTCCTATCCCATATTATTAAAAACCACGATGCTGCCCACGTGCATCTTCGATTCGAGGCTTGGAGTCTTATCTCAGCTACCGGATGCCAATGTTTAAACAAGGAGGTTATCGTCCCCTCCCGTTCGCCCCCATACGCCGACCTCGCCAGATCGAGTTAGGCTTATGAACAGATAAGGCATTTTTCTCCGGCCCCGCTGTGCGTTCCCTCCAAGCTTTCACTCCATTTTCCCCCACGCCAAGGAGATGTCCTGGCTATTTATAAGGAAACTTTACCACTAAGATCAGATTGGAGATCCAGATTTTCGTCGCGAAACATCACCACGACCCTCTCTCCCTTTGTGCGCCAAGGGACCTCGACCTCGAGATTCACCATCACTTGTCCAGAAGGAGGACAATATTCCTTGAGTGCCAAAGGTTCGAGCCTTTCCGACGTCAAGTCCCCAAGGCTTCCCCCCCTGTTGTTCAAAGGAGAACAGCATTAGAACAGCCATTGTTCGTTTTGAGCCCTTCGCCAAGAAACGGTTCTCATCCCCCCCTGTTGTTCAAGGAGAACAGCATTAGAACAGCCATTGTTCGTTTTGAGCCCTTCGCCAAGAAACGGTTCTCACCCCCCCTGTTGTTCAAGGAGAACAACATTAGAACAGCCATTGTTCTTGAGCCCGTAGACAAGAGACGGTTCTCATCCCCCCCCCCTTTGTTCAGAAGAGAACAACCTAGAACAGCCATTGTTCGTTTTGAGACCTTCGCCAAGAAACGGTTCTCACCCCCCCTGTTGTTCAAGGAGAACAACACTAGATCAGCGATTGTTCTTGAGCCCGTAGACAAGAGACGGTTCTCATCCCCCCCCCCTTTGTTCAGAAGAGAACAAGGTAGAACAGCCATTGTTCTTCAAGCCGTTCGTCGAGTAACGGTTCTCCTTTCCAAGACGCCTCGTCGGGATCCTTTTATCCCCCCCCTTCGGCTGGAACTCGCCAGCGGACCGAATATTCCTTCAAGTACCTTCCACTGCACCCTAATGAAAAGTTACGTAAGCCAAACGTCACCTTTTGAGTATTGATCCCTTTTGTCAATTCTATCCTGTGCTTTAAATTGTTTATCAAACCATCCCATCTCTTTAACTCTATATTTGTTTTACCTTTTTTAATCCCTTAAATCCTTGGATTAGCCCGAGTCTCCACGACCCTTTCCATTCTGTTTATGTCAATATTTTCCGTTTTTGTGTATTGGTTATAGTTATTATTAATAAAACTCTATTTTATTAATGATAGCAATATTATTATCCTTGAGCTCAGTTCCACTTCTTAAGCATATCGAAGATACATAATATCGGCCGCCAGACAGTAACGCACTCTAAAGATAATTAAGGAAGTTCCCTCAACGAATAGTGTAATATATGGTATCGTCGGGAGTCATTCTACGACAATGAATAAAACAGGAAGTTCAGATGCATCATTAAAGAGGCTGGTCATGCTATAGTACCCATAAATATTGACTGAGTACATTGAATTTTAACTAACATTTGGCGTATACTAAATGAAGAATTGCTAAAGAAATTTGCCTCTCACATCTATGACAAATTAGTGAAATTAGATTGAGGTAAATATACAGGAAAAAGGGGAATTACTATTATTTTTTCTCACTTATCCCTCATCTTGACAGAAAATCGATGTTAATTTATAAAAGCACCTCCACTGCCTCTCCGCCTGTGTTTCAACGCCAAGTTACGAGGGATATTTCAAATTTTAGGTTAGGTAATTTCAAGTAATATCTCTCTTTAGTCTTGGCGAAACCACTCTTGTATTTATGCACGAGGAGTTGTTTCGCCCATTTACGCCTTGAATTTTGACTCTACTAAAAGGTTTAGTACATTCCTTTCGGTGTCTGAAGTAAGGTTTAACACGTTTAAACCATATTTTTACTCTTTACCCAAATAGAACAGGTAGCTTAGGAGACGTTAAACCCAGCTTATAATGCTCTGTTTGTGGCTATGATGTCTTTTTTTTTAGTGATAAAGAATAAATTAGATTTGGTTAATGGCCTTATTTTTATTAACCTTTTACTTTTGCGATCAAGCCATTGTTTTTTGGGTGTGTTTTATATTACAGTGATGAACCCAATTTTTATATCTCGTAACTAATCTGTCCAGATATTAGTTAATGGAATCTAATCACCAATTTTTAGCTTAAAAATGATCTAAACTAGTCCAGCAAATTTGAAACACTTTAGACCACTCTAAGTAGCCTTTTTTCATAATTCTTTGCAAACTAGCCTAATTTCTTGAACTACTGAGAGAAATAAGTTAATCTTCAACATAGACTAGTTAATAAACAAACATTTTCCAATAATATAAATAAAAATTCCACCAGAATATATGAATGACAAAAGAAAAACCAAACCAACCATAAAACAACTAAAAATTCAACTATTATATCATGCCTTGACAAATATACATAAAAGAGGCTTGTATCCCGCAAGGATTCGAATACTTCCTCTGCTATCTCTATTTCTTAACTCCAAATTAAGCTTATATATTCTGTAGGAGGTTCACATCCCCAAAATCTTCATGAAAACACAAGCTGGAGCGCAGAAACCTAACCATAGATCCAGAAACTCAAACTATTAACCTCCGTCATCCTGCAGTTGCAGGGATTACGGTTTAGCATTAAGCTACACCGTGGTATAAAATCTGAGGTACAACACTGTCATAATCTAAATGTGCGGGAAAGAACGTCATCAGATGTCGTAGTTTTCCGCGTATGTGCCCGATTTGGAGGTGTCAAAACCTGAGGGGATACAAAGGGGGCCGTAGTAGAGATGTTAACGAGAATAACCGGGGCACGATGATAAGCTCCTTTATAGTTGAAATTGTTTTATCTCTCACGCAACTCGAAAAGCTATACTGAATACCTGCAAGTAGTCAGTGTATGTAAGTACAACCTGCCAGCTAAGTAGCTTTTTGTATAGACAGACCCCATAGCCAGTCTTCTTGTTCTTACAAACCCGTATCTGTTTAGGGGTCTAGCAAGGCTTCAATATAAGACGTATGTTCATAGATATAAGAACGCAATCCTCCTGGTGCTGTTTGAAGTTGGGTGAAGAAAGACCTGGAGACAAACATTTAAAGGTGTCATCGGGATAGGGTTCTTTTGGCAGAACCACTATCAAAGGAGTTTTCTTAAGGCCTGCGAAATGATTTAGGTATCTATTCGGGATAGGCACAGTCACCGGACTAAATGAGAGCCGTTAGCTACTGGAGGAAACCCCCAAAAATCATGTATTGCACGACTACAAAATAGATTCTCCGCCACGTCGACAAACCACTCTCAAAGGTACCCTTACTGTCGATGACAGTGACCAATTTGGGACTTTTCTGGTAGATAGAATCCTCCAGCTGCAAAAGACGTTTAGATGTTAAGTAAAACTCTCAAGTTTAGTAAAGTTTGCTAACCATTGGAGAAGTAATAAGGAAATGCCATAATGCAAAGTATTTCTATTGTGTAAGAGACACTAGTGCTGCAAATATGCACATCTTTTGTGACGTGTTAAAAAAAAGACCTACGAAACCATCCGAGTCTTCTACGTCTAGGCATTTTTCATTAAGGAAACGATTTGGGTGGACTTATACCAATGATTATGGCAGTAATGCATAACCTAAGTATTACGGAGCAAAAACTTAAACCAGGGCGCTTCGGCCTAAAGAGAGTGGTGTTTTAGAGCTATTGAATTCGAAGCTTTATGGTCCTAAGCTAAAATTAAAGTCATTATCATCTTTATCACCCTGCTTATTTAATTGTCTTTGAGTTTACTTTTATATTATACAATTTTTTACTTATAATAAAACGCTTTTAAATCTAATTTGATATATTTTTAAGGGATTATTGAACGTCTGCAATATATTTAGTTTTACTAAGGGATGGAGAATAGTTAACCTATAGGGTAGTTCTGACATATAAATGAACATCTAGTAAAAATCAACTAGATTTGACTGCTCGCTCCCGGCTACCTTGCACGTACTCTTCAAAGCTCGCGATACATAAAGCACATATTCGCTTTACACTAAGGGGAGAACTTTATCTCTACGAGGAATCTAGGAAGAGAAACCCCGCTGGAAGAATAATAATTACTCTTGAAGACACTACATCCTGTACAAGCATCATCCAAGGATACCAACCTAGTCTTTAGAGAGCCACCATCTTCGTTTTAATTCTCCGACACCCTTTCCCATCCAGTATCATCCTTTCACATCTCATTCATCCTTATTCCATATCCTACGGGGGCTAAAAGAGATTAATAACTTTCATCTTGCCTACATTTTTTAATATGTCTGGCTAAATTTATCACCTTTTTCCTCCCCGGGAGCACAACGTCTGATTGGGGAAGCTGCCAATCATGCTTAGTTCAAACTATGCCATTCTTTTTGAAGAGGCATAATTTGAGGCTCCAAGGAAAGCAGGTTTGAGGAATAGCCCACTGTGGAACTCGCAGTCATAGGTCTCCTGTAAAATAGGATTTCACTACAACCACTGAAGTGTTACAAAGAACCCTTGGGGGCCCGTAAGGACCATATAAGGAGATAAACCCTTCTCCATGTATGAGGGATGCAGCAAATAATAACTAAAACCACGAGGTGGTGACACCCCGGGTGGTGGCGGTAGATTCACCCACTATCCAAAAAAAGCCTGTCGTGAGTTATCCCACGGAGGATCCCACCAGGTCCATCCTTCATCATTTAACCCCATAATTCATTCATAGGCAGCAACCTTATATCGAACAGTAAACGCCCCATAAAAGGCAGAGGAAGCTCATAACTCAGCCAAAAAATAAAAAATACATAAATAATCTTTCCCTCCAGCTAAAAATTTATAGGTACGATCTTCAATAAAGAAATCACATGACAAAAGAGGAACTCAAGGACGCGAGGAACAAGCTCCCCGCGAAACAATGGAGGACCCAGAGGGCACTAAGAGGGTGCCCCTCAGGGTCATCGAAGGCCACACCAAACCCAACTGCGAAAAGACCCTACGTTCAATTTATGATGAACTAAAGAAGCTAAATAAAATATGAGTCTCCGCGCGGACACCACCAACCGTAACCACAGAGAGATCTGTCATCTGCAGGCGCCTCAGCCTTTGGATCGGGGAACACCCCGCCGAAGAAATTAAAATAGAACTAGAAAAAAATAACCGAATAAATAGTATAAAATTAAAAAAACAAACAGGAAAAGAACACTCCCATATAATCAAAGCAATCTTCCAAGAGACAGAAATGGCGAAAAAAGCATCGGAACATGGACTACTGGCCTTTTACACCAAAATAACACCGGCTCAAATAGAGAGGGAAACTCTTATCTATGTTCAGGTCTGTTTCAAGTGATATGCCCTGAACAACCATTCAACAAGAGAATGCACTAATCAAGGTCAAAATTGCTTTGAGTGTTCAAGTACAGAACACAAATGGGAAGAATGCAAAAGTCCCGATAAAAAATGTGCAAGCTGTAGAGGACCACACAGCACACTTGTAATGACGTGTCCAAAAAAGAAGGAAATGATAAAAAAAACCAAAACAGCCATGGTTGTGTAAAAGGAACGCAGGAAAAACACCACCTTTGTAACTGCGACTGCCAATCAAACCAAAACAACTCAAGAACTAAAAACCGTGGTAAACATCGACGGAAACATGAGATCTGATCTCATACTGTGCATCATAGATCAATCCATATTTTTTTCAACATGGCGAAACCCGGCTCATATGCAGACGAATTAACACAAATGCTGACAAAAAACGGACTCAAATCTATGTGGTTTCCCGAGAACCGACCATTAAACAACTTATATCGGTTCATGACCTCTGAAAAGAATAAGGGCTAATAACACCGCGAAATTATCCCGAAGAAGATGAAATGGATGTATCCGAACACATCCGACTAATCAAACAAAAAATTGAATGAAGCAAAGGAGAAGGAAACAACCCGAAACAACGCAGAAAAATACAAAATCAAAATTTATGGATCACCCTCGAACCCTCCACCATACCATCGATAACAAAACAGAAGGAAATAGTAAAAGGACTGTCACCTTCCAAAAGAACAGTTCCGGAAAAAACGCTCAGGACAGATAAGGTCACCCGCAAAACCGGACAAGACTAAGACAGTAAAAACCTCCAAAGAATAATGGACCAAGTCACACGTTACCTAAACAACCTCATGATCCTCACCCTGAACGTAGACGGGTGGAAACGGAGAAACTCGAATTCTGCAACTTAATAAGAAAAATAGACCCTAAAATAGTTATAATCACAGACCACAGACCTACTGAAAGAACGAATAAAAATTCCAAATTACAATGTAATCACAGTGAACCCAACGAAAACTTGCTACGATGGAACAGCCATGGGGATCAGAAGAGGAATAGAGTTCTCCGAAATAACAAAACTAGAAGAGTCATATATAGCGATTAAATTAAAAATCACAACTAGAGACCTTGTAATCGCCGGGGCATATCACCTCTCCCCCTACCTTCACCCACTCCACGTTCATATCTTCCGATCCCCAACTTCATTTGAACTTTTCGACGCCCATCATCAGCGATACTATTAGGAGACTTGAACGCAAGGAGTCAGTCGACAGGTTTTACGACCGGCACTAACGGCACCAGCAAAACCCTAGAACTCCCATTAAGGAGACAACTCCATACCATCGGACTACATCGGGCTTATTACAAGAATTTCAACTTTCCAAATTCAAATACAAAACCCAAAAAGAAAAGCACTATCCAGGACAAACTGGGAAGCATACAAAGCCCATCTTTGATGAAAAACCCCTAGAGGAAATAGACACGCAATTAACAAACATCACAGAACTAATAACAGAAGCAGATTTACTCCATACCCTTAGTAAAAGATACAAAACAATCTCTGCTCCATTATAGAAAGAAGAAATAAAACAAAAATTGCAACAAATCAACACCTTGTTCGAGGAAATCCGCTAACACGGAAACAACATGGAAAGGTACGTACGACTCAGAAACCTACGTACAGAGGTAAATGAACTTATAAGAAAACACTTTAAAAAAGACTTAGAATGACTTCATAGAAAGGATAGACATAGATAGAGAACCCAAAAGGTTCTGGAATCAGTATATAGAATTAAATGGTTTCGAACCCAAAGAAAAGGTGCACTTGAAAGAAGAAGAAGCTAAAATAGATAACAAAAGAGAGATCGACACCAGATTCAAGAACCATTGGTCCACAATCTTCTCCATTACCAAGGAGGAAAATCGGTATTACGAGGTAGCTTTCGAACGAAGATAGAACAAAAACTAGAGGAAAAGGATCCCGAACTCCGTCCTCAATCACGGGTAGACGAAACTCGGGAACAAAAAAAAGAGGAAAAGCCCTTTACTCTCTAAGAACTTAAAACTGCCCTTTCATCATTCAAGCAGAAAACCCCATGAATAAGTGATATTACCAAACACCACTTAACGAACGCCCAAGCAACATTTTAACATCATTACTCAAAATCTTCCTCGCATGCCTAAACACAGGGCACTTTCCAGCAGCGCTGAAGACAGCGAGAATCATATTCCTACCAAAACAAGGCAAAGCAAAAGGGCACATCGAGAGATATTGATGTATCTCGCTGTTAGAATTCATTGGCAAACTGTTTATAAATTTCTTTACGATAGGCTTAGAAATTTCTTGGAAGATAACGATCTGCAGAATACCATCCAGCATAGATTTCGTAAACACCGATGTACCGAGACAGCACTGGCACTCATCAGCGAAAAATTTGCCATCGAAATCGCAAGAGGCAACAAAGTAGATTTAGCAGCCTGTGATGTTGCCAAAGCATTTGGCAAAGTATGGGTACCAGGAATGAAGCTAAAAATAGCTAACCTCGGACTAAACTCAAACTTCACGCGAATCCTCTGTAGTTATCTCATAGAGAGAAAAGCAAGAATTTCTATTAACTATTTCATCGGATAAGCCTACAACTTAAATTCAGGGGTCTCTCAGCTGGGAAGTACATCAGCCCCACGCTCTATACCGTGTATACGAGAGACTTCCCCCAACCAACGGATGACTGCGCGATGTATCTCCAATTGGCAGACAATATCTCTCAAATCATTACCAGAAAACGACAAAACCTGAGAGATATCGCACAGCGTACAGCTCGCGGAATCCAAAACATTAATAATTTAGAAAAAGCCAATAAAATTAAAACAAACACTGACAAATTCTGCACGATTCCAGTAAATAGATACAAAGTCCACCAAGTCACAGCGAACAACATTATACAATGCCCGGCCTGAAAATCACAAGAAACGGATACAACTCTCACGTGAACGAGAAAAATAACTACGCAAAGAGTGTGCTGTCATCCCTGTACAGATTTTATAACCTGTCGGCCAATAACAAAGGAAAACTATACATAGCACTAGTACGCCCAATTTTTACCTACCTAATTATACCACTACATACCTTATCTAAGACAAAGATCATGCAAATGCAAAGGGTCCAAAACAAAGCGACCCGCTTCATCATGCGACCCAGAAGAACAGAAGGAACGCCATTAAGAGTTCTGCATCAAAGATCAAATCTCAAACCAATAGACGTCTTTATGCCACGAACGCGCCCAAAATATATGGGAAAAAATAGGTGAAAACTTCCCAAATGAAATCCTCGACAAATTCCAGCTTAAGGATAGAGAATACAGAGCACTAAACTTCAAGCAACAATTCAAGAGTAATAGAGTAAAGGTTCTAAATGAAATAGAACCACTATACAGCTACAAAAAATAAATAAAAAATAATAATAACAGCACACGAGTGCACCGAAAAATCAAAACCATAAATAAAAATAAAAATGACAAAGCTCGCGAGAGAACATCGTTAAAATAAAGGCTCGAATGCTAAACCAAAATAAACCCAATAAAAACAAAAGAAAATAACCTCAAGAAAGAAAAAAACCCTTTGAAAACAAAGGATCCTATGCTGTAAATAAAAAATAATATAACGAAAATCCAAACACAATGTATAACGAAAGCATTAGCAAGGCAACCTGGCACACATTAACATCACCATCGCTCTCATTACAATCATTCATCACAATCACTGCTTCTCATCCACCTCATTAACACCACTCATCCCTCACTTACGCATTATTTTCTACCTTTTCTATCTCTCTCCCACACTCTTACCACATCTTTTATCCCGATCCCGATCCCAACTAGATTTAGCTTTAGGGATGTGGAACCTGATAAAACAGCATTCTTTTCTTTTATATTATTTAATACACATATTTGATCATATTCATAAGAATATAAAAAGTTAAGTACAAAGAAAAATTAAATATCTTTGAAAAAATAACAAAATTTAAGTTCTTTTAGTTATTTAGTTCTCAGCTTCTATTTCATTTGATGTGTAATAGGTGTGTATATGGAAAAATGTGTACTAGAACTTATGCAAAAGAGTAGATATAAATAAAGATTAAACGTAAGTACCAATGGAGTTTGTAAAAAGACTAATTTTCCCGAAATGCCATTTAGCTTAACTAAAAGCAAATGCAAATTAAAATTAAATTTATCCAATAGGGCGTAGAAATTTCACTCGCTAGACAAAACTATCTTCGTCATTTGTGTCAAGCTAAAAAGGATTTAGAGTAGAGGTACTGATGATGGATCTGTTTGAAATGGTGACGATGGGTGAGAATCTTTAGTCATCAACTCATGAGTGGTTGAGAAATAAGTAATCTTCGATTAAAATGATAGGTACTACTGGCCAATTGATATGAGATCTACAATATTCTTTTTTCCTTGCGAGAGGCCAGGACTAATGTAAATTAAAAAAATATGTTACCGACCAAAATCTCCCGAATGGCTTTTATTTTAATAATTAACCTAAATATATTACTAAAGAGCTACGTATATACATATGAATGCTACTCAATTTCTAAACTTTTTGACCTTTCTCTTTTCATCCAGTCGGATCTATCTTCCCTTCCTTCTTTCACATAAAGATATCCCGTAATAATATCTATAACATCAAAAAATAATCATTACACCATATGCTTACTATTCACACAGAATAGGACGTGGAACCTCACCTTCAGGACAACAACCTTACCAAAAACGATCTCTTCTTTTTTCGAAAAAAAATCTCTTTTACCATAGTTATATTAATTTGAAACTATGCCTTGGATTTTATGATCGTCTTTGTTTGCACCGCGATGCACCGTATCTTAGTCTTCTGTGAATATAGTTTTGATGGGCGGAGCAGAGCTCTTTCTTTTTTAGGTCTAAGACCAGCGCTGTTTTAATCCACTTATCGCTATACAATCGACGCGACTAACATTCCGCGAAGCTTAGTATGACCATTCATTTATCATACTTTCCTCAAGGAGTTGGGTTTGAAAACAGAAAGCATAATTATGCCTTTGTATTTATTTAGTTATGAAAAAGGAAATCCATAGGAGTAAATTGACCAGAAATTTTACAAGCCTGATAGAGTAAGTTAAGTATTTGGTTGAATAAAAAGTTAAGGAAAGTATATATATTTTCTGAATATAGTATGATAGTTGCTTAATACTGGTAGAGAGATGAACTTTGTTTAACCTGTCCATGCTGGAATGTGAGAGAAATAATTGGATTTCAGGATAATTATAACAGTTTCGGAACCTAAAATTTATTTGCAGTTGTGGATACATTGTACGGTTCTTTGTTTATTTTCTCACCTCTATTGCCTCTCATTATTAATTTGCTCCTTCACTTCCATTCGTTTGTTACTCGCGTACTCATTTCCACCCTTCCCTTCAATACTTCCTACGTACCCTATACAACATCCATCATCGTATGAAGACACTAATCCTAACATATTATAAAAGGTTTTGCAGATGGAGTACGAAGTTCATTTCATCTCGTTGCCTCTCATATTTTTGTCTTTTTCACTTCTCTCATTTATCTCTATTACGGGAGTTTCCAAATTAGCTGGATTGCATCAGGATCTTTTGTTATAGGAGGCCAAATTTGAACTCCCTCTAATATGACTACTAGTGCGATGAGATGAGATGGAAGAGTTTATGAGACCCGAAGAAAAGAATAAATGATAGAGGAAGTTGAATTTTTATAGTGAAAAAATAACAATAGTTGTCACAATTTTTCGAATGCTGTTTATAAAAAGTGAACTGATAAAATGACTAAAAGCCAAAGAGGCGATGGTTATTCGAAATACGTTAACCTAATTTACTACCAGTATGTATTACTTAGCAAAGATATCTAATTATACCAATGTATCCTGAATTTCATGAGTATCATTGGTCAAGACAGAGACTTTTATCAGAGACGATTAAATATATCAGTTGATCAGTAAACTAGTATTAAAAGTGGTAGCTACATGTATAAAAAAAATAATGTGTAGATAAGAGAATGACTAAGGAGAAATAAGAAAGGAGATTCCTCTTAGAGGTCAAAAGATTTAGTTGCGTGGGCACTGAGCGATACCATAAAAGGAAGAAGAGTGAGGGTCACTAAGATACGACGAAATATGATTTTGTGACTTGGCAGATTGACTGAAAGAACGAGCGATAAGAAACATAGAAGAGGTAGCGCAAAAATACTTCTTAGGAAGATTGTAATTTCAGATATATCTACCTTGAGACCCCAAAGGAATGAAAGATTTGCCATCAAATTTCAATGGCATTTGCTTCTCATTAACGAACTTACGTGGGTAGCAAACTTGAGATTTATTATTAGAGAAAATTGATAGCTAGGAAGCGATTGATCTTGATAGGACCAAAAGACAGAGGTAGCAAACAGAAAAGAACCCTCGATGGAAATATAGCTTCTTCAATATCATAATGACTATATTGTCAATCACCACAAGGCATAAATAAGTAAAGGAGACAAGATTGTGGTAAATAGAAACACAAATAAACAAAAAATAACCATGGCTAGCAATACAACAATCAATTTTGAGGTAAATAAGAAAATTTGTACTAATTTTAGATTTTTGGGGCACATATAATTGCGCAAATTCTTGCAGAGGATTATTTTTCTGCTTCAAATGTATTTTTTATTTAATCTTAAATAAATATGCGCATTGAACAGAAATTTAGCGTCATCATTTTTATTTGGCGAAAAATCGAATGACTAAAAGAAAGTAAATATTTTGAGATTTGTGTGCAAGCAGTCGGGAAGTAACTCTAGAATAGAGTTGAATTAAAACACGTCAATATGTAAAAATAAGGCTCGTTCAGGACACTTTCACAATAAATTAGTAATTTGGTGAATGAAAGGAAGAATTTTAGAGTGGAAATATATAAATTTTAATCAGGAAATTTGTGTATGAACAAGGTCTGCTAACCAAAGTTGGGTGCTCGCACTTCTTCTCATTTATGACCTTACGACCTTCAACACTTTCAATAATTTCAGGAAGATCCTTGTGAGGACCTTGGTAACTATATCATTCGAACGAGAATGTAAATCAACATAAGGGTTCCAAATTTCGTAAGAATCGGCCGAAGGGGTATGATTTTATCGCCAAATAATTTCGGGGCTAACCTTGGCAGGACCTTAGCATTTATTATGCCATTCGAAAGATAATGTAGAAAAACATAAGGCTTTCAAATTTCGTTAGAATCGGATAAAAAGTTACAATGTTATTACCAAAATAAAAGAATTCCTGGGCTAACATTGGGAGGACCTTGGCAATTATATGATTCAAAATAGAATGTAAAAGAACATAAGGGTTGAAAAAAACGTTAGAATCACGGCAGAATAGCTATGATGTGATCGTCCCCTAAACAGCAAAACGGTGATCGACGGAACGACTGAACAACCGACCGATATACTGAGATATAGAATTTTTCGCGACTAAAAATGAAGTATTTTTAATTTAACAAAATAGCATAGTGTACAGGGGCGGTTTATAAAATTGATTTCCATAGTCTGTTATCGGATTCTTTATTTCCTTGGCTCACTTTGCAATATTTATATATATATATATATATATATATATATATATATATATATATATAACAAAGCTCTTCATCAAGCTCTGGGAAGGAGCTCTTCTCACACTCACGAGAAAATAACGCGGATAAGCTAAACTTTCTATGACCACCCATGTTAATCGTTATATATATATATATATATATATATATATTAAATAATGGAAAAGTATTATAAAAAGAATGGGTTAAAACGTTTGTTAATTCTACAAATAAACACTGTAAATGTATTATTCATTGCTCGGATAATCTAGGCACAAAAAATTAAGACTTGATTTGAAAGGAAAAATATGATATTCAAATTTTGTAATTTTTCTATTATATGATTGTTTAAGGAATTTTAAAAAAAGTCCTGCATTGAAGTTGCAGCATTGATTTCACCAGATTGTACTACATTTTATCTGATACACCTTTGTTTTTAATGTCAGGCAATTTGTCAAGTAAATGGTTTAATGAATCTTAAAGCAAATTTATAATACTAAGTCCAATGCAAGATTATCTTCTTGAACAACAGTGAAACTTAACACGATTACTCTTGGAAAGTTCTCTTTAAACTTTATTCCTGGTATTTCATTTCCTTTTACTTAAGATATTTGCCAGGCAGTAATGATGCAAGTATCAAGAATCCAAGTGGAAGCGTTCTATCACTATTTTATCTTCATTTATGTTCAAATCAATGCAATCACTGACATCCAACTTATGGCACCAAAACACCCTAGGAATAAAATTTTCAACTGTATTTTTCCAAACTCTGTTTCATCGTTTTGTAGATCCTATCTGCAGGGGACACAAATTGTCAAAGCTCGACTCAGAACAGCATTGGGTTATTATGCTACCATTATCCTGAAATGAAACTGCAGTGACTTCATAGATCATCTCATATTTCATTTTTAAAAATATTTGATAAAGAGCATTCCTTACCTAGTTGTTTGGTATTATAGCCACACTACTTTTAAATACTAGATTATTTCATAACAAGATCAACAGACCTAAGTCGGTTGCTCTCAATATTTCTGACTTATGACCTTACGACCGTCAAAACTTAAATAATTTCCGGAATAACCATGAGATAATCATTGCAATTATATCATGCTAATGGGAATGTAAAACAACATAAGAGTTTAAAATCTCGTAAGAATTGGCTGAATAGTTACGATGTTATTGATAGATAATTCCAGGACTAACCTTTCGAGGACCTTATCAATTAGATCATTCAAAAGAGAATGTAAACCAAAATAAGTGTTTCAAATTTCGTTAGAATCGGTCGAATAGTTACTTATACTCGTACGTAACTAAGAACCACGTCAACCAAAATAATCTGAACGTATGTGCTAATTCCTTATACCTAATTCCAAACCACGTCAACTGAAATAATTTAAACGTATGTGCTTATTCCTAATACTTAACTCAGAACCACGTCAACCAAAATAATGTAAATGTATGTACTTATTCCTTCTACATAACACAAAAGCAGTTCAACCAAAATAATCTAAACGTATGTGCTTATTCCTTATACGTAACTCAGAACCACGTCAACCAAAATAATGTAAACGTATGTACTTATTCCTTCTACATAACCCAAAAGCAGTTCAACCAAAATAATCTAAACGTATGTGCTTATTCCTTATACTTAACTCAGAACCACGTCAACCAAAATAATGTAAACGTATGTACTTATTCCTTCTACATAACCCAAAAGCAGTTCAACCAAAATAATCGGAACGTATGTGCTTATTCCTTATACCTCACTCAGAACAACGTCAACAACAATAATTTAAACGTATGTGCTTATGCCTTATACGTAACTCAGAACCACGTCAACCAAAATAATCTAACGTATTTGCTTATTGCTTATACGTAACTCAGAACCACGTCAACCAAAATAATCTAAACGTATGTGCTTATTCCTTATACGTAACTCAGAACCACGTCAACCAAAATAATCTAAACCTATGTGCTTATTCCTTATACGTGACTCAGAACCACGTCAAACAAAATAATCTAAACCTATTTGCTTATTCCTTATACGTAACTCAGAACCACGCCAACCAAAATAATCTAAACGTATGTGCTTATTCCTTATACGTAACTCAGAACCACGCCAACCAAAATAATCTAAACCTATGTGCTTATTCCTTATACGTAACTCAGAACCACGCCAACCAAAATAATCTAAACGTATGTGCTTATTCCTTATACGTAACTCAGAACCACGCCAACCAAAATAATCTAAACGTATGTCCTTATTCCTTATACGTAACTCAGAACCACGCCAACCAAAATAATCTAAACGTATGTGCTTATTCCTTATACGTGACTCAGAACCACGTCAAACAAAATAATCTAAACCTATTTACTTATTCCTTATACGTAACTCAGAACCACGCCAACCAAAATAATCTAAACCTATGTGCTTATTCCTTATACGTAACTCAGAACCACGTCAACCAAAATAATCTAAACCTATGTGCTTATTCCTTATACGTGACTCAGAACCACGTCAACCAAAATAATCTAAACGTATGTGCTTATTCCTTATACGTAACTCAGAACCACGCCAACCAAAATAATCTAAACCTATGTGCTTATTCCTTATACGTAACTCAGAACCACGTCAACCAAAACAATCTAAACCTATGTGCTTATTCCTTATACGTAACTCAGAACCACGTCAACCAAAATAATCTAAACCTATGTGCTTATTCCTTATACGTGACTCAGAACCACGTCAACCAAAATAATCTAAACGTATGTGCTTATTCCTTATACGTAACTCAGAACCACGCCAACCAAAATAATCTATACCTATGTGCTTATTCCTAATACGTAACTCAGAACCACGTCAACCAAAATAATCTAAACCTATGTGCTTATTCCTTATACGTAACTCAGAACCACGCCAACCAAAATAATCTAAACCTATGTGCTTATTTCTTATACGTAACTCAGAACCACGCCAACCAAAAGAATCTAAACCTCTGTGCTTATTCCTTATACGTAGCTCAGAACCACGCTAACCAAAATAATCTAAACGTATGTGCTTATTGCTTATACGTAACTCAGAACCACGCCAACCAAAATAATCTAAACCTATGTGCTTATTCCTTATACGTGACTCAGAACCACGTCAACCAAAATAATCTAAACGTATGTGCTTATTCCTTATACGTAACTCAGAACCACGCCAACCAAAATAATCTAAACCTATGTGCTTATTCCTTATACGTAACTCAGAACCACGTAAAACAAAAATAATCTAAACCTATGTGCTTATTTCTCATACGTGACTCAGAACCACGTCAACCAAAATAATCTAAACGTATGTGCTTATTCCTTATACGTAACTCAGAACCACGCCAACCAAAATAATCTAAACCTATGTGCTTATTCCTTATACGTAACTCAGAACCACGTCAACCAAAATAATCTAAACCTATGTGCTTATTCCTTATACGTGACTCAGAACCACGTCAACCAAAATAATCTAAACGTATGTGCTTATTCCTTATACGTAACTCAGAACCACGCCAACCAAAATAATCTAAACCTATGTGCTTATTCCTTATACGTAACTCAGAACCACGCCAACCAAAATAATCTAAACCTATGTGCTTATTTCTTATACGTAACTCAGAACCACGCCAACCAAAAGAATCTAAACCTATGTGCTTATTCCTTATACGTAGCTCAGAACCACGCTAACCAAAATAATCTAAACGTATGTGCTTATTGCTCATACGTAACTCAGAACCACGCCAACCAAAATAATCTAAACCTATGTGCTTATTCCTTATACGTGACTCAGAACCACGTCAACTAAAATAATCTAAACGTATGTGCCTATTCCTTATACGTAACTCAGAACCACGCCAACCAAAATAATCTAAACGTATGTGCTTATTCCTTATACGTAACTCAGAACCACGTAAAACCAAAATAATCTAAACCTATGTGCTTATTTCTCATACGTGACTCAGAACCACGTCAACCAAAATAATCTAAACGTATGTGCTTATTCCTTATACGTAACTCAGAACCACGCCAACCAAAATAATCTAAACCTATTTGCTTATTCCTTATACGTAACTCAGAACCACGTCAAACAAAATTATCTAAACCTATTTGCTTATTCCTTATACGTAACTCAGAACCACGTCAACCAAAATAATTTAAACCTATGTGCTTATTCCTTATACGTAACTCAAGTTTTTAATACGGTGACTAATACCCAAGTAGGCAGTCGCCAGATGAGCTCTTAACCCCCCCCTCCAAAACCCGTAACTCAGAACCACATTAACCAAAATAATCTAAACGTATGTGTTTATTCCATATACGTAACTCAGAACCACGTCAAACAAAATAATTGAAATTTTTTATAGATTGATTTGCGAAATGGTGTAACTGGATGCAACTTTGAACATTTTATATGGAAAACAAGTAACCCGTTATCATGTATTCGAGTCTGTTCTTTCGCATAGCTGGAAGGCTTAAATTAATGCGAAGGCCACGCCCATTATTTCGTTTGATCATTTTAAAATATTAGATGGGGAAATATGCACCTATAAATTTTTTAAATGACACAGAATGCTTTGATTTCCTCCTTTTTCATTAAGTTAATACTTATATTCTTAGAATTAGCATATCAAGTCCTTAGTACAACTATGAATCTGTTGGTCTTAATCAAAATATAGTTTGTCCTGTTTTTTCTAACTATTTCGAGTAATGAGATTAGAAATTAAAGATACGTCAAACTAAATTTCTTTTTGGATGGTTGTGTAAAGACTTCGTCATACACAGCCAAATTTGAATCTGAATGCAAACCGAATATCGTTCGGTTTGTATTCGATTCGGAATCGGAGAAAAATTATTTCTAACTTTCCGAAATAATTCAGAAAGTTGCCGGAACACTTCATGAAACATGAAACTATCGCAACCAAGTCGGAATGGCGAGATTCCGATGTGATTCTAGTTTGAATTGGAACCAGTTGGGCTACGCATGTATGAGCTGGGTGTAAGAGTAAAGTTAGTTAGCTTCATCAATTTCATCCTTTTTGCTATAAGCAAATCTCTCCAGGGACTCAAGCTGAAGCCTGTAAAGTTTATATAATCGAATATTTTCCTCATCAGCTGAATCGTCATCTGTTAATTCTTACAGATTTGGAGTGCTAATGAAGATAATGAAGGGCTCCTTCTTCTTCACAATTAATATCCAACGTCCTAAACCTAGTAAATATAAATTTAAAAAATAATAATTTTATTAAACTTAGTGTAAAGGGCAAAAATATAGAATAAGTTCATATTTATAAATTAACGCTTTGATATTCGTAGTCTCATACGTTTCCCATATGAACACACTAAATTATGGCTCAAAATCTCCTGAAAAATTAATTTATAGCTCATCTTTTTATTATAAATATACTAAAATATTGCTTATGATAGAAAAAATATTGAAATACATAAAATAAAAATATTGAAATATCTATGCTTTGATTGAAACCTGATACTTCTGGAGGAAAGATGAATTGAGATGCGACTAATCACTCGGGAAAACTATAGAAAACTAAAGATACCTGTAGATACGAGGAGCGTTCAATAAGTTTGCGAATCGGTAGGGCAAAACAGAGGAAGAGGAATGGCCGTTTGTGGAGGTGGCATGACAAGTTATGAGAGGTCAGGACCTACAGCCGCACGCTCCTGCCTCGTCTATTTAAGAAGCAGTAGCTGATCGCAGATCGAGAGTCACAAATTTTTCAACAATAAAGAAGGTTGAGCACCCCGTAGTGATCAAATTTTTGACCAAGGAAGGCAAGAATGCAAAAGAGATCAATGAACGCATGGTTGCAGTGTATACCGACACCGCCCTTTCCTTTACAACCATTGCTCTCTGCAATAGGAAGTTCCGCCATGGTTGTGAATCCCTTGAAGATGACCCCCATCCAGGACGACCGTCAGAAGTGACCAACGAGGACAATGTGGCCAGTGTGGAGAGGATGATCCACGAAAATCGATGGTTGAAGGTCTAAGAAATCGAGCGAGAACTTGGAATATCGCATAGAAGTTTTATCAACATCATCCACGACAATTTGGCCATGACCAAGGTCTCTGCCCGTTAGGTCCCTAGAAACCTCACGAAACCTCACGCCCGATGATCGACTTCAACGTCGTCAAAGTTCGGAGGAACTGTTGCTCCTGTACAACCAAGATCTGGCGGTATTCGAGTCACGCATAGTGACAGGTGATGAAACGTAGGTTCATAACTAAGATCTCGAGATCAAGCTGGAAAGCATGGCCTGGAAGCACAGGGGCTCCCTGACCCCCATCAAGTTTCGGACTCAACCCTTAGCCGGGAAGATCATTGCAACCATCTTCTGGGGTTCTGAGGGAGTGTTGAGAGTGGACTATGCGCCTCGTGGAAGGACCATCACAGGAGAATATTACGCTGAGGAGCTGGCTGGGTTGAAGAAATGCATCTGTAAGAAGCGTCGCGGCAAGTTGACACCCGGTGGCCTGCTTCTCTACGACAATGCCCCTGTCCACAAGGCCAGAGTTTCACAAGCTGCCCTGCGCGAGTGCGGATTCGAAGAGCTCAACCATCCCCCTTACAGTCCAGATCTAGCCCCTAGCAACTACTTTTTATTCCGCCAGCTTAAGGCTACACTGCGTGCACGCCGGTTTGGGGACGATGAAGATGTCCAGCTCGCCGTCCAGAAGTGGATTGAATAGCAGTCGGGAGATTTTTGCTTGTCGAGAATTCGAAGCCTCAGGGACAAGTAGCGCAAGTACCTTGAAGTCGAGGGTAGTTATATTGAAAAATAATAAAACACTTTTCCTCATATCTCGTTTCCTTATATCCGAATTGCAAAAATTATTGAGCGCTCCTCGTATTAATCAAGCTACCTCTGATGTAAGATAAATTCAGATCAGATTGGCCCTGTAAAGTAAACGGGGCAATTATGAATAAAGGTGGGTTATACATTAAACAGTGCCTGGTTTCTCTTTCGAACGCTAATTTAGGTGTGAAGAAATTAATACCATTTTCGAATACAAAAGAATTCTTATTAGAATTCCTTAAATTGTCCGAAATCTGCTTCACGCTTTTACAGATAACTGGATTAGGGCATGAACTTCCATTTCTTCGAACACTTCAGAGTCCACATTAATCAACCATCATGACCTCATCCCAGAGCTCCTGATACATACATGGTGTCCAATCTCCTTCATCTCCTGATGGATTATGCCCCCCCTCCTGCTTGTTGTTCAATAACCCCAGATTATCAGGAAACCTATCCCTTTGTGAGGATAAATAATACATTTTAATGCTCAAGTTGCATCCGAATCTTTTGAAAGCAGTGAGCATATTGGTGGCAAATTATGTGTAGTGTTCCAGGCCTTGTTGTTATAAAAGCTTTCCACGCTTGAAGTTTCACTTCTTTCATTGACTTTCAAATTCTACATCACCGATGTGCTGAAAGAGTTGAGCACCATCAAAATGCCAGCTTTCAACTTCTCTATGCTCAAACCTGGAAAAGTGTGGTACAAGTAAGTAAAAAAGTTACCATTTAGAACAGAGCTTCGTTGAACTCTTTTAACAAGTCGAGCTTGATGTGAAACGGTGGGAAGGGTATCCTGTTTCTGTCTCCAAGCTGTTTTTTAGGAGTGTTAATTCCTAGTTCTTCTTCGTGTAAAGATGAGATTAGTCCATACTATCATACCTGGTGAACCTGGACTGTTGTCCCAACAAAAGTTTCACCATCTTCAGATCAACACAAATCAGCCAATCATGAAGATCATAACAAATTTTATCCAGGATGTACTTCACTGCTCCATATATTTTCTTCTTCAGTGTAGTTGAGTGAGAAAGGGATACAGAGGCAATGTGTTTGTGGTTGCACAGAACACATTTCAGAGATTGCCTGCTGCTGTCACTGATCATTTTCCAAACATCTTGTTGGTACTGTGGCACGCTAATCTTGAAAAGAAGCTGCGCAATATCTATAAAGTCCCCTAAGTTCTTCTCTTCATATAAAACATGGAGGTAATATTGATGTCTCTTGTGATAGAAAGTGATGTGAGCACAGTCAAAGAGGATGGTTTTTCTTCCATTTGGATGCAAACGAGGTCGGCAGCAAAAATGGAGGTACTATTGATGTCTCTTGTGATAGAAGGTGATGTGAGCACAGTCAAAGAGGATGTTTTTCCTTCAATTTGGATGCAAACAGATCGGCAGAGTACTTAGACAAGTAGATATCGTTAACTAGGTTATTTATCTCCTTATGGGAAAATGGATGTGGAGCATTATCGTCAAACCCCACTTCTGCTTCTTCGCTTCTTTACACACTGGAGGAATCTTCATCACTAATTTCAGGAAGTTCTCCAAAGAAAGGTATTGAAATTTTATCGCAATGATCTAAAGGACGAAGGATTAATTGAAGATCAGGATACTTGAGGCTGCGCAGGTATACGCGGTCAAATTAATAGCAAAGAAGTAGCAAAGAGTGCTATGGTTTTTCGGGTCCCTCCAAACCATTAGAGTTCCAAACTTCACACAACTCTTCTTGCCCTTGGCTTAACGACACAATACTCAGTGCCATGTCTCGCATACTATGTGTGGCGCACAGGTTTTATCCTGTCACCAAGTTTCTTACCAAAATAAGCACAGTAAGCATGTTTTATTGAAATTCAGGATTGGATTCCTGTTAGGAACAACGATATATTCGCTTCAGATGTAGCATAATACATTTTTGCAAGATTTATTGGCCTAATCCATTTCATTCACTGGCAAAAGAAAATACCAGTCAGTCAAAATCTCCGTAAATATAATTCGTTTTTTGAAAGAAATAAGAAATATTTTGGTATCATATAAATACAAGATACCCGTACATATAAAGAAAAGCGTAAAAGAGCCTCATGAGCGAGAAATCAAAAAGTTGACCTGAATAAGCCAAACAAAGGTGATTTTTGTGTTCAGTAAATCAAATTTTTCCTAAATCAGCTAAAAATCTTAGTCATTAAAGTTGGTATTGGCCAGTATTATATTATGTTAGAATATAACACAGAGCAAGGCAGCTTTCATCGCCAAAAAAGATGTATGAATGATCCGTGACAAAATTGGCTCAAGTTAAAGAGAGACAAAAATGGGTGAGATCCCAAAATAGTTGACTATTTGGGGTGTTAGAGTTCCGGAGAATGCGCAACTCTCCCGTCTTTTACAACAAAGCAAATGTCACTAGAGGGTTGCTAATCATGAACATATGTATATTCTGTATGTCGGGCTGGATATTATACGTGATTAAAATAAGAAGGTTTGTAATCAGATTTATAGACTGAACTCAATTTCTTCAGGGACAAGATAAGCTAAAAATCTTGTTCTTTGCCCTACCTCTTTTAAGTAATTGTTACAAGGAAATTTACAAGAACTTTTTACCACTCCAGTAAATTTTTAAATTGAAGTTTGTGGGGAATTGAATCCATTTTGATCCGTTGCAGCAGGTGGGTGATAAAGTGATAGCCTCTTTTGATAGGTTTGGAACTGATACATATGCAGTGCAAAAACATAAAGCAACAAGACATTTTTAAATTTACAGCTTTTATTTAGTTTTAAGGGACACTAAAAGTCAAAAATACACACAATGATCACTTAGTGGAGTATAAATTTCAATTTATGAGCAATGATAATTGACGGATTAACAAAAGAAAACTGAAAACTGTATCATTTCATTAATGTAAGCACCCATTGGCATAACGAGAGAGAAGTAATATAAAGAGAAAACTGGAGGCATCTTTGTTTTTCCTTTACAAGCGACTAAAAGGATTCTTTACACGGTTAAGCTTATTTCAAACTGTCCCCCAGTACAAGATCTGTAATTGGATTATCCACATAAGCGATACAAATAAAGGGATATGAAGTGATCACTTGTGTTGTGAGAGAGAAAGAAAGATAGGCAGGCATAGAAAAAAACGAATAGGAAGAAACGAAGCAGAGAGAAGGGGATATATAAATGATGACTAATCTATTAACATATTTTTGCTATAAATAACATATTTTCTTAAAGGTTTGTGTGTATTACAGAAAGTTGAATCTTTGAAATGAGAAGCGAGGACGTTTTCTCTGTTGCTGAACAAATATAGAGTATAGACTTCTGACCTGAGATATCAGGGATTCGAATGAAATCAGAAGCTCAAACTTATTCATTTCACTTATGTAGTAATACGAAGAAAAACAAAGTATTAAGACTCTCTCAAATAATTGAATTTATAACAACATAAAATGAATGAATGACAATGAAGATTCTGTGGAGGAAGAAGTAAATGGATTATAATCGGATATTAATCATTGTAGTATGTGTAAAGGTTTTGTAGCATGGATTTAGATCAGTGTCTAGAGTGGAGACTGAGAAAGAAATGGTTATGGGATTACTTGGAACTAGTTGAGTGACGGAGACAATCGGGAGAAATCAGTAGATAAATAGGCTAGAGGATGAGAATGCGAGGTGGATCATTTGGCAGACCTATAGAGAATGAAAATTGGGAATGGATTATAGATTTCTGTGCTAAAAGTATATTGTGTTTGGCAAGCAAGTTACTTTAGAACACGGATGTGCAAAATATTTGCACATCCATGTTCTGAAATAACGGCTTGGACAAAAAGAAATGGAGAATAGACCGCATGATTATGATATCTAAGAGTAACAGGATTATTGTGTGGTTTAGAAGAAATGGAAGGTGGAAAGACAGGGAAACTATAACACCATCTTGTTTTGTACAGTGATGGAATACTGACACACAAACCTCTTAAAACCTGGACTGAGCTCAGAATATTGGCCAATTGCATACCGGCCCCAAGACTATTTTCCACATTATTTGATTTTACTCGAAAACCAAAGGGTAATAACTCTTTTGCTGTAGGTTTTGCAGTTTTCATATATAGATATTGAGTGATGACAATGTAAAGACGAAATTTAATCAGAGAAAGAGGATAAAGTGTGTTAAAAGGATTGGGATTCAGGGAGAGGAAGTAAGTTTGAACCTTGCAATAGAACAATATGTAGAACAAACAGAAAAGTTATAACAGCCAATATAAGAGAAAATGATAGTTTTATAGCACTAGAATGAGAAAATAGAATATTGAATTGTTGAACGACGATGGTATTGTGAACTCTAGCCTAAAATGGAGTTGTCAGTTAAGTTGTGGGAGGGGGAATTCAGATGAATGAAAGAAAAGATTTAGCAAAGAAAATAAGAGAGCAGCAGAAAACCATTTAGAAAGAAAATGAATGATTAACAGTAGAGGAAAAGGACTTAAATAGAAAAGAAATGGCTAATTCCAGAATTGTATAACAGAAGATCTATCGAAATCAGCATAGTGCGCCAAAAACCTAAGAAAGGAGCTAAAACTAGATTTTCTGGACCAGTAATCCATGTTGAGTGCTGTTGTCAGGTTGTATGAAAAATTCTAATTAAACGTGTAACAATTATAATTTCTGGATTTAAAAGGATTGAGCTAGGTGAGTTTAGAGTATGAAAGGGGTTTTCGGATTAATTAAATATTTCCATTGTGTCAGCTGGCAGACAAAAACAAGAAAAACGGGCTAAGGTGTTATCCTTGCTTCAGTGATTAAGAAAATATTTATTATTGAGTAAATAAGTATGCATCTTTGAGGTGTTTATAATATATATATATATATATATATATATATATATATATATATATATATATATATATATATATATGATAGTGTAACCACTGTATAAGAGCATAGAATTTATTTACGAGACTAGTTTCGGTATGAATGTTTACCATTCCTTTTTAGTCTTATACTGAGAATGGGGTGAATTCTCAAGTTACCAAACACCTCAGAATCCAAGCAAAAAAAGCAACAAAAAAATCAGAGAAAAAGGGTCGTTAATCAGGAAGTGTGGTTCTAAGACCATTAACTAAACTGTTTGCGATCAGATTCTGGGAATAGGAGCTACATTTAATTTGACCATTCGAAAGATTAAAATTGGGAATATCTCCTATTAGTATGGATTCTACAATTTTTCTTTTACGGAAATCTTTACAATTATATATAATTTAGGCCTTTGAATAATCTATTTGGTGGTTGTAATTATTAATATGGTTAAAAACACTGGATGGAGTACTTCCTCGCCTGACATCACCTTTATGTTCATATATTCGTTTTTTTTTAATGTTTTCCTAGTCTCTCATATGTAAAATAAGGGACAGTTGGTGGATCTACACGGGATTACCTATACATCTGCCTCATTTAGCTGATCCATGGGCTTAGACTAACCTGAGCATTAAAAACATCAGGAAGTTCTACCTATGTTATATGGGATCATCTAAGTTGATATACCCGGTGGTGTTCACAGGTTACCAAGGCCTTAACCCAGATATAGAGGATCCAATTTAATCATACTTGATAATAAATAAAAGCTACAAGATTTGAACTAATCCCACAAATGGTATTAGGCCAAAATGACAAATTAAAAGCAATCGACACGTTACAAGAAGCACATGAAAAGAAGACGTGAGAAAATGTATAAAAAGAAATTCTACCAGAACTTAACCAAAACCTAGCTATTGACCTTACAAGTCTTCAAAACACGAACTTAAAGGTCAGGTTTCCAAGGGATAGGTTAAGAAATATCGAACATACTACAAACATCCAGACATAAAAATAAAATATTAAATACATAAAATAGCTAAGTAAATAAAAAGTAAAAAGGGAAAATTAAAGTTAGGCACTAAACTTATATGATTCATTTCCTTTACTTTTGCGTTTCAGAGCTTTTTCTCTCATCTACATACATTTATCGACTTACTATAAATTAAAATGAAATAAAATAAATAAAAAATGCTAACAAAAATGACTAAAAATGCGATAAAAGACAGATTAAACAAAAAACTTTAAAGCATGGCCCTACACCAAAAATAATAATAACACATGAAATGTGTCAATAGATGGTAAAATAAAGATTATAATGAAGCTCAATCAAATTTATATTTAAAAAAAAAACAGACTATAAAAGAGAAGGAAAAAAATCATTATGAAAGACAGTCATACCTTCAGTCACTGAAACTAGAGGGAATAGAAAGAAGGTTGAAAAGATTTGTTTTGATTTGGGATGAGTTATAGAATTTGAAGAGGATGGAAGTGCTGTTGCGGTCAAGAGTGAGGCACTTTTTATAGTAGAGATTCTAAGATTCTTAAAACAGTTTCATTTTTACGAGTCTAATATTTTAAAATGATCGAACGAAATATCCTTCTTGTATTTAATGGCATGGAAACGAATAACTGAGTCCTTGGGATTTAAGTTTTTTTCAGCACGAAGACTAAATCCCATTTAAGTAGTGATGACTATATATGTTCCACATATTCATCGTGAACAATTGAATTGGTAGGTAATATCACTGTTGAAATCAAGAACTCTGGGATAGGAAAAAGAAGAAATTGTTTTGTTGTTAACAAATGTGATACAGTAAATAGTTTGAAGATTCAGAGATTTCAGCAATTTAATGACACTTATTTTAAATTCTAAGTTTATGGTCCCATATCGGGACCTCAAAAATATTTACCATATTTTTGAACGCCATATGGGTATGGCCTGGAAGTAATTTTCGGGGAACAAATTTGATGATTCGTTTATTTATTAGGAAACCGCGAAAAAAAATCATTCCGGAGGCTAGCCAGGAGAGTGAAGCCCAGCATAAGGGCGGCTAAGCGGTCTGAGGAACTCCGAGTGGCGAGACTCTGTAAAGAGAATCCCAAGGAGTTTTTTGGATATGTGAACAGCCGTAAACCAATCCGTCGAACGATTGGCCCTTTGAGGAATGAGGAGGGGACATTAAAGCATTCAGATGCAGAAAATGCCAACCTCCTCAACGACTACTTCTCTTCAGTGTTTACTGAAGAGTGTGGTTCCATTCCCCAGCCGACGGATTCCTACTCGGGGGGAAAGCTGGAGGCAATGGACTTTACCGAAGGAGAAATAAAGAAAAAGATCGCTGACCTAAAGACGAATAAGTCCCCTGGACCGGACGGGTTTCTACCTAAAGTGTTGAAGGAAGTGTGCGATGAAGTATCACGACATCTGTGCGCTATCTTTAACATGTCAATCCGGACCAAATGCGTTCCTAGAGACTGGCGTGAGGCGGAGGTGACTCCTATCTTCAAGAAAGGAGACCGTAACCAACTGTCGAACTACCGACCTATCAGTCTGACTTCGATAGTCGGTAAACTCATGAAAAGCATCATGGTGGACAAAGTGACGTCGTATTTAGAGTCAAACCTGCTACTGAGGAGTTCCCAGCACGGCTTCCGAAGGCAACGGTCATGCCTGACGAACCTTGTAGAATTCTTCCACTTCGTTTTCAGTGAGCACGATCGGGACAAGGCGGTGGATGTGGTCTACCTAGACTTTCAGAAAGCCTTTGATAAGGTACCACACCGCCGCCTTCTCCGGAAAGTGCGAGCGCTTGGCATAGACGGAAAGGTAGCCGGCTGGATCGAGAACTGGCTAAGTGGCAGACGGCAACGGGTGGTGGTAAATGGACAGTCTTCTGAGTGGGTGCCCGTTACTAGCGGGGTGCCTCAAGGTTCTGTCCTGGGACCACTACTATTCATCATCTACGTCAACAACATGGACGGTGACATGGTTGCCAAGATTTCCAAATTTGCCGACGATACCAAGCTTGGTATGAACGTTGCAAAGGATGGAAATACTGCCCGCCTGCAGGAAGATCTTGGGAAGATTGGGGAGTGGTCGGACACGTGGCAAATGCCTTTTAACGTGGGCAAATGCAAAGTGATGCATATCGGCCACAGAAACCCCCAATCTCAGTATATCCTTAAGGGCACTGCTCTTGAATCGAGTGACACTGAGAAGGACTTTGGTGTTACTATTACTAGTGACCTCGAGTTCTCGAAACAGTGCATTGAGGCGGAGAAAAAGGCCCAAAGGATGCTAGGCTATATTAAGCGCCAGTTTGGTTATCGGAAGCAGGAGATTGTACTGTGCCTGTACAACTCACTTTTCCGACCGCACCTGGAGTATGCCGTACAATTTTGGAGTCCTTCATTGCGAAAGGACATCGCGAGATTGGAACGCGTACAAGCCAGGGCAACCAAGCTGATTCCCTCTATCCGACATAAAAGTTATGAGGATAGACTAAGGGAATTAGATCTGTTCTCGCTGGAAACCCGTAGACAGCGTGGTCAGCTCATCGAAGTTTTCAAAATACTTCGAGGGTTCGACAATGTTGACTATCGGGATATTTTCACACTGAGTGAGAACAGAACGCGCAATCACGGCTTCAAACTTGAACTGAAGCGTTACAACCGCAATCTGTGTGGAAATTTTTTCACTTACAGTATCTGCGGTATGTGGAACGCACTTCCAGTGGAAGTTGTCAACAGTGAATCTGTTGACCAGTTCAAGTCAAGACTAGACAAAGTCTTGAAAAGTGGCCGTTTAGGGACGCAAAACAATTGAGCAGCCTTGTGCCCGCTCAATTGCTAGTCCAAAGGTACCCCCTTTGAATGGACCGTAAGGTCTCCTAGGGTACCTTCTTTCCTTGTTGTTACTCCTTGTTGTTACTAAAACTCTTTGAGGAGACATTGGATCCTCTATGAAGTAGAGTCATAATAGCACTTAGTTTTAAAGTAAAATCACGCGAGAAGAAATTGATTCTCAATTGACTAGTTTTGTTTACGATGGATTGAAGTGGAAGTTCTGTCCGATATTTTGATAATATTTCCGTCTAAAATGGGATAGGTAAATTACTTTTAACTTTTTAAGTGCATTTTATGTTTATGTAAAGTGAATTGTTTAATGGAGGAATTTATTTGCTTGAGAGATGTCATCGAAAGCACTGAAACAATCGTTGACAAAACAGCGATAAAAAAGTGGTTGGAATTCTTTTGATATTCGCTTAGCTAAAGGGCCAATGCCGGAGTCCATAGTCACATCTTCCTTCTGTTGCTAAATAACCAGTATCACTATAAACAAACAGTCCTCAAATCTAATTCTAAAACCTGTTTAAAACAAGGGCGAGTTATATTTTAAAGTACTCAGAGGATTCAAAGATACAGTTTCAGATATTAGCCATTGATTCGGACAAAGGTACGGTATATTCGTGAAAGGAGAGCTAACGACATAACTAACAAAAATAAAGGTCGTGGTACAGGTTTAACTTTTACATGAAATTTAGCAAGTTTATAAGATGGAATCATATACGAGTCCAAAACATTCCTTAAGGAAACATTAGCTTTATGAGCCTCCGAGAGGCCAAAGAGCTGTCATAGCTCCGATCTTGTGATGTTGTAACAATATCATTCTTAAACATTTTTTTTATAATTCGTTTTATTTCTTAACAGCTATTTTGCGATATATATTAATTTTTAAAGAAATTGAAATCTTATTTAGTAATTTAGTAAATTTTCTAGTCATTTTCACAACTAGTTTTTCATTTTGGATAAAAATTTTATTAAAATTTATATTTCACAATTTTCATATATACACTAAATTTTTTAAAAAAGTATCTTTTGAAAATTGATTTTTATAGGTATTTTTTTCTACTAATGTACTAATAGTCATTATGTATTATGATTTTAGTTTATGAAACGTGTTTGCTTAGGGTTCTCGAGAATGTTTCCTCAAAATTAAGTGTGGATTCACGGTCAAACTCGACTCGTTATTATATATATATATATATATATATATAAGAGGCGACGGCAACTTCAGTTCATCAGCGTTACTCAGGCTTATCAAACATTTTGCATAATACCAAGGTAAAAAGTATAAAATACGGTAAGAGACGTAATGCACAACGCAGACTTATTTGTGCACTGATTTATACATGAAGTCTAGTCGTTTTGGTTTGATGGAGAACTCGTATAATATCTTGTCGGGCAGGTCATTCTTCTTGTCCAGATCGTTTAAAATTCTTTTCTCGATGGAAATACGAGCCAGTGAGAGAGCCGCTCTTGGGCCATTGTGCTTCTCAGATATGAACTGATTATATCCAACGTTGAAAAACTTCTCTCATTAGCGAATGATTTTAAGGGAATGGTCAGCACTATCTTAATTAGTTTAATGGATTCCGACATAGCGGAAGTAACCTTAATATATACGGTAATTCTAAAATGGAGTGGCACTTTTTGAAATCACTGTCAATATATATATGTATACTTTAGTTCTTTCACTAAGCTCTTACCCTCATAAATACAGGGATACTTGTTTTCGAGAGAATACCCGAAAATCTCTCTCGTAAGGAGATTAGAAATTATCAATTATTTCAAAATAGGTAGTTTTGTAGTTAATTTGTGCATCTCTGACTCGTTTTCTAGCAGGAGGATCGGACTCATCTGCCTGCTCAATGACAGCAGCAGTATCACATCGATTTTTTTCATAATGTTCGACCTTACGATAACCTTCAACACTATGAATGAAGTCAGTTAGTTTACTCTAACCATGCTTTATGTCGAGTAACTTACAATGTAGGGATATCAAAGACTTCTCCAGCCTCAGAAAGTAGGTTATAAAATCAATTGATGCAAAATATAAATGTAAAATCATTCAACTTTGCCAATGGATTGTCTGTTTGACAAAATGTATCTTCATCCCACTTTTCACTAGAGCCTAGAATACTTGTGTCGGCATATTCCAAGTTCTTTATGCAATAGTGTTATGGATGACAGAGTTATTGATCTATAGCACCATCTTGTTTCGTACAGTGAAGGAATATATATATATATATATATATATATATATATATATATATATATATATATATATATATATATGATGAAAATTAATGCAACATCGCAAGAAAAGATGAGGAATTAAACCACATTCTCCGAAGACAATTTAATTCAGAACAGTTTCGGTGTATCTCACACCCTTTTTCAACTGACACTGGGCAGAAAATATAAGAGAAATGCATATAAGCATAACACAAGATCCCCTCTTTTTTCCCCCAATCCCCTACTTGTGGCTAATCTGGATGGGGGGGGGGGGGTAGGCCTAAACATATTGAAGGGCTGGCATTTTACTATTTTGTTTATTTGCGATCTTATTACAGGATTAAAAAAAAAAATTGACCCTCAGATAGATTTAAATTAGGAACTGACGATATCAAGCTCGATTCTACGATTCTTCTCTTAACATAGTTGGCCGATTTAAATACCATTTTACTTCTATTGAAATCGATCGTATGATTCTTGTCTCTAACATGGCAAAATATTCCACTGCTTTCGCTGCCCACTCTAATATCTCTTTTGTGTTCGTACAATCTCTTGTCTAGATTTCTCCCCGTTTCCCCTATATAAACTTTATGGCAATCGTTGCATGGTACTGCATATACTCCTATGTTATGATGTTCTTTGGGTTTCCTGGCAATCATCAATTGGTTTAAGGAATTATTATATTTAAAGGCTAGATTAATACCCGCTTTTCCAAATATGTCCTTTAAACTATTTAATTTATTATTAAATGGCAATGTTATAAATTTTTTGAAGTCGCTAGTGCGGGAAGGCTTATTACCATAGAATGTTTTTCTAGCTGAAAAATGGGCAGAATAATTTGCATATCTCCATCAAATTTAAATATGAATGGGAATATGATAATAGATTACCCTTTTTAGATGTCCTCATTAATAAAGATCACCATGAATTAAAACTTGACGTGTATAGGAAACCAACCCACTCAAATGCCTATATACATTATTTTTCGTTTCAGGATAATATTGTTAAAAAATCGGTAATTTCTAATCTTTTCCTTAAAGCATACAAAATATGTCATCCTTCCTATTTAGATGAAGAAATTGTCATTATCAGAAATACTTTTTCTAATTTGTATTACCCCGATTGTTTCATATCGCTGCCCATTTTGCAGCTAGGAAAACATTCTATGTTAATAAGCCTTCCCGCACTAACGACTTCAACAAATGTATAACATTGCCATTTAATAATAAATTAAATAGTTTAAAGGACATATTTGGAAAAGCGGGTATTAATCTAGCCTTTAAATATAATAATTACCTAAACCAATGGATGATGGCCAGGAAACCCAAAGAACATCATAACATAAGAGTATATGCAGTACCATGCAACGATTGCCATAAAGTTTATATAGGGAAAACGGGGAGAAATCTAGACAAGAGATTGTACGAACACAAAAGAGATATTAGAGTGGGCAGCGAAAGTAGTGGAATATTTTGCCATGTTAGAGACAAGAATCATACGATCGATTTCAATGGAAGTAAAATGTTATTTAAATCGGCTAACTATGTTAAGAGAAGAATCGTAGAATCGAGCTTGATATCGTCAGTTCCTAATTTAAATCTATCTGAGGGTCAATTTTTTTTTTTAATCCTGTAATAAGATCGCAAATAAACAAAATAGTAAAATGTCAGCCCTTCAATATGTTTAGGCCTACCCCCCTTCCCCCCCAAATTAGCAACAAGTAGGGGATTGGAAGAAAAAAAGAGGGGATCTTGTGTTATGCTTATATGCTTTTCTCTTATATTTTCTGCCCAGTGTCAGTTGAAAAAGGGTGTGAGATACACTGAAACTGTTCTGAATTAAATTGTCTCCGGAGAATGTGGTTTAATTCCTCATATATATATATATATATATATATATATATATATATATATATATATATATATATATATATATATACAAAGAAAGCAACTACAGGATCTAGGGGTGATAATAGAACCACCACAGGGCTATGCCACTTTTATTTTCTGTCTTTCAAATATAATTTGAAGACACAAAGAAAGATGAAGAAACCTGGTGTAGCTGACTATAAATACACATAGTACAAGAGAAAATGAGAATTGGATGCGAATGAGCAAATGAGACAAGAAACCGGAGGTTTTTTTAAGGCAAGAGAGAGGAACATTAGAAGAATCGAGTTATATATATCGAGTTATGACAATGTATAGACGAAATTTATTGTTGGTAATTTGTTAAATAAGATAAAAGGTAACTGTATGTAATTTATCAATCTCTGCTACATGGCTGCTGAATGTATTTAAAAAACCCAATATATTATTAAGTTTTAACTTCTCATTAGTTTTCCTAGATTCTCAGATCATAAATGAACACTAAATATCAGTACAATGAACAATACTAATCATTCTGACTTTTAACACTAACCCGTGTCATTTTGTCCAAGTTCTTGTCACGAGAAACAAATTACCTGTTTTTTTACGTACCCACCTATTGAAACTTCTTGGCACTTCTGTATCTTTACATTGCTAAAATTAACTCAAGATTAATACTGAAATTTTACCAAAACAATATTAACGTTCCATAAAATGTATCTATTTCTTGAAGCCATTTAGTTTTAGTTTCTTATCAGTGCTCTTGTTGCGAGCTGCATCTGAATCAATTTAGCGTTTAGAATTCACTTCGCTGTTTCTTTCTTTGCTGTAGTTAGATGTGAAAACTTTGAACAAATTGGCTACGATTTGGGGGTAAAATATTTTAAAGAAGCTGTGACTACTAGCACAGTTCAATGTAGCTAGCTGGTCATCTTCTTTCTCAAGTGCAACAGCGACCTTCTAGAAGGCCCCCTAGGGTTGCTACAGCCAAACAGGGACTACTGTATTCTTTCCTCCTTCGTGACCCAGGTGTATATGTGGCATACATTCCCGGTGAGACAGACAGTCTTGTGAGAGGGGCATACTAGCCTACTGCGCGACAGCAAGTCTGTGAATGATTTGAGTTTGCCTGTTGGGATATCTACATATTCGGGTGTTTCTCAAAAAAAAATTTCAAGTTTTACTTTAATCACCAATTTTTGTTCCATTAGGTATAAAAACAATGATCGCCAAATATCGTGCGATTCAATTAATATTTAGGGGTGCCCCCGGAAAGTTTAACATTTGCCTTAATATTTATGAAAGAAAAACAATGCTCTTTGAATAGTTTTTGGTTAAAAGCTGGGTCTCGCAAATACTTCGTATCATTATGGATGTTCTAATTATAAAAACTTTTTGTTCTTGTAAATCTTTCCATTATCTTAACAGGAAATGAGAAATAGCACAGAAAAATGAAAAAAGGAGAAAATATTCACTAATGCATCAATATGAATTCAAGAATATTTTGTCTTTTTTTAAAATAAATGCATTGCGTATATTTTTATTCAGTATTTGTGAATGCAAATAGTCGCTGTGTTAATTAACATGCTATTTGCACGGTTACAATTGATTGTTAAATTATAAGAGTTCAGCCATAGCAAATTGAATGGCTGCAACATTCAGTTAGTTTGCTATGTTACCAGGATATGGGACGTGGACCCACTCTTACTTGTATCCCACTAACCTCTTTCCTCAACCACCACCCATTGAAAGAGGATGATCATTTGAGACCAAGCGGGCCGGCTCACTGCCACTCATTGATGCTTTAGCAAGGTTTTCTAATGGCTGTCAGGGAACTTGAGTCTGTGATTCGAAACTACTTTAAGAAAAAACTGAATCTGATCTTCATCTCGTGTTGAATGACAATTGTATTCTGGAATCAATTATATCCTTCCTTCGTTCTGCATTGTCATTGACAAACTTGAGGTTAGAAATGACAGACGAGACTGTCCTAAAATCAATGTTGCTTTCCCAAGTTTCTGGGTCAGAGCGTAAGAAGGAATGTGGCAGTCCCAGCTTTGTGAAAAGGGACATTGAATTCTTCTCGCAGTAATTTTCTAGCTCGGATGATGAAACAGAGTCCTCTTTCAAATTGATCCAATTTAGGGGTTTCTTTACACCTTCCTTATTTGATATGGCTTTAACCATGGTCCTCTTTGTATTGGTTGAGACCAGAGGATCAAACAAAGCCATTGCCACCATTTACTCTGACAGATACCAGAGGTGTTGACTTAACTTTGATGCAGTGGCTTTAACTATGGTCTTGTTGTGGTAACCAGCCATAGCTTTCAGCATCTCAAGGTTTTGATGGGGAGCAACTGCTGCCGAAGGAGTCCGTATCCATGCCTTGACATACAGAAGTACAACGAAGATGCAGATCTCACAAAGTCATTTCTCTTCACGACGAGTCAATTTGAACTGTGTTCGCAGCATCCACACTTTTAATGAGTAAATTGCTCTACTCATCCATCTTGCATGGTGCATTGGCCCAGGTAATAACAAAGGAAGCCTTCATGGAGGAGTGCCTTCCAGGAAGATCAGAGACAACTCTACCAACTCAGGGTAGTCATATCGAAGACTAAGATTCTTATTCTTGAGAACATCTTCAAAGAAAGCTGTTAGGTTGTCTTTATACTAATCAGAAAATGTTCCATCTCGGTACTGTCGGCTCTGGTGATTATTAAACCTGGACCATGATCAATGGTGTGCCAATGTGTTTTAAAACTTTTAAAAAGAAGTAATTTAGGGCTAGATGTTGGACCTATTGAGGTGGTGAACGCTGCTCCAAAGACGAGCTCAAGAGCATGGTGGCGGCAGGCCAGATGTAAGAAATCTTTCTTCAACTGCTGTTGCAGGATGACACAGGTTCACGAAAACTTCCCTGTATTGGTGGCTGTGGTGTCGAATCCCATCCCTACAATCTTCTCTTCCAGGCCCCAGTCTCTAAATGCTGATAAGACAGCATTTGCTTGCTCGCTACCTGTTCCACTCCTGAGCTTGGCAACACACAAGAGCTGACTGGTACCAACTTTCCATCCCAGTGCACGATGAGTGGAAAATCTTGAAGCTCGTCTTTAAGTCTGGGTGTAGCATTGGCTTGGGTACGATGTTCTATTCTCTTCCGGTGAATGGAGCTCTGATTTATGTTTAAATCTTCAACATTATAACCTAAGCTGGAAGCTTTCTTCACGAAGAATGTTGCAGCTCTTGATGACGTTTTAGTCCGGTCAAGGGCAGCAGATAATGTCGGCGTCACAATATTCCCCACGCGTGCGTGCTTAGACGGAGGCGGAACTGGCACAACAGCTTCCGAAGGCCTGCCGACGCTCTGCTCTTGATCACTCTCTGTGGCATTAGACTTATTACCTGATGAAGACGAACGGGTGAGAACCGCTTTGCTCATTAACGCCTCATTTTCAACTGTCGCTGACGACGACGTTCTGCAGCAATGGAACGTGCTTCCGCCTTCTTCTTCTTCTGCAGCAATATTTTGTCAACTGATTTAAGGACGCCTCGCCGACAGTCTTCCCTTTGTGCTAGGAGAAAATCCTTATCCTCTTGGATCTGTATAATGTTCATGGCATTTTGATGGGCGATGTCAAAGAGAGTATCGAGACTTTTTTAAAATTCACTTTTCTTTGCCTTATGTGCTGCAGTTGGCCTTCTTGAGTGTTTATAGAGCGCTTTCCAGTTAGAAAACACTCTTTCTATTTTTTTTATTACATGTTGCTTTACCTGTACTGGAATATTCGCTTTTGCCCAAAACTCAAGAATGGCCTCGCCGGTGGTTTTTGACGATGTCTGATTTTGCTCTTTTAACTCAAAAAATTCGGTAAAAACATCGAGATGGCTCAGAGGGCTATGAAGGATGGACTCCTGGGATTATTCCTTCGTATCGCCCCAGAACAAGTTAAAGCGGAGGAGTTTATCCCAGTCGAGTTCTGCCAATGCTGCCTGGCCGTGGAACAACATCCCACAAAAGAATGTATGGCGGCTGACGTCACTTGCTCCATCTGTCCCAGACTCGGTCACGGATGGAAAGAATGCACTTCCGAGAAACACAGATGTGCTAACTACGGAGGGGACCACAAGGCCGTGGCCATGAGGTGTCCCATCCGCAAGGAAGCCATTCAAAACGCGAAGTGATGAAGCAGGTAAAGGAGGCAAAATCAAAGACCTACGTCGAGGGAGTGGCAAGAACCAAGATTAGCAGCACGGAAAACTCTGCCCTAAAACTGGTAATGCCAGGTGAGTCCAAGGAGATTATAACCATGATTGTCTTTGCTCACTTGGCGAATCTAGCTAACCCCGGTTTATTTGCGGAGGGGTTAAATCGCATCTTGCAAAAGAACGGTTTTCAGAAAACGCTAATGTCGATGAGAAAAGTATGCAATCACTTGTCTCGTCTTAGGAAGCTTTGCTCCGCCAATCATTGGCTCGCTGTGACCTATCAAATAAAACTCGGTTTTGCTTCTAGTAGAGCTCGCCATCTGCAAACAGATACACGAAAACATCATAAAGATAGTAACTATTTCAATTTGAACAGGTTTAAATACTTTTAAACAGAAGATGAACAACTAAATTAGAAATATAATAGTGAACATACAAGTGCATAAAATTAGATACCGTGATATTAAACAAGTGCATAGACTTACTGGGGGTATCTGAAAACGCACCGTAGCACAACGACACACCATCAACGCTGAGAGCAAACTACCCTTGCTAGCCGCAGTGCAGCCGCCTGTACTCCATTTCCTTGTCCCACCCCTCTGAAGTGCTAGGGAGGGCTGGGGTAAGAGAATGGTGCATTCATAAGCATCAAATGGCTTCAATGGTGGGTTCAAGAGAATGGTTTTAATAATGTGTTCACAACTGTCCTCTTTGGGTGTGTTATTGTGTAAACGATTCCCTTAAATAGTTTAAGGCAAATATTTGAGAAAATGGTCCATTGTTCAACCTTGCAGGAGCACTCCTAAATATTATTTTAATTACACCAAATTTCACAAGAAGTGTTTCTGTGGGTATTGAAACAATTCTGAGTGGTTAGAGCTTGTTCTATTTTAACTTTAATTTTACACCCCTATACCTGAGAAACACCCTACTACATATCCTTGTCCACTTGCTCGGTGACACGGGTAGGTTTGCCTGAGACCGTACTGTGATTGCGCAGGATCTTGTGTGCCAGGTAACCAGCAAGGTGGAAAATTTCTTGTTCTGTCCCTTTACCCAGGTCGTCATGCTCGGCATGAATAGCTGCACATACTAGCTCCTGGGTGACTCTGGCATCGTCAAAGTGTCGCTGCTGCCTCGTTTTCTTACCACTGCCTCCCCCTCCATGAACTGACGGGCACTAGGCCAATTATTTTGTCTGGAATCCAGCCAGGATCACTGAATTTTAGCGCAGAGATCCAATTCTTACGGATCTCTTGGGGAAGGCAAACACTGAGTGCTTATAGGGTGCTTAGCCACTCACTGCTATAGCCTCCTTTTCTGTTTTCGTGGGTCTGTACCCAGATCGGCAATTGATGGCAGCACACTTACCCATGCTGAGTGGACCATAACTGCGAGAACATAAAGTTAGTAAAATAACAAAAAAATGTATCGTAATCATTATCCTAAGTCATAGCAACAATAATGATAATAATACTGAGAATAATAATAATATTAATAATAATCAATTATTATTAATATTATTATTATTGAAGAGTGCCAAACTATATAAAATATCCTGCTACTTATCAAGTCTTAACTCAATAGCATAAAATGGTGATATTATCGATTTATACTACTATGACTATTTACTAGCTACTACTACTACTACTATTAGCAATAATTGTAGTTCACCGACCACCCAAAACACATACACGCACATCGTTATGGTAGGGAGTCAAAACAATTTTTCCAGAAAAACACAAGGAACAAGGCACAGACCTCTCAATACTTCTTTAATTTTAGAGCAAAAAGGATGCAATTATGGGTACATAAATAATGTAAACTTACCATAGCTTACGGAGACAGGCCCTCGTGACTTGTGTCTGCACTCACTGATGAACTCGAACTGGTGCTCCATGCGGCTGGCGGAGCGTTTGAATTTAGGGGGACCGTTATGCACAGGGTACATTCAAAATATATCGCAGTAGTCAGTCCAGTGTTAAAGAGGTCTATGATTGACATTAAACTGCCTGAAAACGCTTTTCCGCTTGGTACTGGAAGATGTAAATTTACTAAATGCGCGTAAATGAGAAAATAACATCTTTTACTCTACTCAACTTCTCGGCACTTTTACTCAAGACTAAGTTAAGTTTATGCACATAGTGAATGAAGTGCGCGTGTTAAATCCTTTATCTCTTATCTTGCTCTGTACTCAGTTTACCGTTCCCGCCATTACAGCTGCTCCGTCGTAAGTCTGCCTCAGTAATTTATCTGTAGCGTCACTGAAGGGGTTTAACGCACTTGTGATCGCATCAGCCAGTCTTGTAGCACTTTTATCATCACTAACTTCATAAAATCCAAGAAATCGTTCACACATTTTGTCCTCATATACATATCTTGTTATGATTGATAGTTGGGCACACATGTCACAGTCTGGAGTTTTGTTGGCTTGTACAGACAGAAACGAAGCTTAATCAACTTCGCTTCTAATTTTATCAGGGATGACATTTCCAATCTCTGGTATTAGGTCATTTTGTATCGGGCTTGAGACTCCTGAAAACTGTTTAGACCCCTCTTTAGTAGAAAGTCTAGAAGCAAACTCGGTGTCGATTTCAGAAGAGCACTGCAATAGTTCACGGTTATTTCCTCTATTAAGGCTGTTACTTCCTTCGCCATGCTCACGTAAAGCCAACTCTTGTTTACACAAGTACAACACTGTATTTATTAACCTCTTCAAATATTGTCTATTTTCTTCAGCTGCTTTGTTATGCCGTTATTTTTCCAGTGTGGCAGACTCACTAATAGCTGTCACAATATCGTACAGTCCGGAAGTTTTCAAGCTTTTATAACTACTTAAATGACTCACTGATTTACTGTGATGCTCACGGTCACTCAGGATGTTTTGTATAATTATTATAGCCTCCATCTGTCCACGAATGATTAGCTTTCGGTTGAAACAACAAACATGGCAAGCAGTAGAGTTTCTCTTTGACGCTACTTGCACAATGCTAATCAATCTGTTCATACCATTTTATCTGGAATGTTCGAGTTTCAACTTTGGTTTTCAATGAACGAGTCAGCCTGCTTGCTTGAAGAATTTCAAGTATTTTCCGCAATATTTCTAGCCCCAAATGGCTTATTTTTTTATGTCTAGCACTATGTCTTTTTCTATTTCTAAATTAAGGGTAAAATTAAAGCAATCCTGCAAAACAAAATTGAACCTTACACACAGACACACAGAGTAACAGCAATCAAAGTAGGACAGCGGCGTGCACAACAAACATCAGCTAGAGAGCGATCTGACTCTCGCGCAGGGCTGTCATTGAGATTTTACCAAACAACCCAGATTAAACCTTTAAAAAACCTCCAGATTGCTCATTAAAAACCAAAATTAAGTAATATGTTAAAAACACATTGGTATAGCATTTAATTACTAAACTCTCTTTTTACCCGTTTTCACATGTTTGGGTACGCGCGTGACATACCTATGCTTCTTTTAAGTGTTTTTGTTTGTTTGTTCTGTTTTGTTTATGTTACAGTTATATTTTTGAAGTTTTTTGTTTGATTTTTAGTTAAAATTTCTATAAATACATTTATTTACGTTAGGCCAGTGGGTAAAGTTTTGCTGCAGCAAGCAAGAATTCGTGGAACCGCTCTTTTTTACTCGGGTGTTTCCAAAAGTAACTGCTCTCCATTTCTTGGATAATTCATATATATTTGTGATTCAAAACAAGTTTGTTTTTTTTTAATTTAGTGTTTTTTCTTAGTCAAATTCGATAAAAGTGTTTTATGGTGTTTTTTTAGGTTATTGGAATTCCATCATATTGTATTATAAATTTTGAAGGGAATTGGGAAATGGGAGACTTTGCCCCCATACCACCCTTTAATTTGGAGGGTTTCACTCCCCGAAGAGGATGGTTGAAAATAACTTCAATCATTTTTAAGAAGGCGATTCAAATACAAGGATGAAAAGATCCAACAGAAGACTTAAAAAAGAAAATAAATGAACAAATAACTAAAGCTAATGCACTCATTGGAGGACTTTACTTACAAAAGATTGTCGGCGATTATACACCAGGATATCTGTATGGAAAGGTAAAAATACACAAGCGGAACAACCCACTGAGGCCCATTATTTCTCAAGTCACCACACCAACGTACCATCTAGTTAAAATCTTAGATGAAATAATAAAACCATACATTCCTTCAAAATATAGCATAAAGTCCACGGAGGAATTTATCGATATACTCCACTCCACAAGAACAACAGGACTAATAGCAACTTTTGATGTGGAAAGCCTATTTACTAATGTGCCTATCTGTCAGACCATCGAAACCATTATACAAAATGTATACCACCATCCTACAATGTCTCCTCCTAACCTTGATCCAAACATATTAAGGAATATTCTGCGTTCATGCACATAAGAGGCTCCGTTCAGGACACCGGACGGAAATCTTTACACACAATTCGATGGAGTAGCCATGGGATCGCCCCTGGGGCCGAGTTTTGCAAACTACTATATGAATCAAATTGAAGAGTGCTTAGTAGACAACATCGAAAATAAACCACACATATACTGCCAATACGTAGATTACATCTACATCAACGTCTAAAATGATGAACATCTTAAGAACATCAAACAGCAATTTGAGGAGAACTCAGTGTTAAAATTAACTTATGAATTGAGCATAGACAAAAAATTACCTTTTCTGGCCGTAGAAGTACCAAACATCAACGGTAATTACGTCACAAAATTGTACAGAAAAGCTACAGTCATGAGAAGATGCCTCAACGTAAATGTTCTGAAAGGTACAAAATAAGTGTAATCGGGTCATACATCCGCCGAGAATACAAATACTGCTCCACGTGGGAACTGTTCCATCAAGTGATCTCCCTCATAAAATAAACTCTCGTAAACAACGGTTTCCCGAACTGTATGATCGAAAAACAACTTTAATCATTTTTGAGAAGTCAATTCAAAGAGACGGATGAAACGGAAAGTAACCAGGAAGCAGTAAATAACACAAACTGTACTATAGAAATCAGATGTCATCGGTCTACAAAATAGACGAAAATAACATCAAGGAGATTATTAATCGTAACATGAAAGTTAAAAAGCAAACGGACAAGATTCAGATAATTATATATTATAAAACGACAAAAGTTAACAATCTCATTATTAAAAACAACATCAGCCAAAACTCCTCGCTCCTGAAGTCTACGAACATAATTTACGAGTTTACCTGCCCGAATGACTATTATAAGAAATAGCAGAATTGACTCAATTAAAGACAAGAATGATGTTTTATAATTCAAAGAGAAAGATATAGTGAATACAATAAAGGGTTATTTGCTACAGTAATATTTACTAAGGAGGGCTTTTAGAAAAAAATAATAAATACAAATCACTGGTACCAGACATGATCGTGTCAACACTTCTCAAAGAAGTGAAAGACGAAGTAGTCGAAGATCGAACGTATATTTTGAATTTATCCCTTGTAATTTGTACACACTTTCAAGACTGTAAATTTGCAAATATTTAAGAAAAGAAACAGAAATGTGAAAGAACTATTAAAACACTCGCACTTTGGCTCTAGAAAACATAAATAATGCCTCACCAATCTCCTAGACCTTTTTATTATATATACACTAGGTCAATCGACATTTTGTACCTGGATTTTCAGAAGGATTTTCACAAGGTACCATAACGCTTAAGAAACTAAAATGTAGTAAATTTTATAAAAAAATGGCTTAGCGCCCTCAAAGAGCGTATGGTGATCAAAGGGCAAGGGTTTGATTCGATACTAATAGGTAGTCGAGTTCCTCAGGGTTCGGTCCTATTATCCCTGATTTTTATTATTCACACTCATGATATCGAGGTGGGATTCTTTTAAAAAATCAACAAATTCACAGACGATTGCAACCTCGGGAAATTTATAACTACCGAACAAGATAATTAAGAATTTCTTAGTTATATTTATAAAATACTTCATTGGCCTGTAGACTGAAAAACTGACACTAAACAGTAAAATCCGAAAGCGGATTGTAAGCTATTTGGCCCAACCGTAACCGTAACAGACAACGAAAAAGGCCAGGGCATCTGTGTGTCGAATAATTTTAGGTTTACTCAGCAATATGCTGAGATAGAAAATAAAGCCCTAACGATTCTCTGATATCTTAAATAACACCTTAGTTACAGGATTGAAAAGGTGATATTAAATTTGTACATTTCTCTAGTAATACCCCAATTGGAGCATTGTGCCCAACTTGTATCCCTGTTCTTGAGGAACGATATATAAAGATAGAAAAATACAAGCCAAGGATACAAAATAATACTTCCTTTAAAAAAGTATAGTTATCAAAAACTTGTGTAGAGGATAAACCTTTTTAATTAGAAAAAAATCTTTATAAGAGGTCACCAATTGAAGTCTATGCAAATTTTATAGGAGTAAACAACGTAGAATTTGTTTATTTACTGTGACTTCAATAAAACATCACGCTACAATATGGCATGAAATTCGCTCCTGAATACTGTATAAAACAAACCGATCAGGTAAATTTTTGTCATAACATATAGATAACGGGTAAAACCAGCTGTCGAAGAAATAACATCTATTAATATGAGAGAAACATTTAAAAGAATGTCAGATAAAGTATTCAGACATACGCTGTTAAATGCGCATATATTCATGTATATACATGTGTATGTGTGCTCGAGATGCAATTCGGAGGTGTATTTGGGATCGACACAACGCACACTACATACCCGTATTTGCGTATATTTAGGCATCAGCAACAAAAATGCAGCCCCACTCATTACCCATGAATTCTCCCCTATTCGAATAAACTACAAAAACAGACATCCACGCCATAAACCAAACTTAAATAATTTTTCAATTAAAGACACAGCAAACAACGAAAACCAATTACGTACACTGGAATCGCTTTATATTAGATTTAAAAATCCCACTTTAAACTCCGACACAAGCTCATTTCCACTTTTACTACAACTATAATTACCCACGAGTTACGCACGCCAGATCCACTCCCCCCCAAAAACAACCCCTATTTTTCAAATATTTCTATTACCTTCCTTTTTTACAACGAAGACACCCAAAATATAATCAATCTCAGTTTTATTTTAAAAACAAAAACATATTTCCTATTCCCTAATAGTTAAAATCCCTGCATTTTTATAATTTGAATATTACCACTTCTGCTGCTTCCCATTTCCCATATAATTAATTTATAAATATCTGATAACTTCTCTAAGAAATTCTTATGTTTGTATATATTTATAATCTCATATCCTTGAGAATGGGTTCCTACCCGAAACCAGTATTGCCAATTTAGCGCGAATTATTTATATTTGACGCGGCCACGCTATTTTAGCGCTTTCGCATTTCATTTTTGCGCGTTTTTGCAGTTTTAGATTAGATTCATTTGATAATCCATTTTCCATCGAGGCCAAATATTTTTTAAGGCTGCCAAATTTCTACGTTCGTATAAAATTGCTACTATTTACCTCCTTGCTCTTGTACGATTATACAGGGCGTCTATGCACTATTAAAAAAGAGAAGTTCCTCATTTGACTCTGATCAAATGCATTTGTCATTCTCTTCAACTTGCAATGTCTCATGCTGCAGCCAAATGCTTACCTAGGCATTATGATTTTTTGGCATTCCTCTGTCCGTCACTATTCGCCTTAATAAACGACGGTAATTTATCGTTAAACTTGTCTCGCCTAGTCCGACCAGAGGGCTTCCAATAGAAATTGCTGTTTCAAGAATTTTGGAACAGTGGGTTGAATTGCGTTGCCATTTCCCTATAGCTAGGAGTGAAAAAGATGTTTTACAGTTGAAACTCTATATTCTTTGTTCAATAATAAGAAAAACTATGTTTTTTTGGTGTTTCTGAAACAAATACTTTCTCAAGTTCAAAGGATTAATAAAGGTTTTGAGGCACAAATACAAGATACGACAAATATATTGAGTGATCTCCAATTTCGGATAAATTCTATTACTTCAATGATTTAAATAATGGGAAAAAAAATTCAGCAAGATGAGTATCTTCGGGATTTTATAGACAAGAAATCCTTTGTTATCAGTTTGAAAATGAAATCTCGCAATGCAACTTTCCTCAACAAGCAGAACACGAAATACGTGAAAGAAGCATTAAATTCGTCATTGAGCTTGTGCAGCAAATTAAGCAGCGATTACCAGATAATGTAAAGGTTCTAGAATCCAAGAAAAACCTATCAAACCCACCAAACCCATCAAAACTATCAAACCTCCAATTGTGGACGAAGACTATGACGATTGGAAGAGAGCAGTGATTTAGAAATCTTGGATTCGGAGTATATTAAAGGTAAATTGCTTTACATTCATTTGTTTAAAATTTATTCTAGATTTTAACGTATTGCTTTAACTTTCCTATTTTAGCGCGTTTTATTAGCGAGTTTGAACACAAGTTTGGTGCTTTTTATCGCTTTTTATTCGCGAGTTTTAACACAAAGTTGGTGCTTTTAGCGCGTTTTGGACCACGATCTAGTGAATTTACCTTCTTCTCTTTCTCCTCTCTCTCATCCCTATCATTCCACTTTCTTGGGGGGGCGGCAGGGTATGTTTCAGAATGGATCTAAATTAATTACTAAAAAAAGTAAGGAGGTGTTGTTTAGGATGGAGAATAGACTGGGGGGAGGATACGAGTGTAATGTTTTTAGTAACTAGATCTAATGGTCTATATCATCGTTACGAATGTGGTAAAATTTGAAAACTCTAGTTTGAATAATACGATAGATAATGTCTCATTCAGAGCGATAAGAAATAATAATGGTAATAATAATAATAAATGATTATTTCCAAGAGAGTTACAAAATATTATTACATATTTGAACATAGCGAGTTGGTTAACAAAATTCAACATATACACTATTAATATTGTACATAATTGTAATTATTACTAATATTCAAAAAGAAAATAAAGTTTATACAGTAATTTTGTTATAGTGATTAAAAAATGCGCCAGAAAATAGCATAAAAGTATGCTGGGATAAATCTTGTTATGTGTGTATGAATGTATATTATTTAAGGAAAGGGAAATAGCTAGAAATAAACAATTCCAACTTAACAATTTGAATGGGTCTGTTGATGGGCTGAAAAAGTGCTAAAGAGGTATTTATGGCGTGAAAAAGTGTGTAAACGATGTTGTGAATTAGTGTTCCGATGTTAGTATGTGCATGTAAATACAATGGATGAAAGAGACCTAAGATTTATATTGCATACCAGAGTGAGTGTCATGGGAGAGTGAGAATGTGGAAAGCAGAATGCGTAAAAAAAGGTTTGGTTAATTATGTTGAAGTGGAGGGATGCTATGATGTATCTTAGATGAGTATGGATGTTATTTTTCAGGTTTGCCTTAAAAGATGTTATAGTTCATCCCATCCCCATCGCACTAGTAGGCTACATGTGCGTGAAAGGGTGTTCTGGCTAAGGGCTTAATAGGACATAGAAGGCTTTAAATGGCGTCCTTGCGTGCCATCCAAAATTGTGGGTAAAAAATGCATGATGATAATATTGTTAAGATAAATTCTCAATCACTAGTCGTCTTTTCTTTTGCAGATTACACAAGCTCAAACGTAATGCCTGAGCAGAACAAAAGTTTTACCCATCTGAGATACGGATTTCGTAAACAGTATATCAAATATTGCGGAAATCCACGTTCACTTGTGAAATAGAAGTATACTTCTGATCGTTCTAAAATCACCTGTGAAATAGAAATATATGTCTGATCGTTGTAAAATCGTTCTTACTAGCGTTACACGCTTATATTTACATAAATACGTGAAAAAAAAGATTATAGTTTAGTGTGTCCTACATGATGGCATTAATTTGACCATAGGGAGTTATTAAATGGTCATTCTCTAAAATATTTTAGATCGCTTCGGGCTTTAGAAAAAATTTCATCTTTGTGCAGTCCGTTCGGTGTTTAGTCTAGCGTTTCATGATCTTCGCAAAACTATGCGATCATCTTCTACGCATGAAGGGGACCTTAAAGGTTCCTTGGCGACCTCAGAGGCTTGGAGAGGTCCTATCTTTTAAATATGTTAATTAATGCCTAAAAATGCTTTGATAGGCGGTCACCACCGTCGGTAACTCTCGTTTTGATAGGACGGCACTGATGTCAGACCACCTTGGCACTGCGAGAAAAAGGTCGTGCCTCGCCTTCCATCCTTTCGCGGGAAATGATTTTATGCGTGTAATTTCTTTATCCTCAAAATAGCTTCTTTGTAGTGTCTTCTCCTATGCATAATACCTTTTTGATCAGCCTCTATTGGATTAAAATTTTATGCATTATTCCGTTTATTGTTTATAGAATTACTAATTTTCTATCGTTATCTTTTCTCTTTTTATTCCACATTCTCCAACATACATAGAGTATTGAAGGAAAGAATTTAAGAATCACTTACACTGTGATAAAACTGTCAAATGAACAAAATAACAACTTCACTTCTATTTATCTACTCTGATAAATCTAAGTAGGAATTTATGACTTTCGGAAACAGTATTAACGTTTCGCTTTGCAGCTTTTTAGGAACAAAAATACGTTATTTCTGTTATGAATAAACTGTAGGGCGAAACGTTAATAAAGCGCTCCAGTGTGTTTCTGGATTTTTACTTCATCTAATCATTCTTATCTTACGACGTGAAGTCCAACAACATCTATTTTTTCATTTTTCATTGACTTCTTAATTAGTTTAATTGCTTCTCACATTTTATATTTTCTACTCAACTATTTTCTTAAATAAGTAACACTTCAACTTTTTTTCTTCGACTCTTATAATCTTGAGCAGTAATTTATTTCTTTATTTCTTCGTCGCCTTCTTTATTAGTTTTATTGCTTCTTGCATTGCCTATTGTTCCACTCAATTCTTTTCTTAGAATATGAGAATTCATTTCTTCATCAACATAGATTTATTTCTATTAGAGATACAGTTACTGGAAGAATGGCAAGTTTCTAAGTGAAACAATATGTTGTTTAGGAGGAAGACTCACAAGTGAGAAGAAAATCGAATTTTGATAAATAAATTGTTGCACAGTTTTGGAGGCTGGAGCGTCCCACATTATGAGCTTCTTGGTTATCGGTATGAAAGGTTTTCATATAAATGCATTTATAGTCGAGTTACAGAAGATTGGGGTCCACGTTCGCTCGAATTTACTGCACAGAATTTTCGGAGTCTGGATAAATTAATTACTGACAATTATAATTTCATTTAAAATCCTACAACGCTTGACGAATGAAATGTAAATCAATGATGGATTTAAAACGCTAAAAGCAAACCTTTTGCGAAAAGGTTTGATATGGTATGTGAAGTAGATGTAAAAATGTCATACAGAGAGAACATATTAAAGTTTGTTTTTAAAAGCGTAGCTACAACAATTTCTTGTTAATCATGAATGAAGGGAGGAAGTATTAAAGGGATTGTCTTTCCCATATTTATGAATTAATTTCGAACCTTATTTTACATTAATCTTTTCCAATGCAATTCAAAAGAAACAAAATGAGGTATTCAGAGATAAGATGTTGTATGAACAAGTAATTTATGGCATTCTGTAACATTTTTAACGAAGTTAAATTGTAAAGAGATGTTCATAACTGAATGAAATGTAGGCAAATAGAAACTAAGATTGCAGATGGGTTTCTGAATTTCAAACCTGACCATCGGATTTCAGTATAGCAGTAATTTCCAGATACTGGAAAACGGAATTAGTATTGAATATATGACACTCAGTAACAAAAACATCGCCATGCACCCACGACATTGGGCATAATCGCTAAAAACAAGTAGGGGCACATAATCTAACAGTAAAAAATAATTACTTAACACAGGTGATTATAATACGGATGATTAAATCCCATCAGATAAGATTGTGTTTCAAATTTCTGCTGATAACTATCGTCAAAATACTGCATTCTGTCGCATTCACAGTTTACTAAAAGGTAGCCTGAAGTCCCTTCGAGGATTGAAATATATTCTGAATTAGGGTAAACTGCAATGCACCCAGGGATGGCTTACAGGCATTTGTCGGATAGTCATTTGTTTGGCGTGGATGAAGAACTTCCCTCATGCACGCTTGAGGCGGTAAGAGGTTGGCTACTTATTGCTATACTAAACGCATACTTGTATTTACAATGTTCCTATTTTTTATTTAAGCATTAAAGTCATTTCGATAATAGGCTATATTCTATAAAAATAACTTAATTTTTTGGGATAAAAATAATAGAAAAATTATCAAAAAAAGTTTGTATGGTGTAATTTATATTCACAAGATGAGTTTGGTAACGCCCTTTACTTCATTAAGAAAGGTTTCGTGTTTGTTGTGAAATATCTCAACATCGAATTATCTGCATTGTATCCTATAATGATTCTATAAATTCAAAAAAGTATTGGGTTTCTGCACCTTTCTTTCTGTCTTCAAAATTGTTTTGAAAGGCAGAAAATAAATATGGCGAAAGCCCTGTGGTGGTTGTTCTCACCGGCAGAACTTGCATTTCCTCCTTCTTTCTCTCTCTCTCTCTCTCTCTCTCTCTCTCTCTCTCTATATATATATACATATATATATATATATATATATATATATATATATATATATATATATATATATATATATATATATATATTTGTGTGTGTGTGTAAAGCTGGGCACTTGTACCATCTTCAGGGATTAAAATAAAAATACAAGTAAAATGTGTATGTTTACACTAGCAGATCTCCTTGTACATTTGTATTATTCATTGATATATAAATCACTGTTTTCTCTTTTTACTTGTATTTTTAATTTAACCTCTGAAGATGGTACAAGTGTATCGAAATGCGTAAGAGAAATAGTGTTTTACTAAAGGAATCTTTTTTTTTATTCCCTCTTTTAAGTTTAATAACTGACTTTTAATGAATATCGGTGAACCTATCCACGAGTTTAACCCATACATGAAAGCAAATATAAAGCAAATCGAAAGATGTGAAAATAAAATCGCGAATGCGCCATTAACATTCGCTTTTAACAAAACTTGTTACGATGAAAAAAAAATATATATATATATATAAATGCAAAAAATCCCATATGAAAAGGAAAGTCGGATTCTAAGTACTTTCGAACTTGTTTAGTTCATTATATATATATATATATATATATATATATATATATATATATATATATATATATATATATATATATATATGAAATGGAAATCACAATGTCACGTGACATATTATATCCTTATTAACCTAAACCTATAGGAAAGAAGGAAAGATGATACTCAAGCAATTTCGTTTATGTGTTTTTTTTATAATACCAAACAAGGATAAAGAATTAGGAAGAGGGATATAACAAACAGAATAAAATAATGTAAGTTTTTTTCCCGTTAAAGAAAGTGAATTAATAGTTGCGGTTCGTATGTATGCAATCGAGCATGCTTTGCCTTGTAGGCCACTGCGCTAACCACTCGCCTTCCATCCACATGGTTTAATGAGCATTTATATATATATGGGATTTCCAGTAAAATATTTAAATTCTTATAGCATTATAAAATTTATATTAATAAAAAAAAATCATTTTTATAGTTTCAATTTATCCAATTTAAATAATGTAGGTAGTTATTTAATTAACTCTACTATGAATACAAAATCTTTTTCAGCGATACCATTAATGCCCTATTGGATTCGTCTACTAACTGATTCGTTGAGACATCGCTTAAAGTAGATTATGTGATTTTGCCGCCTAATCCATGATTTCTAATCCTTTTAAGCTATTCGCCAAAATCTTGACGACATGAACGTTTTAAATAGCAATCTGACTTCCTGAATCTGTCTTTGTGCTCCATTATTTTTCTAATTCTAAACAAGAACGAAGGATCATATGACGTTTCAGGGCAAAATATTTTTTCAGGTTAAAGCAGAGGAAAGATTGGTTAAAAAACAAATATCAAATGTTTAATTTATAGTACCTTTCATGTTGAAGACCCGCACATAGATTTTATAGAAGAATATTAATTCCTACTAATGATCTCTAATGCCTTGGGGTGTTCAAGTGAGGCTGATGAGATATCATAAAGAGCATCCTTTAAGTAGCCATAAAAGTAGAATTTTACGCATTTATAGGCACATTAATTCCCCGCCAGAGCACATTTCAGCACTTGCTATAGTAAATTAAATTCTATATGCAAACGATATACTAGTAAATTAAATTCTATATGCAAACAATTTACTATTAAATTAAATTGTATATGCAAACAAATTACTAGTAAATTAAATTGTATATGCAAACAATTTACTAAACATTTGGATGACATGATAATATACATTTCCTTTCCAATTTCTGTAGGAGTGGTAGTGTTATTAATTTGCTTGATTCATATAACGATTTCCCAAACAGAACTACCTGAGCATATTATGTACAGATATAGATCAAATAATGTTTTATCTACAAAGTCGAAGAAACTCTTGATAAGGTATCACAAATTGATGCAATAAGCTGAAGTGAAAGAATAAGAACGTAACGTTTACAGGTTTTCCTCTGGGAAAAAACATAGGTGAAATGAATGTTTTCTTTGGAAGAACGTCATACATTACCAATTTTATTTTGGTATTGATTTTAAGCATTGCTGGAGAGAAGGGCTGAATTTGATATGGGTAGGCTCCGCGAGACCTAGGCGAATTTAAAGCAAGGTTTGCTGACCAAAAGGACGCGTGTTTTCATATATTCTGATTTATGACCTTACTAACAACAAAACTCTCAATAATTCCCAAACTGACTTTGAGAGGACCTTGGCAATTCTATAATTCAATGAAGAATGTAAAACAACATAAGGTTTTCAAATTTCGTTAGAATTGGCCGAATAGTTATGCTGTAAATACCAAAACAATATAATTCACGGGGTAACCTTGGGAGGACCTTGTCAATTATATCATTCGAAAGAGAATGTAAAACAAGATAAAGTTTTCAAATATCGTTAGAACAGGATGACTACTTATGATGTTAGTGCCAAAACAAAATATTCCATGGCTAACCTTGTGCAGACCTTGTCAATTATATCATTCAAAAGAAAATATAAAACAACATAAAGTTTTCAAATATCGTTAGAACAGGCCGACTACTTATGATGTGAATACCAAAACAATATAATTCTCGGGCTAACCTTGGGGGGACCTTGTCAATTATACCATTCGAAAGAGAATGTTAAATAGCATAAGGGCTTCAAATTTCGTTAGAACGGGCCGACTACTTATGATTTATTGCTAAAACAAAATACTTCAATGTCTAACCATGTGCGGACCTTGTTAATTATATCATTTAAAAAAAAATGTAAAAGAAGATATGTAGTGGAAACACAACAGAAAAGTGATCACAACATATTTCAATTCAATGTTAATTAGCTCGAGTAAAATTTTCATCATCTGAACTTTAAACTTTTGGAATTCTGATATTTTTCCCCCCCCCCTCTTAAAATTTAAATTTTAATGAAATTTTCAACATTCAAAAGACCCAAAAATGTAAAATAATTTGCAGTGTTCATCTTCAACTAAAAAAAAGACTAAACACTGGGATATACACCCACCGGCACTTAGACTTGCCTTTTATAGAATAAAAACTTTTGTCATGGGTTTAATTAGGGTAGATTGAATAGTACAACATTAGATCAAACTAATTTTGACTATTTTTACAGATTAAACTCAACCAACTGGAAAAAAAGATAACTCAAAAAGATCCGTTGGCATCTACACCAGAGAATTTTTTTGTTAGCCAATCTTGCTCTCGAGAATCGAAACATGTACATTTATTATACGGAAATACAAAAAAGAACTGTGAAAAAGAAACATATTGATTACAAAAACACAAGTTAAGCGGAATATAAATAAATATATAATCATAATGCAATTTAAAAGCATCAAGCTCAATAAACCGGACCATGTGAGAAAGACAATAAAAACAATAAAATAAAAAAGATCCCGTAGTGGAACAATATAAATAAAATAAAATAGAGCCCTCAGTGGGACTGCTAAACTAGAGAAAATAATGGAGATGCCCCTTTCACTGGGCACCTATGTGACTACCATTTCCTTCCATTTCTCAATATTACCCTCCTTTTCTCTTTCAAATTCTCCCCCCTCTTATTCTACCTTTCTAGGAACAAAGACAATGACAAAGAAGATTTCTTTTGCTCATAAAGAATCCTTGATTGCCTATACCCAGCCTTCAATCAAGAAAGAATAAAACTCTGGAGTCAGTACCTCACGCAAAAGCCACTCCCAAAATAACAGAATTAGGAGCAAGCAAGACGAACCAGATCCATATCCTGCTACCCAAGATTGGTAGCATATGTCGGTAGCAAAATGCCTTGGTAACCAAGCACTACAAACTGAAGCCTTTGACAAATTTTGGAGAAGACTTACTCAAACCTGATGGAAACATGTCAGTAATCATTTCAGAAAGATAGTCAATCATTTCCCGATAGTAATTTTTTTATCTTGAATGATAATGATAATACTAGGCTACTTTGAAATCAAGTTTAAACACACAAAAAAAACAAAACAAACAAACCCCAAACCCAACACCAAAAATTTAAAAAAAGGGTAAAGGCTACGAGCTGGAAGCAAGCTCCTGTGTCTGGGAAAGTCCACCAGGCGCAAGAACGTGCGACCTATAAGGGAAAAAAACAAAAACAAAAACAAAACAAAAAACTGGTTAAATAAAAGACAGAAGGCTGGCCTCCCCCAAAAATTCTACAAGTCCACCATTGAAGGTGCACGCACTCGTCCCGAGGACAAGGAACAGGCGGTAGCGAACTCTCCTATCCCGGTACCGGGACAGATAACGTGCGCAAAGATCACCCAGACTGGGACATTCGACAAGAATGTGCCGAACAGTCTGGGGGACGACGCAGTCGTCATAATAGGGAGTAGGGAAGCGCTCCATCCAATGGCGATACGTCACACGAGTGTGCCCGTTTCGGAAACGACAGAAAGCGACCTGAAGCCGTCGCGGCATTAGGGGATAGGTCCATGGGAACAGTCGCGGCGCAATGGTACGCAACTTTAAGTTTCCGTGGACCGTCTCCTATTTTCTTTGCAAGCAGTCCGAAGAGCTGCCCGTATTCCTGCCATGTAGTCGGTGTGGGGAAGAGCGAAACACTGGTCCAGTCGCTCGTTCATAGCGGACTCTTTGGCGCCCCCACCACCGCGCTAATTCCCCGCAATTGCAACATGTCCAGGAACCCAGCAAAAAATAATCTCGACATCCGCCCGTCTTTCCAAAACCGTGGCGTCACGGATATCGCGAACCAGGGGATGCGGAGATTCCAATGCCCCGAGAGCACTCAGGGCGCTTTGTTAGTCGCTATAGATCACAATCCGGTCTCTGAACCACGCACGTCGCGTAATCTTCCGTAGCGAGTGGTGTATTGCCACCAGCTTGGCCGTGAAGACAGACGCAGCGCCTGGCAGAACCCGGCTGACTTCAAACAAAGGGGGATACGGCGTAGAAGAATACCCCCTATTCTGACTTGGAGCCATTCGTATACACTGGTAGGATTCCAACATGACATGAGGTGTGCTCCAAAAAGGTCGAACGCAATACTATCGGCGCTGTACAAGCTTTGGTAGCAGAGGCGTGGCGAGAAAAAGCCAAATGTGGTACCCTCCAGGGTGGCGTCCTGGGCAGAGCCAGGGGCGCCACCGGCCCGAGAGCTATACCTAGCTCTCGAAGGAGTTTCCTGGCCCTAAACCCAAAAGGCTTAGGGTATGACTGGCGTCTCTCGGTGGCATAGGCACCGTCAAAATCAGCTGCGAATGCAGTGAGAGCTGTTGTGGAATGAGGGAGGCGCCGGGCTCGCGCGTACAGACGAGTGATGCACTGTGCACGGCGTAGAGCGAGTAGCATCGACTACACCTTTCGCCATAAACGCTCACCTGCGGATGCATAAGACTCGCATCCGTAGTCGAGCTTCCAACGATCAAAGGATCAATGAAAAAGTAAGACAGTGGCCCTATCAGCGCCCCAAGCGCTGAACGTCAAGGAGTGGAGAATATCCATGGCACGGGTACAAGAGACCCTAAGGCTGCAAATATGAGCCTCCCAGGTGAGGCGCAGATCAAATACAAGACCAAGGAAACGGTGCGATTCGACCATTTCCAGGCGCACCCCATTAAGAAACAAATCTGAGTAAGTGTGGAGCCTGTTGGAGTCTACACTCTAGAGTTGGCAGCTGGGTCGCGCCAAAATAGATCGAAAGGGCGTCTACGTAGAGTGTAGCGAGAACATCTTCCGGCAGCACCGAGGTGATGCCGTTGATGCTCAGGGCAAAGAGTGTGACACTGAGGACACCTCTCTGCGATGGACCCTCTTCTTGCTCCTTTGAAACGGAAAGCCCCCCATCCCCAACCGTACGCGGAATTGACGATCTCGAAAAAATTCAGATATAAACATTGGGAGGCGTCCCCTCGCCCCCATCGAGTGGAGAGTCTCCATGAAACCGTATCGCCATGCGGTATCATAGGCCTTCTCCAGATCGAAAAACACCGTGGTGCAGTGCTGTCTACGAAGGAAGGCCTCGCAGACGGCATTTCCAGTCGGAGCAGAGCATCCAAAGTGGGCGAAAACCGGCCGGGGTAGAGTGATCTCTCCCCGGTTGCGAAAGGTGAGCACAGTAGCGATTCGACAAAAATCTGGAAGAAACTGCACCCAGATCCTCTTGAAAACTCTAACAGAAAGGCGATGCCTTGCTCACCCAGGTGTCGAAGCATGGCGTACGGGACATCGTCCGGACCATGGGTGGTGTCCGCAGACGAAGCAAGAGCGGAACGGAACTCAATCAGAGTAAGCTTGTCGTTGAAGGGTTCTTCGCCCCTGAAGGTAAAGTCCAGTCGGTGGCCTTCCAAGACATCACGATGTGCATTAAATGCTGGCGGAGCAGCATCCTGGCTAGAGAATGCGGAAAAAGCGGTCGCTAAGGATTCCGCCACGGACGCGGGGTCCGAGATTGCGGTCCCATTCTCCTTGATTACGGGACGGTGGTCCTGCGAGAAGTTGCCCTGAATGTTTTTGACTCGCTTCCACACCTCTGCTAGAGGGGTCTTCCCGTTAAGTAAAGACACGTATGTCCACCAAGAAGAGCAGCTGGCTTGCTTCAAAATATACAGAAACCTAGCCCCAGCCCGACGAAATTCACCAAGAGTAAAATCGTTTGGGCGGTGCTTATAACGCTCCTGTTTGAGGGCCGTCTCGGCCAACCACTACGGGAGTGGTCGGCGTGCAAAATGGCCAGACGTTCTGGGAAAAGAAATCAGGCTTGCAGCGATGAGGTTGCTGGAAAAGAACTCAACGACCGCATCTACCGACCTAAACTCCTCGACTGAGATAGATAATTCAGTCATTTCCTGAAATGTAGGCCACCGCGCCCGTTCCCGTGCCAAGCACCACCGAGGTGGGCACTCAGGCGGCAGTTGCCATGAAAATGATATTTGAATTGGAAAGTGATCATTACCATGGAGGTCATCGACCACCCCCCAATCAAAATCAGGCTGTGCATACGAAGAACAAAAAGATAGATCAAAACAAGAAAATGAAGCGGTTCTCGGGCAGTGATGAGTAAATTCATCCACGTTTAGGACACCTATCTCAAGTTCTTCTATTAGATCGGCAAGGACTTTTCCCCTGGAATTTATTAAGTTATCCCTCCAGAGAGTATATCTGCCGTTCAGATCTCCAAGCAAGAGAAAGGGCCTCAGCAACCGTGGCACAACGCGGCGGAAGTCCTCCGCGTCGAAGTCAGCTGACGGTGGAATGTACGCAGAAATGATATTATACCTCCTATCCAGGTGAAGCTACACAGCAACCGCCTAGAAAGAGGTATCGAATGTGAAAGGAAAAAGAAGACATCATGCCGGGTGTATAAGGCCCCTCCCCCAGCCCGGCCATCTCGTGGTGGTGGGGTCGCAAAACCCTTATACTCTGCGAGGGTAGGCAGGGGGCACGCGCCTAGCATGGTCTCCTGCAGAAAAATGGTTAACGGGGAACGGGACGAGACGAGCCTCCGCAGCTCTCCTAGTTGGCCCGAAGTTTACCGCAATTCCATTGAAGGAATATGCCCACCAGGCCTAGCTCGGAGGAGAGGCGGGGGCCCTCTTCGAACAGAAGACCCTTATAGAAATGGCCGTAGGCTTCCCGGAGGCAGAACCCCGGCCCAATTTGAGCCACTCAGCCCACCACTAGGCGTGGGCGGAGGAGCCGAAGCTCCTTTGTTGCTTTCCTTCTTTCTGGGGACAGGTTTAAGGAACCAGGAAGATGACCAACTTCAGGGGTTTTGCCTCCTGTGAGTCTAATGACTGTGAAGGCGCGTGGCCGTTTCGCCTTACGGGAAACGGTCACGCGCTCCCCAGGTTAACCAGGAAAGCGCTCGGATTAAGTAGAAACCGCAGAATGGCTCTGAATTGGCGCAGAAACAACCGTGGTCGTTAGGCGGATGGGCCAGAAGCAACGGGTGTCTTTCTAACCATTGAGTCATAAGACGTCCCAGGCAGAGCCGGGCACGCCAGGACCAAGTCCTTAGCCTCGCGGAATGAGAGTCAATCCTGGGCCTGAACGGCCAGGATTTCCTTCTTAAGTAGATATACACCACATTGCTTCGAAGAAGCGGAGTGCGGCTCTCTGCAATTCGTACACTTGGCCACAAACGATTTTGACTTATCGTGTGCGGCCTTGGACCAATTTACACATACTTCGGGTCACCCTGACTTTGCACCTCTACATGCGCAATTCGTATGGCCGAAGCGGTGAAAGTAATAGCACCGCCACGGCAGTGGCACAAATGCCTCCACGAGGTAGCGGTACCAACCAACACGCACCGACTCAGAGAGATTGTCACAGTCGAACGTGACGAAGAGTGTAGGGGCGGGTCTCGAGGCCCCTCCCTGTTTTCTTATCACACGTTCGACCTTGACCACCCCATGGTCGGCCATCTCTAAGGTGATGTACTCTATGGAGTAGTCAACGAGTTCCCTCGTATAAACTACTCCTTTCACACAGTTCATGGTAGAGTGCGGCGTCACACTCACCGGGGTGCCATCAAGTTTCCGAAGAGCACTTATCTTGGCCGCCTCGGAGGGATCAGCCGCATTCGACAAAAGTCTCCCGTTCAAGAAACGGGTCACCTTCGGCTCTTTACCAATTACACTAGCTAATGCTCTCCTCTGATGGATCATGTCGCCCTTAGCTAACATGTTGCCATCATTAGAGCGAATAACAAGGAAGCGTTTAAAGCCAGCGGGCTCGAAAACGCCAGGTAACCTCTGAACGAGTGGGCCCGGTGTTATCGAGGCTCCGCCCGCGCACTTTTAGTCATAGTCGGGGGCCCTGCACCCGGGGGGGGTGGAAGAGCCGGATGTGCCGATCTTGGCTTGGTCGCTTACTGAAGCAGCAGACCCATCCGTCCCCGCAGCGCCCGCGCATGGATAGGAGCCCAATCTTTTTAGTCTTTTTCTAATTCTTTTTCTTTTTAGGAGAGGTGGGCGGGGAATGAACCCGCTTCTCCTCTCTGCCGGCAGAAGCCTCCAGGCTAGATGGACCGGCCTTAGCTAGGTCCTTCTCCATAATGGAGAAGGTCCTGGCAGTCGTAGGGGCACCTTTCGGAGGAGATCCCTCCTATCATTGTACTGCCTCAGAAACCCTAGCCGTTTGAGGACGACTTTGCATAGGGAAAGACTCGGGTTCGGTGTTTGGTGCTGAGCCCGGAATCCCTCCCATGGAAGGCCCTTCCGTCTGAGGCTGGTTTGATAGACCATGTCTATCTCAGGAGGGGCTTCAGTTGGCCATCCCCCCAAGAAATCGCAGGTCTCGCTGGCGGCATTGTCATTAGTCACGTATGGGGAGGCACAGGCCTTGACCCCAGCAAGGTTCAATATTCTTGCTAGCAGGTTTTTGAGGGAAGCGACCGAAGCGGCCTGGCTTCCCTCTCTTCCCTAAGTGGATTTACCCTACCGAGCCGCTTCAATGGGGAGTGGTCGGCTATGAGCTTCCCTACTGGCTTCTTTGGAAGTTTCCTTGGAAAGCAAAGGGGGGACTGCCGCTGGAAACAGGGAGGTGCCCAAAATTACCTCCAGAGAAGGGGGTGAGGGGGATTTCCCTACAGCCGTAGGTGAAGAAGAGGAGTAAGCCTCCTCTCCGGAAGAGAAATTTTTTCTGTGGAGCTGCCTGATGGCGGCTCCGTCGATTCACAAGGGGAAATTGAGGGGAGATTTTTAATTTTCACATCATTGGGCATGGTCACCATAAATTTTTCACGGCATGCAATAACTCATCACCCCTCACAGTAGCCCGCTCTTCAAGTGGTGCGTACAGGCCTGGCCGAGCCAGGTGCCGCCATTCAGGACCACCCCTCCCGCCTGGTGGCCTGGCAGTCCCTCAGCATAGCGTCTCCACCTTGGATACGGCGTAAAAAGACAGAATGGGAAGTGAGAAGGAAAGGGGATGTGAGGAAGGTATGGGTGGGGATGAAGCAGGTTGTTAAAAAAACACCATCCCAAATCGGAGCTCAGGGGTTATGGAACATTGTCCCCTCTCCCCTCAGCCCCGATCCGGGACGGTTGTCTGAGAAGAAGGTCAGCATCTACCCTGTAAAATTAGAGTCTGACAAGGGAAAGTTGTGGGAGAGGTTGGATGAAAAGCGACGAAGTAGGGGAGAAATACAGGCTTTCTGGAAGAAGGAGAAGAGGCTAAGCTGGGATCGGACCGGGTGCTGAGTCCAGTCAGCATGGCGGCCAGGATGGCAAATCGCAGCGCCCCTTACGGGGTCTTTAATTATATCTCTGTTTGAAGATGAATATAAAACTGCAAAGGCCATCTAGTGTGTATAATTTTATACGATTCTGACGTGCAATTTAGGAAGCTAAGGTTTATGATTTGGGTAGTAAGGAGAATGTTATTAAATCCTGTTAATTAAGTGTCGTTCTAAGAGAGAAGCCTTATAATAAAAGGAGGCTGTTTACATATTTGATAATCCAATTTTCACCAATACATTCCGAACGGGGAAGGATAATATTTAGCAACAGGAACTTGACTAATTGTATAGAACAAAGACCACCATTATTTTACCAAAATGAAAGTAATTTTCAATCATTCACATAAAACAAAATCATATGACCAAAATCGTAGTTGTTTAAATTTTAAAATCTATAAACAAAAAAAAGAGTGTCGAACAAGGTCTGTTGACTAAAAAGTCGCGTGTTCTCACTTATTTTGATTTGTGACCTTACGACCTCCAAAACTTTCAATAATTCCAAGACTAAGCTGAAAGATAATGTAAAACAACATAAGGGTTTCGAGTTTTGTTAGAATCGGCCGATTAGTTACAATGTTATTACAAAAACAAAAAAAGCAAAACGGGAACCAACCGACAGACCTCCATAGTGAGATGTAGTCAACCGCGACTAGACTCGCACGCAACTAAAAAATTGTACTGCAATAATATAGGCCATTACAGTAAACAAATTTTGTTGCCGCAACGATTATTATATATACATAAGCCAAAATCTGCTAGATATTATTTTTAAAGAAAAATCTATATACAGTATATATTAATTCTACCGTGAAAGAATATTACATGTCATTTACTTTAGCTTCAAAAAAATCTTCAACAAACTTGAGGATAAATGTATGGCAAGGAAAGGTGCCAGCTATATCTTTACTCAAGGTGACTTGGTTACCTAAATAAAAGCGAAGCAACTAGTGGAGTGGCATCATAGGAAGTAATTTGTAGTCAACTACACTTTGTAGAAGACGAGAATTATATATATATATATATATATATATATATATATATATATATATATATATATATATATATATATATATATATATATATATATATATATATATATATATATAGATATATGAATGCAATATCCCGCAGGAAAAAATCAAAAGGTGTTTCCAAGTACTTTCGAACTTTATTAAGTTCCTTATCAAGGATGACTACGAACTTAATAAAGTTCGAAAGTACTTGGAAACACCTTTTCATTTTTTCCTGCGGGACATTGCATTCATTTGCCATCCTCACGTCACGTGATACTTTGTGAGTTTTTCATTTCATATATATATATATATATATATATATATATATATATATATATATTTACAATGTAAGGTTAATTTTGACTTTATTAATTTTATTTTAGAACGTTATTAGTGGTGAATGCATTTTTTAAAAAATCAGGCAGGAGATTCAAAATCAGCTGTGTAACATCCATTTTCTATGGTCGTATTTAAAACTAATTCGAACTTTTACCGTGACTTTCGCCTCTATTCATCATCTTCAGACGGAACTTTTGTTATTGTTGAAGGGTCATTGAAGTGTTACCTTCGTAATATCTACATTATGAGCGAAGTAGTTGTTTGGTGGTCGTCAGCAGCAAAGAATGGAGTTAACGATTAACGATTTATTAAAAACGAATATAAAATTAAATGTTTACAAACATACAAAGAATGAATTGTTTGCAGTGGAAAAAAATAGAAAATTAGGCGGAGAAGAGAAAGTTACAAGTAGAAGTATGAAATAGAGGCTCCAGGAGACAGTGGAAATCAAAGTGTTTATACTGTACAAAATTATTTTTCAATTGATAGAAATTTAAAGGTTGTAAGTTAATTAATTCATATATTTTTTTAAATTCGCAACATATATACATATCTTTGATTTATAATTATAAATCTTTATAATTTGACATAGTTCACACATATATTTAAGAGTTCAACTTTTAGATTTTATATTACACTAATAATTATATCGTTCACCTATTGTCCTATAGTTATATTCCTTCGGTTATTTTCTATTTAGTCACTTTAATCGGAAATATTTTGTTAAATAATTCTTACGAGTATGTTATTTTAATCACTTTTAATACATATATTAAAATCATTATTTAAATAACTTTGTAAATTATTTTTGACACTTTAGACACTTTATATTTTATATTATTTCACCTTTTAAAATTTCCATACTTTTGTGTTTAAATCTAAGTAGTTTTTAGCATATTTGATATTCTATGTACATTCACATATCAGATAACTTCTAAAATTTCGTCACTTTTTTTTTTAGGTTAATTCACTGTTTATCTATTCACTTTCTAATTTCCCTAATTTAATATTTCCTTACTTTTGTAGTTTAAATCACTAATTCATTTTGTTCATATTTTATGTTAATTTACTGTCTATCTATTACTTTTGTTTGTTAGTCGATTTCTGATGCCTTCATTCTGCTTTTAATTTGTTTGAAGGTCTGCATGTTCACTGTGTAGAGGCAGGATGCAGGGATGTACACTGTATCCTCATACACCGCACCTTCCAATTCTTTTGGGTAGTAGGGTCTTTCAAAAGTCCATTTGAACATCCCAGCTTTTGCCTTAAATTCTCCTTCGGTGTCTTGACTGTGGGCGAACTGAAGACTTTGAGATTGACGTTTCAGTCAAATAGATTGCCTTTGTTCAGTATTTTTCTTTTCATAATGACGGGCACTCGTCCTCGGTGGTGAGAGTTTACTTTGTTGGCTTTCTTGGTTTCTTGGCTCTCTTGGCTCTGTCAACTCTGAGTTTTTTCTTTCTTCTTCCCTTTCTTCTTTGTTTTCCTCGGGCTTCTGTTTAGACTTTTGCTTTTTGGATCGTCTTCTTTTGCTGATTTTTCTTGTTTGTTTGCTTTATCTTGTTCTCGTCGACGAATTGTATTAGGTTGAAGAATAAGTTCTTGCGTTTTTTTTATGTTTGTAGATTTAAGTTTTGTTGACGCGATTTGTGTAAATATTAAGAAACAATAATAAATAATGAGAGCAAAATTTGCAAAGATTAGGTTACGTCTTTTAGCAGCTTGGAATGTCAAGTTGAAAGAAAGGCGCATTTTCGACGCTTGTTGTTATTCATTTTCAATCGAGACGGGAACAATGCAAACGCAGCCATTGCTCGTCGCGATATTTGTGCTGTGTACGGAGAGAATGCTTTATCATAAAGGACAGCTCAATGGTGATTTTCACGTTTTCAAAAACGTTCATTTCAATCTTAATGATAAAGAACGTTCTGGTCACCTTATTAAGTTGGATGAAGATCGATTGAACGACCTTCTTCATGAAAATCCTCGGCAATCGACTAGAGAATTGGTTGTACAATTGTCTTGTGATCAGAAAACTGTAGTGAATCACCTTCATTTGATGGGGAAAGTTAAAAAAAGCAGGGCATGGGTTCCGCACGCTCTGAGGGTAAGCAACAAACTTCACCGCTCCACGATTGCTGCAGGTTTTCTTGCTCGTCACAAAGCTATATAAGGACAGATTTTTTTACCACATCATCACTGTCAACATGAACCATCAAAAACCATGGCTTAGCCCCAATAAAAAAACACTCCCGCGATTAAAGCAAGGAGTTCATCTACAAAAGACGATGCTGTGTGTGTGGTGGGATTGCGAAGGCATCATTCTTTAGGAGCTACTTGCGAACAACGAGATTGTCAATGCATAACTCTATGTTCAACAAATGTATCGACTTGCCGAAGCTATTCGTGAAAAGCGACCTCATCGACGTTATGTAGTCCTTCTGCAACACAACAATGATCGTCCTCACATAGCCAATATGACATAAGACGCCATCCAAACTCTTAATTGGGAAATCCTGCCTCATCCTCCATATTCCCAGACTTGACTTCATCGGATTTCCATCTGTTCTGATCGGTCTCCAAAAATTTGCGCGGCGTTTCGTTCAATACTGATGTGGAATTAAGAACCTGCTTAGACGAATTCTTCAAGTCAAAATCCAGAGATTTTGATTGCAGAGGCATCGAAAAACTAGTTGAACGTTTGAAAGAAGTCGTAAATAGCAACAGAGAATACATTATTGATTAAATTGCATATTGTTATTAATTAAAAATGAAGTTTTTCTAAAATTGTTAATGGTAATGAATAAATTTGATAAAACCGCAAGAACTTATTCCTCAACCCAATATATAAAGTTATTCTCCCGATGGAGGTTTTTCGGGAAGCCACAACTTTTTCCTGCAGCCGATATTAGCAAAGAATGAAATGTGTTTTCGTTCTTGGATGCTCTTTTAGGTTTGAGTCAGCCTACGGTTCACTTTTAGCAAAAAAAGGCGCAGTACTCGCTCCGAGCTGGTGCTCTGTGTATTAAGAAGCTTGGAGCGGCGAAGATGCAAGGTGTTCTGAGGATGGTATTGTTTCTAACCAAAGTTGTTCTTGTAATTTGTTCGTTGTGATATTCATTGTAGTGTGTTTCGATTCCGCCTTTTTGCAAGTGAATTATTAGGCGTCGAATGAGGGTAGTGGTGGTCATACCTATATTTTGATTGTTTGGACGAGGGTTGCAGTCCTCATGGGGGCATTCGAATTTGTACACTGCATATGAAGCCTTTACGATTATATTGTTTTTCACAGAGGTTGTTTCTCATTAGTAAGTTGCTGATTTTTCTATTTTTATACTATAACTTAATTTCTTTGTCCGGGGGATATGTTGCTTTTTATAAGTCACCTCTATGAATAAAATTGGTAAATTCAAAATGAGTAAGCAATAAATGCAACAAAGCCCACAGGGAAAATTAATACGACGATTCCGAGTACTTTAGAACTTTATTTCGAGTTCTTTATCAAGGAATAACAAAAGTATTGAAAATTGAAATATATATAGGGATGATACAGAGGCGAGGGAACGCCCACAAAAAAGCAAAAAACCAATCAACAAAATGAATTAATATGAAATGGAAACCTTAGGAGGAGCAAAGATAAATACAAAGTAAGATCATTAAATCACGTAAATTCAAATGACTAAAGGTTGACAAGAGGATTAAAATACCACCTAAGCAATTATGGAGGGCGAAAATCTGTGCGAGAGATTAACATCAGAGGTCAGGATTGAAAATCCAAGGTAGAATAAATACAAATGTTCTAAAGACTTGACTCAAACGAAAGTAAATGCACAGACATAAACCTGAGGCTACATAGATGCACAAAAAATAAAAACATAAAATTAAAGTTTATTAAAATTAATATAAATATTTAGTCTCGAATTAAAAGTTTCGACAGTGCATTAAAATTTGAGGGAATTTACTAATAAAGGTCGATTCAATGATATTTCGTGAAATTGCATCGTTATTATGACAGATAATTTTAGCAGAATTCCAATATTTAGAGCAATCGATACATTTTACAAAATATACATTACGAATAGGAGAAGGTGTGTTTTCGGCTAATAGTTTAGAGATAGTAGTATTATAGTTAAATAGAGATTTTAAAATATGAGGGAGAGAAGCAAAGGAATGGATTAAAAGGAAGTACAAGATTATTCTTGTTATTAAAAGGCGCTCGAGGTTCAAAACGATAAAATGATTTTTTAACTAGCTGAAGGCCATAAACTTTGCTATCCTTTTCATTTCCTTGATAAATGCTTTAAGTTAGCTAAAAATAAAGCCATAATTGTCAATAAGCTCATTTGATGGAAGAAAAAAAAACACATGTAATTAATGTCTTAGACAAATACTGAAGTAAAAACGGTTAATGTGGAGCTAAATTCACGAACAAAAGCCATTTTTAACAAATTTACTAAACACCTCACGACTCATTAGGCTGCTTTCGATTATACTGGCTGTTAAGCAGTTCAAATTAATCATTGTCATTTACGATGTAGAACAAATATGACTTAAACCTAACAAATGCTTATTTAACTAAAAACTCAATATGAAACTATACTAATATAAACCACATAAATAAATACCTATTTAAAACGGTTAAGAGCCACGATTTTGATTAACTGGAAAATAAAATTATTCCTTTACATATAAAAAATACAGAGCTCCTCTTTTGTCAGGCCCACTGTTCTTTGCCGTCTGGCTCCGATGGCCATCAGAAAACCCGTGAGTATGTCTTCAGCATAATTTTTTTTCTTTTATACTCATCACTTTCTTTACACATCTCTCCTTACAAACATGTTTTGTCGGAAGTGCTCTCGTTCTTTTTATCTTCGAATTTTTGTTTTTTTTAATATTATTTTCATCACTTTTAAAGCCTTTGAGCTCATTTTTTAAACACTGATATTTCTAGCTTCATATGTCTAAAGGACAGCATTCGTCTCATTTGGGCGAATTTTACTTTGCCATATAGCTGATAAAGGAGGCAAAGCGACCGGATTTTCCACGTGAAATCTGACACAAGCCCTCTCAAGAATCCTATCTGAACATGTGTTAAAAAACAAAAAAAAACAAACAGACCAAATGCAATAATAATGTTATATATAAGGTTTTTATTAAATTAAAATGGATTTACCTCAACTTATTTTATGTCTCTCAATCGCCCTTAAGAATCCTGGAAAAGCTGTTTCCCAAATATATATATATATAGTACAAGAAAATAAGAGTTGGACGCGAATGAGCAAATGAGACAAGAAAACGGAGGTTTTTAAAGGCAAGAGAGAGGGACATTAGAAGAATCCAGAATCAAAGGGAGCATAGGGCGGCACAGTGAAGGCGATCCTTTACCGAGAAGACAGAAATAACGCCAGGGAAAAAAGTTTGGAATTCCTGGCCGGGACTTGAACCCGGGTCTGCTGATTGCCAAGCAGATGCTTTACCACTAAGCTACCAGGCACAGTAACTATATTTCACCCAAAGCGTTACCCCATCAAACCCAGTATCTCCCTAAGCTAGGAACTTCCAAGAAATTTTTATACCACATGCTCTTACCCGCTCACAATTTAAAGGCTCACTGTCCATGTCACATACAAAGAAAGCAACTACAGGATCTGCGGGTGATTATACAACCACCACAGGGCTATGCCATTTTTATTTTCTGCCTTTCAAATAAAATTTGAAGACAGAAAGAAAGATGCAGAAACCTGGTGTAGCTGACTATAAATACATATAGTACAAGAAAATAAGAGTTGGACGCGAATGAGCAAATGAGACAAGAAACCGGAGTTTCGAGTCCCGGCCAGGAATTCAAAACTTTTTTCCCTGGCGTTATTTCTGTCTTCTCGGTAAAGGATCGCCTTCACTGTGCCGCCCTATGCTCCCTTTGATTCTGGATTCTTCTAATGTCCCTCTCTCTTGCCTTTAAAAAACTCAGGTTTCTTGTCTCATTTGCTCATTCGCGTCCAACTCTTATTTTCTTGCATTATATGTATTTATAGTCAGCTACACCAGGTTTCTGCATCTTTCTTTCTGTCTTCAAATTTATTTGAAAGACAGAAAATAAAAATGGCATAGCCCTGTGGTGGTTGTATTATCACTCGCAGATCCTGTAGTTGCTTTCTTTGTATATATATATATATATATATATATATATATATATATATATATATATATATATATATATATATATATATATATATATATATCTTTGTATACAATTGAGCATAAAAAGAAAAAATATAAATTGAAGAAAATTTAAGTACGAAACCCATAATTTTATTTCAAATATGACGGATCTATTATGGCTTACCTCACGACCTTTTTTACTTTCTCTTCACGGCTAAAAAATGTCAGATGATATCATTTCTTAGATAAATTATCAGCTATGCATTTATTTCCCCAAATTAGTTCCACAGGCAATGATTGAAAGTGTCTCGCGTTTCCCAAATGTTACCCATATTCTCTTCTCGGATGGACTTAATAGAAATCCTTTTTCTCCTTCTCCAAACCCTAAATTATGCTTAAAATATATACTTCATTGTCGGAATGACATCATCCATGTGCTATACCTAAAAAAGATCATGCCAACGATAGATTGAGTTTGAGTTAGACGAAGACCTATGCATTGAGACGATGGCCCTAAAGATGAATTTGGTTAAATGGACAAAAGTAGGGAATAGTGATTTAACAAAAGCAGATGTTTGTAGTCTGGTGTTTCAAATCGATTGTAAACCGTTAAATTCATAATTTCGCACAAGTTTCTGGATTTCAACAGTTGTGAACTGATGTAACTAGAAATCAATATTAAGAAATTGATGGTTGATTGGTGTAGGAGGATGAGGAATAATTAAAGGTTTATGTAAATTTGAATAAAAGTGGTCTAAATAGAGCATTAATATCTTCCTTTTCCCTCCACAACATCCTAGCCTCATAATCGCAACGGAGGGTAAGGTGTGCAACTATGCTGTGGTTGAAACCTCGAGAGATACGCGCCCTCCCTCTCCCTGAGGCCGCAGTTCAGTGCTCTACTAGCACCGATGACCAGGGTAGAACTGTGGCCGTCTTCTACACAAATTCACTTCCTTTATATTCATCAGTTTTCGTACAGATCTCTCCTTACAAACCTGTTAGGAGAGATACCCTCGTTTGTTTTGACTTTGAATTTAATTAAAAAAGAAATATATTCTCCATATTTGCACTCCCACCCGTTAGTCAAAAATAGGATGCCTTTATCAAATATTATAGATTTGAGACCCTGTATACATATATTTCAAACAGCTTCAGTGTTGAAGGTCGAATAGAGTATTTATAGTAGTATTAAATAATATTCAATTCCAATATTTATTTTCAGTGTTATTTCTGAACTTAGTGCAGGCGTCGGAGAACCTTGGCACTCGTGCCATATTTTTAACGTGAGGCATCGATCTTTGGCACGCTAAAAGTTTTTTCCTCTTCTTTAATCAATCACATGGCATACATTAAAAGGTTAGTATATCTTAAAATTACATATTTTTTAATAAGATTTAATACATGTATTTTATTTAACGGAGTATTTACTGTATCTTTGGGGATATTTTTAAATTATGTACAGAAATGATTTTGGGAAAAATGGAATTGGCACGAAAGATCAAAAAGTTTGCCGACGCCTGACTGAGTGCAACTTTTTAGCTATTTGTTGTAATTAAACGTTTTTTATCAGCATCTTGATTTCGATATATTTTTTTAGGCAAGTCTTTATCACAACTCTTTTTTTTGCTAAATCTGTTCACATTATTTTTGATTTCAGGAAATATTATTTCAATCAATTTTAATATTTAGGGATCTAAACATTCATATTCTTTCCTTGGTCAAAATTCTTTTTGGGGTAGCGAATTTTTGGGGGTAATTGCTATATTGTTAGTATTTTTTCGTGCCATTCATATTTTCGAGGCTATTAACTTCTTATTTCTATTTACAATGCAATCTTTCACTTTCTCTTATTTTCAGCACAATCATCACCAGGTAAGGGACAGAAGCCAAAGCTGTTATTTTAAAGCCAGTGGGAATTGGGTATTTCTAAATGTACCAAATGCATCTAACCGACTGCCCTTATGGGAGCGATATGATTCGTTGTATTAAGCTTTTATTTTATTTTTAATGATTATTAATTTTGATATACCATTGTCCTTGTTTTTTTTCTGACGCCCAAAAAACGCAAGTTAAAAAGGGCGTTAAGCCAACCCCCTAAATTAATCAATGCTTAGAGTCTCTCATTAGCGCTATTTACATGCGCCGTGTTGTATCTTGCCTGATTAAGGTTGAGTCAATAAATATCATAGTTTAAGATAAGTTCTAAGGACACTTTTTGGGCAGTGGAGACAGGAACACGCCACTTTTACTCTGGTTTAAGGCAAGTGTCAAGTACCCTTTACGGAGACCGTTGACGGGGCCGCGCTACAAAGGCCATGTTTTAAGGTAAGTGCCAAGTCCCTTGTCGGAGAGGAGATACGGTACAAAGAAAATATTTTTTTAAATTTTGATTTCGTATTTGGTAGGCCGTTAAGCACCATACATTTGGAGTTTTAGCAACAAACAATGTTTTTATGATTGTTTTATTATGTGTATGTTTTATACATGCTAATCTACAGAGAGTAATTCTAAGATATATCTGGTTTTGGGTGAACCAAATTCTGGAGAGAAGCGTATAAAATATGGCAGAGCAATATTCAGAGTGAGGAGGGAGATGGAAAATTTGCCTTATATAGGGTGTAAAATACTCTGGCGTTGTCCCCAAGAGGATATAAACATGCAAATATCTTGTTACATTCAGTATGAACGGAGATTCCCAGAACAGTCCAATTAGAGTTTCTTTATCTCAATCTTGGGAGCAAGAGAGAAATAAGTAAACTAAAATTGGACTGTTCTGGTATTTTATGCCCACACTGTATATAAGATTCTAAGAGAAAAAATAAGATGATATTCGATGCTGGTGTTTAGTCGCGTGCGAATCTAGTCGCGAGCGACTCTACATCTCACTCTGTCGGTCGGTCGATCGGTCTTCGTTCTGCTTTTTTGTTTTTGTAATAACATCATAACTATCCAGCCGATTCTAACGAGATTTGAAAACATTATTTTGTTCAACATTAACTTTCGAATGCTTTAATTGCCAAAGTCCTGCCAAGGTTAGCCCGGGAATTATTTTGTTTTGGCAAAAACATCATAATTATTTGGCCTATACTCTGCTAGACTAGACTAGGCTATAATATGGTATACTCTGCTAGGCAACCCTAGAAAAGGCTATACTATGCTAGGCTATTATAGGCTAGGCTATACTATGGTAAGCTATGTTAATATATAATGTAAAAGGGTAAGATATACTATGCTAATTTAGGCTATAAAACGCTATGCTAGGATAGCATATATATAGTATGTTAGCCTAGATCACACTAAACTATGCTTGACTAGAGTATAATAGGATAGTATAGGCTATACTTGTCTAGAATAGTTAATGCGTATCATAGGCTAAGCTATGATACGCTATACTAGGCTAGACACGGCTATACTTTGCTATGCTAAGGTAGGCTGAAGTATAATAGGTTAGAGAGGGCAAGGCTCTGCTATGCTAAGCTATGTTAGGCTATGCTAGGTTATTCTATGTTAGGCTACGATAGGCTAGCTAGCCAAGGCTAAAATAGGCTAAGCTATGCAAGGTTATTCTAGTCTAGGCTATGGTATGCTTTACTAGTCTAGGCTATAATATGATACACTTAGCTATATTATATTAGGTGTGGTTATGCTAGGATAGGCTATTCCAAGCTAGCCTATAGTATGCTAGGTTATGCTACGCTATCGTTTGCAAGGATATATTGGCTATGCTATAGTAGCCTATTTTAGCTTGGTTATATTAGGCTAGACTACTCTAGGCGACGCTAGGCTAGGTTCTGGCATGCAACGATAATTCCTACCTGGTTAGGCTAGGCTATAGTAAGCTAGGCTACACTAGGCAATGCTATACTAGGCTTGGCTAAGCTAGGTTATACTATAATATGATATATTAGACTAGGGTCTACTAAGCTAGGCTAGGCTATACTAAGCTAAAGTTGGATAAAGTAGGCTATACTATGCTAGGTTATACTAGGCTAGTTAGATTATACTAAGCTAGGCTAGGTTAGGCCAGGCACAGCTAGGCTAATCTATTTTAGGCTAGGTTATGTTGTGCTAGGCTTGGCTATACTAAGCTAAAACATGGTAGGTTATACTGAGCTATGCTTGGCTAGGCAAATTTAGGGTAGGTTATTCTAGGCTATGCTATGCTCGACAATACTCTCTATGCTAGGCTAGGCTGTTTTCTCTAAACCTATGCTAAAGTACGTGGCTACATATGCTATTTTGGGCTAGGTTAGACTATGCTATACTATTCTGTATGCTATGCTATAATATACTATAATATACTATGATATGTTATACTATGCTGTGCTATATTATGCAATGCTGCGTTATGCTCTAATATGATATGCAATAATATTCTATAATATACTATACTCTAATCTGCTATGGTATGTTATGCTATACTATGGAATACTGTGCTATTAGTGTGTGTCACTATTTTCAACGTTCTAATTAAATAAATGAGGGGTGCTCAAAATTTGCAGCCCTACTTAAGAATTCTAAAGTTATTTTGTTTATTTTAATATAATTTTAGTTCTACTTAGTTAGCTACTTAAAAGTTTTGACTTATTTTTGTCGTTTTGAGGAATTAAATGACTATTATTATATTAATAATTATATCTATCTCACTTTTTCTTATTTCACCGTTTGCAACATATTCCTCCGTGCGCTGAATATTACGTGGCCCTCATTACTACCATCCTAGCAGTGGGATTAGACCTACAATTGCTTTTTAAATTAGGATAAGCCTGGCGACATTCACACATTTGAACACCTAAATTGCCATCTCAATTCCAAACTCTGGTTGACATACTGAAATGTTAATGTGAGAAACTACCCAGCAGCTAATCTTGCAAAGGATATTTACCTTAAAGTGCTTGAAAGTCGTAAGGTCATAAATCAAAATAAGTGAGGGCACGCGACCTTTTGGTTAACAGACCTTGCTTGTTCTTTTAAAAAAGGGTATAGTATAAAATTGCCTTTTTTATATTTTGCTGAGTGATTCACATAAATTAATATGTTTTCTTAAGCTCCACGGGAGAGATGTAAAAATAAAAGCAATAGAACACTGGTCAATTGTTTCTGTGGCTCTGATTATACATTCCTGATCATCCTCAGATGATAGGTTTATTTGAATGATAGACTGAGCACAAGTAAGTGGAATAATGTTGGTTTTAGTCACAAACTCTTTTTTGTGTGACATTTGACATGACAACATGGATTTAAGAATGGAAGTTATTTCACATTTGATATAGAGGTATATTATTGTATTTAAAAAACCCGCAGCAACTACAAAGGAAGCAGATGTTTAAACAGGAAGAAGCATAATTTGGTATAGTTAGGGTAAAATGTGAAGAAAGTACGTACATAGCCCAAGTACTATAAAGTGGGACTAGTTTAAGTGTTTGGGACTGAGTTGATACTCAATTCCACTGAGCCGACTCCCAAATGACAAGGAGGGTATGTTACCTTGCAGGCAAGTGAATTAAGTATGAGGAATGAGGTCATATCAGAATATATGATATTTTTTTAATATTATTCATCTGGTGACGCCCACCAAAAGCATAAGTCCTGTAATTAATAATTTAGCCTAGTAATAAGTTATTTTAATATTCCGGTAAAAAAAAAAACACCAAACAAAAATGGAAAAAAAATAAAAGCAAAAAACAAACAACAAATAAAAAACGCATAAAAAACAAGAAACAAAATTAAAGCTAGAAGATGAAGAAGGAAAGGTTTGGTTTCTTCCATCTCCTCTCGACACCCAAAGGAAATGGAACAAGCTGAACACAAACACCAAACAGAAAAACAGGTATAAGAAAAAACAAACATAAAAACGCAAAAAGAAAATAAAAGATATAAGATGAAGGAAGAAAGGCTTAGTTTCTTCCATCTATTTAAGAGACCAAGAGGAGATAGAAAAAGATGAATACAAACACAAAACAAAAAGGCAAACAAGTAAAAGAAAACTCAAACATAAAAATACATAAATGAAATTAAAGCTAGAAGATGAACGAAGAAAGGTTTAGTTTCTTCCATCTCCTCAAGAGACCAAGAGGAAATGTAAGAAACTGAACCCGTCTCATTTGAACACTGGGACATTAGCGTGAGATTCTCAAACAAGAGCCTCAGGTTCATTCAAATATTCACAAGTACTCCTTAACACGCAACTTGCCATTTAATCCATCTATTGTGCTCAAGTACTTTACCCTCAAGCGTTTTAAGCCACGTAGTTTACCGATGCAAAATGCAATGGTTGGTATCGCGAATAACAAATTCTTACTAGAGAACACTGTAAGTAAAGTACTCCTTTGGAAGTACTTATCTTATTCAGTAATGTGATCCTAGATCTTTAGTTAAGAGGACAATTCCTATTTCATCATCCAATGTCTATAATCCAATATTTCCTTTCAAAGCGGTTGTAGCCCAGCGGCTCAGTTCGCCAGTAATGAGTAATTGGGCAAAGGCCGTCTAAAAGCCTTTATCAGTCGGGGTCTTTTGTATTCCATTTCGTCTTCCTTGTTTCTATTCTCAATTCATTGATTAATTTTCCCTTGCTTTTACCTCTGCGCCCGAAGAGATTCTTTCCCCCCTTATTGTGGAAATGAGTACTCTTGAATTGCTTAATGGACAAATGGCAAAATTTTGATGACGTCTCTGCATAGTTGCTCCTCGATCTCACCAATATGCCTTACTATCTCATCCTTCAACTGTTGATTTTTTGTTGGCTTTGTTGGCATAGACCTTACTTTTAAGATGACCCTAAAGGAAGAAATCTAAAGGCGTCAAGTCACATGACAATTTTTCCAATTGCACTCTCCGTTAGTCGGTTATGTTAACCAAAAAAATCGCGAAGTGCCTGATTGCGTTTCTGTTTGAACGTCCATTTTCGTAATAGGCTTCGATAACTTTAATACGTTGTTCGATTATTAATCTTCCTACAAGTAAAATTGCCAAAGACGGAAGTTGTTAAATCGGAAAGAAAAAGAAAAAAATCATTAAACGCTTAAACTTAACTCACACTTAAAATCGGTCCAAGTTATTGGAACACCCTTTATAATATGATGCGATTCCAATTAACAATGTGGCTACTAGCTCTCAAGATGGCGTCTTATCTATATTTTTGTCAGAACTTAGAATAAGTAACAAAGTATCGATAAACTTAATTTCATCATAATTGCACCAAAAATGGGTATTCCTATGTAATTTAATGAGCTAAATAACATTTCTTATATAACCTTCATTGATTACAAGGCTCTAAAACCCTGGGAATGACGTCGCTATCGTCGTCTCAATTCACCATGTATTCAATGGTTTTCGCTTTAAATTCCAGTAGAGAAAATGGCTTTCTCTCACTTTTACCAGAGCTTGCAAATGATAACAAATGAGTGTCAATTAGCGCTAAAGCTCTCGTCTTAAACAGTAAATTAATATGACAACTTCCCCGTCCTCGGAATAGAAATGACGATATTTTACACTTTTCAATTAACTTTTCCTGGAAAAAAATCATCATTTATTTATTTATTATCACAGAGACCGCGATAATTCATCGATCTTGAACTCTATTGAAGCTTGACAATTATTTCTATTTGCTTAAGAATAAATACAGCCTTCTTTCACCAGTTACAAAACACTTATAGCCGTATCTTACCTTAAGTTATATTATCAAGTATTTACTCATTTTGGCATTTCAGTTAAGTACATTCTACAATTTTTCACCTCAACTAAATTCACCACCTTTACTCACCTTGAAATAAATTTTTTAGAGGCTCTAGTTGATTTTACTTATGTTAGCAAAATAATATTTGCCTAAAAACCATCAGATGCAGTTAGTGATTAGTAGTAATAATGACTCGTTCACAAAGAGTTCTTCACCAAGAGATAACTGCCAAAAAATGTAAATAATCTATCATAAATATATCGATAAGTTTACATTATTTTTAAAGAAACAATGCTGAACAGCATAATACCAAAATCCTGAAAAGAAGTTTATTTGATTTGAGATCTTTTTTCCCCAAAGGAGTAAAGTTCAATTATAGCCATTTAGTGCCGTGAAATGACCCGTACGACCATGGGACATAGAGTTATTCAACCTGGAGATTTCAAATCTGCCATCGGATTTGGCGTTGCTGGCGCCATCTACTGGCAGAAGCCTCCTTTATCCATTCAAAGGCACTTGTAAGTGATTTGAACCCTCAGCTCTGTTGAGTGCTCTTTAAATGCATTATTATTGAATAGTATAAAAGGAATCGCGGTAATTAGAGAAATAAATAGAAATAAAGAGGCCATCCAAAGTACACTTATTTGCATATTCAGAGTCTCGACACAAGGCCTTATGAAGATGATCATGAAGAATAGGAAAATAAAGAGTAATCAGAAGCAATTCATTTAAATAATAAAATTAATTGCGTACCAGATCACAACAAGTTTAAAAGCTAATTTATTGTCATTATTTCTTCCAACACATAATCTCCTTCTTCTGGGTTTGACTCATCACACAATTCCTTCTACGTAACATTACCATTTTCTGTATCAATGGATAGAATTCAAAAAAGGAAGTGATCATCCTGCTGAAAGGAAGAACACGTCTGTTTTACGGAAAGAAAAAGGGAGGAAGAAATGCTAAAAAATAGAATAGAAAGAAACAAGATAGAGAAGTGAAAAATAGTAATAAAGAGAATATTGGAAATATATATAAGACATTTAGATTATTTTATTATTTAGATTATTTGCTGAAAGGAAGAACACGTCTGTTTTACGGAAAGAAAAAGGGAGGAAGAAATGCTAAAAAATAGAATAGAAAGAAACAAGATAGAGAAGTGAAAAATAGTAATAAAGAGAATATTGGAAATATATATAAGACATTTAGATTATTTGAAAAAGGAATAAAGATATAAAGTATATAAAATATAGGGCAAAAAATCAGTAAAAAAATAAGATAAAGATGATGTAAAAGAAATGAGAATACATTAGCGCAAAAGATGAAGGCAAAAGAAAATATGAAAATAAAGAAAGAGAAATTTACACTAAAAAAAGTATATAATATAGATGAGAATGAGACAATGCACTTAATATATGGAAAGGAAGCAATGATAAATAAAGGCTCAAAATAATAAGGAAATATAGCACAAAAAAGGTGCAAAATAGGAATGTAAAAATAACAAAGAGAAAAAAATAAGGATAAACAAAAGATGAAAAAGATAAAAATACGAAAGGTAAAAAACAAAAAATATAAAATCAAGAAAGAAAAAAGGATGATGAATAAGTAAGGGTAGGAGAAATACTACATGGAACTTGAGGAAAGGAAAGCTGACTAAACAATGGCGTGAAAGCTGCCATCCCTCTTCGGCTGGGTGGAGGGAATTGTTTCCTAAAAAGATTATAGAAAATAAACTAATCCTACGAGTCATCCGAAATGAGTATAGAATGAGAGGAAAACCTATAAGGGTAAAATGGATAGACATAATAAAAGATATTAATAAAAAATATCGGTAAGCATCTTTGTTAACCCTACCTACCAGCTCACGGAAGGGGGATTAGCTTTACAGAAGGAACGAGACACTCCAGGGGACAAACCTAAACGCCATGCCGCTATCCCTCAGGTGTTTAACCACTAGCTCTCTTGTGGGCTTAGAGCTCTCTAGTGAATCCCGACCATAATCGATTACCCCATGTTAGAACAATAAAAAACCACCATGCCACTATCTCTCAGATTTTTAACCACTGGCTCCCTGGTGGGATTAGAACTCTCCAGTGAATCCCGCCATAATCGATTACCCCATGTTAGAACTAAAAAAAAGGGGAGAAGCAGACATTAAAGTTTTGGTGAGAAAAAATATCATAAACGAAAGTTTCCAAAGACATTGGCTAAAATTGCAGGATTAATCCATCAGGCGTTGTCTCCAGAAATATTTTTTTTAGGAGAATTTGTCTGTCTAAATTGAATACACATTTATCACAGCTGCACAAAGTTGCGATCCAATAGCAAAAAGAATCCCCTCCCTTTAAGCCTTAATATCCTCTATTTGTCTTATTATTTTTTTTAGTATTAATAAACCGAAATCTATAGTTTGTTTCTCGTCTAAAATTTTATTAAATAGTAATAATTATTATTCTTATATAACTAGTAGATAAAAATTTGAATATTTAAAAGGCAGACATACAACAGTGTCCCAAAAAATTTTATTTGCAATTATATTATACAGTATATGTACCAAATGATGATGAAAGAAAGAAATCCGAGAAATTTAAGGGATAAGTATGACAACCATATAATGTATAATAGGAGAAAAAAGAATGGAAAAGTTATTTATGCGATTTGACAGAGAAATAGTGAAAAATGAACGCGAAGGAAATTTCTTAGAGACCAATCATGCCAAATGACTTAAATCGCTAATTGAAGTAGTGATTGCGCACCTTTCAAGGAATAATTGCCGCTGATTAGACAAAGCATTACAAATTTTGTATTGAAACATGACTTATAGGAGTGTGAGTGAGGCTACCAAGATTTTAATGATTATCAAAATATTTTTAGCCTCGATGTTTGTTTGAGGTTTTAAAATAAATAAAATGATGTAAAAGTGACAGGTTACACAACGATTAGTTAATATTGTAAGCCAAAGACATTATTGTTGGGTAGTTATAGACTGAATGTAGAGGTTTAAGATAAAATTGACAGGATCAAATGGAAAATACAGGATTTTTCGTTATTCCTTAAAATGGGAATCGAAGAAACTGTAAAAAGTGAAAAGGTGGTTGATGCAGTAATTTTAAATTTGATGGCGCATTATTGGAGCAAAGCAGAGTTTAATCCAATGAAGGCAGGGATTCTTCAGGAAAACCGCAGAAAAAAAGGGAAAAAAACTAAAAACAAAATAAAAGTAAAACGAAAGAGTAATCCAACCTCATTAAATCTTATTACTGAACAAGACAATGTACATTGAGGAGTTTGAAGAATACATTCCCTCAGATTTACAATGGATATTACTCCGACTCATAATAATAGTAATAATAATTATAATGTTAATGTATAAAGGGGTGAAGTTAACAAATGAGCAATGATACAAGAAACAGTGGGTTTTTTTTACAGAAAAGAGAAAGGGAGATTGGAAGACAAGTATCAGGGAGATCCTAGGATGGCACAATGAAGAGTGTCCATAATGAGATAACTGCTCATTTAAATCAAGTTTCTCTTTCATATATATATATATATATATATATATATATATATATAAATCCAACAAACCGCAATAAACAGAAAACGGGAAAATTGTTTCTTCAGAAATATTATTTCCTAATTCTCTATCTCAGTGTGCACGGTTCGAATCTCACCCCTGTACGGAATTTTTGCGAATTAGGAAATAATATTTCCGAAGAAAGTTTTTCCGTTTTATGTTTCTTGCGGTTTGTTGAATTCGTTTTCATCATTCTTTCGCGATCATCAAAGATTTATATATAAATAGTGAGTTTGAGGCAAAATTGAGCAAACCACAACTTGAGGCCTGGCATAGTTTTAAAGGTGTATGTAATGGTCTCCTTGGAAGGCACAAATCAGAAAATTACCACATTCTTGTTCAAAATTTGATTAGGTTCTAAAATCAGTTGCGATGTAGTATATCACTGAAGGTGCATTTTTTGCATTCCCATCTGTCTTTCTTTCCGAGGAGCATGTTGAAATATTCTGCCAAGATATTGCTACTATAGAAAATCGTTATCAGGGAAAATTGAGTCCTGCAATCATTGCTGACTTCTGCTAGACCCTTCACAGAGACAGACAAGATGTTGTACATAAAAATAAGCCTAAATATTCTAAAAATATATGACTATTGTATAGATTTCAGCAAGGTCTTAAAATCAGTTGCGATGTAGTATGTCACTAAAGGTGCATTTTTTGCATTCCCATCTGTCTTTCTTTCCGAGGAGCATGTTGAAATATTCTGCCAAGATATTGCTACTATAGAAAATCGTTATAAGGGCAAATTGAGTCCTGCAATCCTTGCTGACTTCTGCTGGACCCTTCACAGAGACAGACTAGATGTTGTACATAAAAAGAAGCCTAAATATTCTAAAAATATATGACTATTGTATAGATTTCAGCAATTTTGAAAAAAACTTAAATCTTCATAATTTTTTAAATATATTTTTATAATACCACACTCTGAAATGTATTAAAAGGACTTATTAATTTCTTTTGACGAATAAGCTTTTTGTTTTCACTTATCTTTGTACTTTTTGTCAAATTAATTAAAAATAATAACAAATATTTCATACATCTATATACTGAATAATCTAATATTAATAAAAAATTAAATGTGCAGATTACAAAAAAACTGAAGTCATTTTATAAAATATAAAGGTCATTTTCGTAATCTATGCAAAAAAAATACAAAAGAAAACTACTTTCTCATTTCTGTATCAAAATCACAGTTAGACAGTGAAATCAATAAATAATCAAATTTTAAAATAATTTTTAGGAGTGTCTAAATATTTAATTCCACCCTTATTTTGTCTTTTTCCCAATAAAAAAAATTATTACACTAGTTATTAACATAATTTTTCATTTTCTTTCTTTGACACATTAAATTACGTTAGTTAAGGATTACCATTCATTTTAAAGTACTAGAATATATATTAAATAACTTATTCGAATGTATCTTAATATTTATTTCACCTCACTGTAAATATAATTTATATAAATAATTTAAATATGTAACAGATTGAGTGTTTCAATTTATCAAAAAAGGTAGGTAAATGTAGTTATTAAATTTTTTTTGTATCTACTTACGGCCTCCGATAAATTTTCGTTTACTAATGTCTCTTTTTAACTATGGAAAGAGGTTATAAAGATTCTAAGGAAAGGAAAGGATCTTTGCGACGATCTTGATAAAATTAGGATAAAAAATAGGTCAAAGAACTCAGAAAATGGAAATTATTCGTCAATATGTATAAACATGTACTGAAGTAAGCAAATAGGAATCTTTATAAGCTGAAGGCATCGTCATCTATGTTGATATAATGTTTATACACATTTCGAGACAAAAACTATGGAAAGAGGTTATAAAGATTCTAAGGGAAGGAAAGAATCCTTCCCAAATCTTGATAAAATTATGATAAAAATAGGTCAAAGAACTTAGAAAGTGCAAATTATTTGTCAATATGTATACACATGTACCGAAGTAAGCAAATATGCATGAATAAAACTAGAAAGAAGTATATTAGCTCTATTTTTCAAATAAAAGCTTGATAGCGACGTTAGTAGGAGGTTCTTAATTTTCTACCATCCTGCCCCTAAATTGAGACGTATACTACAAGGAATTGAATATTAAATGCACTAAATATAAAGAAAAGAATTAATGTGTATTTCATCCAAGAATTTTGTATTCATTTACTGAAAATTGATTTTTATTTTTTATTGTCTGAAGTCGGTCTACTCACTCCTAGATTATCCTGTGGGGTCGCAATTCTTCAATTCAATCTACGGTCTGGAAAATCACTATGCAGGCTACCTTATTTATTTTTTATCATTGTAGTAGCCGATCTGGCGACTACCTACTTGGGCATAAGTCGCCAAGCAAGGTACCCTAAATAAAACATCCGGGCAGTAAATTAAGTTTCGTTTACACTGTGCATTTCTTTGTTTATATGAATTTGTAACTGTCATATTTATTCAAGTCGGTTGATTCCCCCAAAAAAACTCTGACTGCAGTTAAGCTACAATCAAAAATCACACTTAATAACTGTCGCATGAATCGTCATCAAAGGGGGATGCTATAAAATTCCCTATAGTATGCAACAGACTCCGCCCATTCTCATCTGGTTCATTTGGACAATCTCAGAGAAGGCGAGCAACCACTTAAGTGTAGTAACGTTGACGGCAAGGGGGATATAGCATAGGTTGTACAACCAAAAGCTTTCTCAATTAATGTCCCGAGTGATTGGAGCGAGCGGTTTCAAATTTCTCTGAAGAAGTCTAAGTGACAATGCAAGCAGTATAATTTTTTATTAGCTCTTTCTTGTTCTCAGACTTGTTTACCATTAACCTTTTTACTACTAGCCTAAATGGTTGCCATGCTTTTTTTTATCAGTTGACATTTTATATCCTAAATTTTTATATGCCAACATCTAAGAAAATTGGTGAAAATTAAAAAGACCTGTTTGCAAGCTTTATTTTCTGTGCTTAATGCTTTGATAAACTGTTTTACCAGCCAAACTTTTAAGTTAGCTAATGGCTGCAATATCGTTTCTTTTCGAACAAGGAAATTGTTAAGTACTTTGTCTAAGCAATAAATTAAGTAATTTTTTAGAGACCATTCCTTTTCGAGATAGTTTAGGTCAACTACTATTTTAGACAGATAAAACAAGAATACACTGCATAACCTCTTTCAATTTCCAGCAGGAATGACGGAATTTTGAAGTTTGTTCATCTATCCCAATTTTATCTTTTGCAATTACTCATGCCCAAAACAATCTTCATAACCTCATATTCGTCATTCCTTTCAACTGAGTGTTCTACATGAATTATTAACTTTTCATTCCTATTGTAGAATAATACAGCCTTAATAATATTTGTTCAGCTGTTAATAAACGAATACCATTCAGGAAAGGTTGTACTCAATGCCTATTTCTGAACACAAGCATAACATATTATGCTTCAAAACGTTGAAGATATGAGTAAAAGTTAAATATCTTTCCCTGTATATAGGATTTTTGAGGCTAGGATTTACTCATCTAGGCGAGACAACAAAGCTTGTACTTTGGTAAGGATTAAAGCCCTGATTAATTAATAGGGTTAATGCTGCCTAGAAAAATATAGAGATCAGTTTGAGCCTTTTATATTAGTTAACAGCTTTGCTATCTTCAAACAAAGGATCAGCATCTGAAATTACTTCTGAACAAAGATGACTGTGAATTTTTAAAGCTTCACAGTGTAGCCCGGGATGAATGGGTGATGGGATGCTCAAATACCCAACGGCTATTTTTTTTATCTTCACTGTGATAAGTTGATAATGTAAGAGCAACTGTCACCATGATTGTTGGTTGTTTCTCTTCAAAGGTAAGAATTTGAGAATGGCATACACTTCCGGTTAGTACTTAATCATCTTTCCAAAGTTGATCGGCAACTTTTGCAGCGTATATGAGTGCCCATGGTTTGTTTTGGGTATCCAAAGTCATAGCGAAATAAGCATAATGTGCAATGAAACGATTAAAGACATGTGCAATGAAACGTTTAAAGACATGTGCAATGCTTTATTTGGTCCGCCTGAGGCCAATTTAATAGAAATTGATAGAGCAAGACTTGGTTTTACATATCCGCCTCACCGTTGACCTGAAAACAGATATAACTGAAATCTCATTGCAACCTTCATCTTTATATTGAATTAGGAAAAAATAGAGCACATAGATAATTCTAAAAATCTAATTACAATTTTTTAGGTGCAAGCTGTCACTTTCTTTCAGAAAGTAATTGAATTTGGTGAAAATAGATTAGGAAAAAGGCCACAAGAAGCTAGAGCATGTTTACGGGTAATAGGATTTATTAGGTCCAAAGAGTGGCTTTTGCAATTCTCTATTTGGACGAAAAAAGGGGAGATAAAGATTGGATGCAGATCCATTTTTCGATATTGGGATGAAATAGAAGAGAACTGAAAAAATAACCATTCGAATCCATGGCGACGACGGCGACGACCCCATACCATGCTAAAACCACCTCCATGCTGCACAGTTATTACCATACAATCAGGGTGAAACCAATCCAATTCTTCACCTCACAAATGTATCCCCATAAGTGCTTAAAATCTAAAAAATTGTAACAATAATGTTAAATTTTTAAATAATTTTCTTCCAACATATATTTAAATGGAATTCCATATATTACATGTAAAATAATAGTCTCTCTTACATGCATTTTGATTACTTTCAGTTGACCAGATAACCTTAGACCATTGTTCTAGTAGCCAAGTTTGCGGTCACTGAGACGTTATTTCTGTTTACCTCGAATATTTATGGCTTCGTTCTCGCTTTACATCTTATTTTGAGTGTTTTGGATGATATTTTTTAACTTGAAGCTTCATTAAACTTCACAGCACGTTCCGCTATTTTTCGTCGATTCTCTAGTAAGGAATTTTAAATGATAGATATGTCTTTTTGTGGTATATAGAACGTGTTATGCCACTTCGCTTCCTTGACACAAAGCCACTATTTAATAATTATTTTGACAGCATAGCTCGAAAATTTTAATTGGATTTGTGCTTTCTTTGATTCTGAAGTTCCTTGGATATAGTCCTATTTCCTATTTAAAACGAAACTAAACGCACACTCGTTATAAATATAAGTTGAAACCAGGTAATGGCCTCGCCACTCCTCTACGGGGAAGCTTACGCTTCGGAACTAAGATTAAAATTTTTAATGTAAAAAAAAGCAGCTATGGTTAAATTTTTAGAAATTGTCTGAAATTCGCCGATTATAATAATTTTAATATAGATAAATATAGAGTTATAGAATTATAGAAAAATAAATTTTCTGGACTTTACCATTTGTAATTCTTTGGGTTTTAAAAAATTCACAAAATTTTTATACCTATATTTATTTCTGAAATTCACCATTTTGTTTTTTTGATATTCTAAAAAAATTATTAGAAATAACTTTGATAAAAAAAACATAAGTCATTACCAATTTAAGATGAAATTATTATTCAAATACTCAAAAAAAACACCTTCTTAAATTATAGAGTTAGTGATGATGATATAAGAAATATTAGTTAAATTCTGTTTTTTAAATATTTTAAATATTTTCTAAGAGTTTAGAAAAATATATATGATTATCGAATGTTTTGGAATTTACAAAAATGAATAATCCCAACTTGTGAAGTCCAGAAAATGCACTAAAATTAAGGAATGCTGCTCTGGTTTTTTTTTCTTATATCAAATGAATTCCCAGGAAAAAAAATTCTTGTCTTTAGATATACAAAATAATAAATTATCTAAAAAAAAAATTAGAACTAGAGTAAATTATTAGGAGATTATGTACTAGAAACCTTTAACAATTTTCGGAGGCCACAGACCCAAACTTTGCCTGAAAAGAGAAAGCTCTTCCTGTAAGGAGAAATAGCGAAGCCGTTCCTCTTGTTTAGTAATAGTATAATTTCCTTCAGATTTTAACATTGGTCTACAAATTTTTCCTAATTCTTCAAGTGCATGTTTGTAAAAATTGTTTGAGTTTGATTTTAAAAGATTTTTTAAGATTGTTTCAAGTCTTTATTGTTTACATCTTCATTCCCTTCAGGTAATTTACTAAACTCATAAGGATAGTAATCTGATGGGGTTAATTTAAATGAGTAAGGAAAATAACTGATTAATTTCAAATCGAAATTCTTAAATTTTGTATGATAACCTCTTGTGAAAGAAAGAATACTCTTATTCTATTAATTCATGGCCTTGTTTTTTCAAGTGCTGTACTGAAACATTCCAAATGATCAAAGGAAACCTCTTAGGTGAGAGTTTGCTTGGGTTTAATTAGTTTAAATTGGATTAGGATAGTCATATCCTAGCAAACGCAGAGAATCCTCTTCCTAAATGAGGCACCCGTTTCGGCTGGGGTATTTGTTTCCTAGGACTAATCCATTGTCTAGGATGTTTAATATTTGTGTACATAATGCAATTTTTTATCTTTGCAACAATATTGTTTATTAAAAATGATGCATTAAATAATACAGTATTAATTCGGCTTTAGAAAATGAAAGGGACACAAAGATGACTCAAGAAGTAATAACGTAGATAATAGCTAGAGCCAAAGCTGATCAAAACTCTAATATGATGGCGGTTTCTCAATAAATGCAAGTATTGCATTGCGTGCCAAATATAATGTTAAAATGCAATTAATATTGAATTTGCGTTTTAGTCGTTAAATTGCTTATATTTGTATTAAAGTATTATTAGCATTTTGAAGCAGAGATTTATAATATTTATGCGTTTGCGCACCGATATGATACCATTTGGGAATTAATGGAACTCGTCGTTTTGTTTCATCACTTAAAAACTACAGAAACAAGGACGAGCAAAGACGCTAAGATCCACTCAAGGCCAGGCCGCTTACAGAAGATGTTAACTACCACTTTTTAACGTTAGTGTATCATGTTTTTTTCTTTTTTTCACAGGCTGTTTTTTTTTTAACTATTTCAACTCTACGATACACACTTATCTACATGTGCACCCTTTGTATATATATTTTTTACATGAATTTTTTTTAATATTTCTATTCTACTGTACACACTTATCTAGATGTGTATCATTTGACCTTTCTTCACATGCCTCTTCTAATTATTTCAATTCTACGGTACACACTTATCTACATGTGTACCTTTGACATGCAGGTTAAGCTATCCTTCAAATACAGTAAGCAACACGCTCCTTCGAGCCAGGGAAATGATAAAAATACAGCAATACACCTATAACCTTAATTTTTGCATTTAAAAAAAAAAAATAATAAAAATTTTATTAACATTAATTTGACTTGTATACTATATATAACTTTGCACAATTATCTAGAAGAAGCACTTTTTTTACAACTATTATATATAATAACATTATTATCTGGCCAAAAACTAAATTCGGAATTTGTCGACTTTGTTAGGGAGGAGGAAAGGTACTTATGCCCTATGCATATACCACGATAATAATATGCACTATTAAAACTTTATTTTAATAAATACCTCTAATTTTGAATTTACCTTCGCCTGTGGGCAGTCCTGACTAACCTAATTTACAGTGGTATTGTTCATAAATTAAAGTATAATTAGAACCTTTATTTAATGGCTGCGCCACAAAGATGGTCTATAAATTCGAGCCATTGCAGAGACTGGCAAGCCCTTTAAATGTGTAGTTGATTTAGAATGGTTACTTATATTAGCTAATAAAAATCGATCATAATTATCTAAAAAATTGAAAATATTATATAAAAACTTCGAAAGACAATATACATCGCTTCATTGTTTACAAAAATTCAAACCCTAAAACAACCCAACTAAAGCTAAAACAAGGTCTGCTGACCAAAATGTCGCGTGCCCTCACCTATTCTGATTTATCTCCTTACGATTTTGAAAACTTTTAATAATTCCGCGAGTAACCTTGGGAGGACCTTGGTAATTCTATCATTCTAAAGAAAATATAAACACCTTAAGGGTTTCAAATTTCCTTAAAATCGTCTGAATAGTTATGATGTTATTACAAAAAAACTAATTCCCTGGCTTAACTTGGGGTGACTTTGGCAATTATATTATTTGAAAGAGAATGTAAAACAATATAAGGGTTTCAAATTCCGTTAAAATCAGCCGAATAGTTATAATGATATTGCGCCCAAAAGGTAATTCCCGGACTAACCTTAGAAGGAACTTCGGAATTATATCATGCAAAGTAACATAAAAGGTTCAAATTTCGTTAGAATCGGCCGAATAGTTTGGATGTTATTGTCGAAACAAAAAAAATTCCTAGTAACCTAAAGAGGATTTTAACAATTGAATCATTAGAAATATGATGTATAACAACATAAGGTTTTCAAATTACGTTAGAATGGTCGGAAGAGTTATGATGTTATTGCCAAAAGAAAATACTCCCTGGCTAACCTTGGGAGGACTTTGCCAATTAAATCATTCGAAAGAGAATGTAAAACAACAATAGAGTTTCCAATTTCCTTAGAATTTGCTGAGTAGTTATGATGTTATTGCCAAAACAATATAATTCCCGGGCTAACTCTGGGAGGTATTTGTCAATTATATCATTCGAAAGAGAATGTAAAACAACCTAAGGGTTTCAAATTTCGTTAGAATTGGCTGAATTTTTACAATGTTATTAAAAGTTTATTAAAAAGCACAACTAAATTATATTAAAATATATATTTTTTTAATTAAAATTGTGTGCCTTAACTTTGTGTCACATAACATTTATGGAATTAGAAAGACACCCTAATTGCAGTTTAGAATAGTATAGCATAGTATAACATAGCATATTATTGTATAGTGATGTTTATCATATTATAGCATGGCATAGTATATTATAGCATAACATAGTATAGTATAGCATAGCCTAGAAAACATAGTATTGTAAAGTATAATATAGTATATGTAGTATAGTATTTCCTAGCATAGTATAGCCTGGCCTAGCATATCCTAGTATAGCCTAGAAATGTCTAGAATTGTATAACGTTTTATAGCATAGCCTAGTATAGTCTCGAATAGTAGCCTGGCAAAACTTAGCTTACCGTAGAATAGCCTATCATAGTATTACCTCAACTAGCATAATAAAGCCTAGCATAGTATACACTAGCCTAGATTGCCTAACAGAGTAAATCCTGCCTAGCCTAGCATAGTATATCATAGCATAGTATAGTATAGCATAGTATAACAGAGTAGATTATGTCATATCATAGCTCACAATAGTCTGGCCTAGCCTAGCATCGGATTGCCTAGTCTAGCCTAGTCTAGCTTACTATACTCAAGTCTAGCCTATGATTCTCTATAATAGTAGAACTTACCATACCATACTCTAACGTAGCTAGTATAGTATAGCCTAGCCTTATGTAGTATAGTTTAGCCTGGTATAGTATGACTTAGCCTGGACTAATCTCACCTAGCCTAGCAGAGAATGTATAGTATTGCCTATCTTAACATAGAAACCATAGTAACCTCAGCCCACCCAAAACTAGCCTAACGTAGGCTAGTACAGCCTAGCATATATAGGAGAGTAAAGCTTACCATAAACATAGTATAGTATATCATACTATAGCCTAGCCTAGTATAATATAGCATAGCCTAACCTAGTATAGTTTAGAAGAGTTTGAGATAGTATTGCCTATTCTATCCTCGTATAGCCTAGGCTAGCCTAGTCTTGCAAATCGTCACATAGTATAGCCTATCTACCATAGCCTAAACTAGTCTAGCATAGTATAGCCTAGCTTACCATAGTATATCCTATCCTATTCTAGCATGGTATCTTAGTATAGCACACCCAAGCATAGTCTAGCCTAGCCTACCCAAGCCTATGCTAGCTTAGCATAATACAATATAAGCTAGCCTAGTCTAGCGTAGTATAGTCCAAGATAGCCTTGCATAGCATAGCATACCCTTGTATAGACCAATAAATAAATATATATATATATATATATATATATATATATATATATATATATATATATATATATATAATATATTGCATGAAAGACTCGACGTATAGGTGAGAAAGGATGGGGAGAAAGAAAAGTCCAGACACTACACACAGCTCTTTATTGACGTTTCGCCTCTTGGCTTCCTCAGAATGGAACTGACAAGCGAGATGGAAGATCGCCGCTCGACCATTCGTAGAGTTAGTCTGGGTCGTGGTCAATTGCTCTCCCCCGGCCGTTTCTCCCTCGTCTCGACCCTTTCGCCTCCTCATTAATGAGCCTTGCCGCACCTGTCGCCAGCTTGAAGAAACCGTCCCGGTGATTTGTCGACCTATAGGAGAGAATATATGTAGCTTCAATAATCCTACGCTCACGTTTCGATAAACCTTTTTGAACTATACTCACCCCATCCCATTTGGATAAATGCCCACATTCATCTATATGCACCACTAACGAGTTTGAAGTTCTATGTGCCCGGACGTCCCTCTTGTGCTCACTAAGTCTAGTTTTGATGTCTCTACCAGTCTCTCCGTAATAACTCTTGTCGCACCCTTCACACGAAATCTGATAGATTATGCCCCTATCCGTTTGGGCCCTAAACTTTTTGTGCGAAACCAATTCCTTGATCTTCGTCCCAGCATGATCGGCAACTAGCAAACCCGTGTTCCTGAGGGCCACATTTATGCTCTGTGCAGCCTTGCAGTAAGGCGCTGAAAGGTACCTGACCCCATCCAATGTGCCTGTCTAGGCCTCATTATCCGTGGTCCCATTTGTCGTGCTACTCATTTTGCCTCTTTGCGATATCCCGACCGCTTTATACCTTAACTTTATTAAGAGACCCTCCGGATATTTTAGTTTCATAAAAGCATTCTTAATGTAGTTATACTCATCAGTTAAAAACTGTTGGCTACAAATCCGGATGGCCCTGAGGTAGAATCCTATCACTACCCCAGTCTTCGTTCTATCGCTGTGTCCCGATAAATAACGGATGAAGTAATCCTTATTAGTGGGTTTCCTGTAAACGGAAAATTCAGTTGCACTCCCAACCCTATGTATAAGTGTTTCCAGAAAAGGAATCCTTTTATTAACTTCTTCCTCTACAGTAAACTGTATGCTACCGTTTATCTCATTCAACCGCTCTAATTTCTCATTGATGTCAGTACTTTCAGGAACTATGGCCAGAACATCGTCTACATATCTCAACCACAAGGAGTCACCCTCCCCAAATACCCTCATCAATTTCTCTGTTTCAAGGACCTCCATGAATAGGCATGCCATGACAGCGCTAAGTGGAGATCCCATCGCCAGTCCCCTGTATTGTCGAAATTCTTCCCCTTCAAAGGTGAACGCACCAAAGCTCACGCATAGCGAAACTAAGTTTATATAGTCCCTTTTACTAACGGGTAGGTCAGCGTCATTTAAGACGAGTAACAATTTTGCCACTGCCTCCAAAGCACCGTCAACAGGGACATTGGTGAACAGTGATTTTACATCAAAGCTTACCATTTTCTTTCCCTGTAAGTTGACCCCATTTAACCTCTCCTTTAAATCGGTCGAATTCTTTAAATGCGCTTTGCTAATTTTTCCCAGTCCCTGAGACAATGGTCTGGCCAGTGCCTTTGTAATTCTGTGGGGAGCGCTTCCCACTCCCAATGTGATAGGTCTAAGAGGAACCCCTTGTTTGTAGTTTTTGGGAGCCCCCTGATTTTGGGGAGGTCTGGGGATCTCCTCAATGAGGTGGGTCATTTTCTTACCCCTTTCCGTTCTCCTGAGTATTTTTCGCACCTGTTGTTTGAAAGCTGCGGCCTCTTTTGCCGCGCTTCCATGGGGAACTTTCTCATACGTATCCCCATCTTTAAGCAAATCATTCATTTTGTCAATGTAGATTACTTCATCTCATATTACCACCCCTCCCCCCTTGTCCACTTGTTTTATAATAATGTCCTCACACCGACCTAGCTGCTCTAACGCGTGCTTAAATCTTTTCGGTAGGGAAACCTCACGTTCCTTGGCCAAGGCATTGTAACAAAAGAGGACCACCTGGATGAAACCCTTGTCAACATCATTGTCATCATGCCTATAGTTTTTGGATATATGATTCAAATAACCTTGTTTACCTACGCCTATGTCAAATTTTAAGCCCAATGAAAGAGCAATGGTCTCATTATGCGAAAGTTCCTTGCTTGACAAATTATTAACCAGCCCTGGGGTTCCCATTTCGTTCCACATGCTATTGTCACAAAGTGTTTTCAATTGCTTTTCATGGTCCATTCTTTGTTTAAAGCTTGCCTCGAGTAACTCCTGACAACTCTCTATTAAATATTTCCTAGCACAATCACTAAAAGGTTTATCTTGCATACTTAGCTGTTTATGGGGCGATCTAGGTAGAAGGAGAGGTTAAATGGGGTCAACTTACAGGGAAAGAAAATGGTAAGCCTTGATGTAAAATCGCTGTTCACCAATGTCCCTGTTTCCGGTGCTTTGGAGGCAGGGGCAAAATTGTTACTCGTCTTAAATGACGCTGACCTACCCGTTAGTAAAAGGGATTATATAAAGTTAGTTTCGCTATGCGTGAGCTTTGGTGCGTTCACCTTTGAAGGGGAAGAATTTCGACAATACAGGGGACTGGCGATGGGATCTCCACTTAGCGCTGTCATGGCATGCCTATTCATGGAGGTCCTTGAAACAGAGAAATTGATGAGGGTATTCGGAGAGGGTGACTCCTTGTAGCTGAGATATGTAGACAATGTTCTGGCCATAGTTCCTGAAAGTACTGACATCAATGAGAAATTAGAGCAGTTGAATGAGATAAACGGTAGCACACAGTTTACTGTAGAGAAAGAAGTTAATAAAAGGATTCCTTTTCTGGAAACACTTATACATAGGGTTGGGAGCGCAAATGAATTTTCCGTTTATAGGAAACCCACTAATAAGGATGACTTCATCCATTATTTATCGGGACACAGCGATAGAACGAAGACTGGGGTAGTGATAGGATTCTACCTCAGGGCCATCCGGATTTGTAGCCAACAGTTTTTAACTGATGAGTATAACTACATTAAGAATGCTTTTATGAAACTAAAATATCCGGAGGGTCTCTTAATAAAGTTGAGGTATAAAGCGGTCGGGATATCGGAAAGAGGCAAAATGAGTAGCACGACAAATGGGACCACGGATAATGAGGCCTTGACAGGCACATTGGATGGGGTCAGGTACCTTTCAGCGCCTTACTGCAAGGCTGCGCAGAGCATAAATGTGGCCCTCAGGAAAACGGGTTTGCTAGTTGCCGATCATGCTGGGACGAAGATCAAGGAATTGGTTTCGCACAAAAAGTTTAGGGCCTAAACGGATAGGGGCATAATCTATCAGATTCCGTGTGAAGGGTGCGACAGGAGTTATTACGGAGAGACTAGTAGGGACATCAAAACTAGACTTAGTGAGCACAAGAGGGACGTCCGGGCACATAGAACTTCAAACTCGTTAGTGGTGCATATAGATGAATGTGGGCATTTACCCAAATGGGATGGGGTGAGTATAGTTCAAAAAGGTTTATCGAAACGTGAGCGTAGGATTATTGAAGCTACATATATTCTCTCTTATAGGGCGACAAATCACCGGGGCGGTTTCTTCAAGCTGGCGACAGGTGCGGCAAGGCTCATTAATGAGGAGGCGAAAGGGTCGAGACGAGGGGGAAACGGCCGGGGAAGAGCAATTGACCGCGACCCAGACTAACTCTACGAATGGTCGAGCGGTGATCTTCCATCTCTCTTGTCAGTTCCATTCTGAGGAAGCCAAGAGGCGAAACGTCAATAAAGAGCTGTGTGTAGTGTCTGGACTTTTCTTTCTCCCCATCCTTTCTCACACCTATATATATATATATATATATATATATATATATATATATATATATATATATATATGGCCTAGAATAGCATAATATACCCTAGAGCAGCCCAGTATGCCCTAGCCTAGTATCGACTTGCATATATAGCCTTGAATAGTATATATTAGAATAATCTACCTTAGTATAGTATACTTGAGCCTATCACAGTGTATCCTAGCCTAGCCTAGCTTAACAAAGTATTGCCTAGCCTGCCTGGCAGTTATAACCTAACCTAGCTTGCCTAGCAGAGTATAACCTAACCTAGCCTGCCTAGCAGAGTATAACCTAGCCTAGCTTAGCACAGCCAACAATTGTATATTAAAACTTAGTCTATCCTAGCTTAGCTTACGCTAGTCTAGTATAGCCTAGCTTAGCGTATTCGATGGAACCTAGCCTAGTATATTCTATCTTAGCCTAGAATATTTTATCCTAGCCTAGACTAGACTAGCATAGCCTAGTAGGGTAGGGTAGGGTACCTTACCTTAGACTAGTTAGTATAGTATAGTGTATCATAGTATTGCCTATCCTTGACTAGTTTATTATATCTTAGCCTAGGGTTGCATATCATGTTTAACATAGCCTAGCCTACTCTAGAAAAGCCGCTCTTATCCTAGCCTGGTATAGCGAAGACGAGCCTAGTGTAGCATAGCTTAGAATATCATAGCCTAACCTAGCATAACATAACGTAGACTAGTATAGCCTTTTTTTGCCCTGCCTAGCCTAATATAGCTTAGCCTAACCTAGCTTAGCATAACCTAGCCTAGCATTAACTATTCTAGACATGTATAGCCTATCCTATACTAATATACCCTAGTCGAGCATGGCTTATTATTGTCTATCCTAAAATATGTACTTTATGCTACCTATCCTAGAATATTATAGACTAAATTAGCATAGAATATTTTACCCTTCTACATTATACCTTAGCTTAGTTTAGCATAGTATAGCCTAGCCTATAATATCCTAACATAGCATAGCAAATTCACGGCTTGCCTAGCAGAGTATAGTATATTATAGCCTAGTCTAGTCTAGCAGAGTATCGGCCAAAATGTTATGATGTTATGCTTAAACAAAATAATTCCTGGGATAAACATGGAAGTACGTTGACAATTATATCATTCAAAAGAAAGTGTTAAACAACCTAAGGGTTTTAAATTTTGATAGAATCGGCTGGATAGTTATGATGTCATTGCTAAAATAAAATAGTTACCGTGCTAAACTCGAGAGAATTTTGGAAATTATATCATTCGAAAGAGAATGTTAAACAACATAACAATAACAATGTTATTACAAAAACAATACAAGAAAGCAAAATGGGGACCGAATGACCGACATAGTCAGATGTAGAGTCGCTCGCTACCTGACTCGCACGCGACTAAAAACATCTCTTTATAGTCTAATTAAACTAATAAACGAAACAACACCTGACCTAATCCATGTAAGAAATAATATCAATTTATCTTTTAATAAAGCCAATACACATAACACCCTCCGTTCTCACCTTACCAGGAAACTTAAGGGGACAGAATTTTGTGTGACTTATCTTCGGGTGAAAAAAACTGGGATAGTTTGTCTCCGGGTGCAAGTTTCGGGGCAAAGCAAACAAGTCTATGTATGGGTCATGCAAATCTCGTGTTGTGTTCATCTTCTTTCCACAACGAGTTGCTAGCTCAATGTAGCCAGCTAAAACTAATGGTACCAAAGGTAATTGAGGTCAATGAGTTCAAATATGATATAAGCTGACCACCAAATAGCGCCACCTAGTGGCTAGAGGTGGTATATCGGCTATTTTTAAAGATATGTAGGTCAAACTAAAGTCACATATGAACTAGAATTAACACCATTTAGCCTACATAATTTTAATAAGAAGAAGCTTTTAATAGACAATGGAAATCCGATGCCAAAATAAATTTAACCAAGGTAAAATAATGTTTCCAAGAAAGTTAAACTTTGTATTTACTTTGGGCCGTGTATCTTATTTTGGGAAGAAAATTCATTGTGAAGTAATTTGAAATGAGGCTTCAAATATTTAAATAATATTGATACAGAAATTGCATGTCACAAAAACTCTGAGCCATATATAAGTTTAGTATGATCTTAAATAGATTGGGAAAGGCAGAATAGATATGACTTTTGATAATAGGAAGGGAGTTGAGATTTATAAAATTGATCAAGATGTTTTGAAAACATAGTTTTAAAATTACTATTTAGAAGAATATTTTTTAGGAATGAAAGAAATTGATGAAAAACCGAATATTCAGTCAAATTCAATCGGTTTCCATAGAATTAGGCCAATTTCAAAAATATCAAAACAAATTCAGGCAATTTCAAGAAGATAAAAGAAAATGAGTAGAGAATTAGACGACAGGGCAAACCTAGAACAGGTAAACAATGTGTTGAAGAATGATGATAATGATAGAGAAAATATTATAGACAAGATAAATGGTATGTATAAATAAACAGAAATAGATATGCATCAACAGACGCCCTCACTGCCACCTCTTCAGCAGCAGAAGTCAACGGCGAGGTAAATAAATATTAATATACACATAAGCTGCATAAGAAAGAATCAAAACGAATTTGAAGAAATAAGAACTAATATATTTAGAACTAATAACAAGAAGAACACTATTCAAGTTCACCCAATCTTGAGAGGGTGGGCTCTTTTGGTATAATAAATAGTCACGCAGGTTATGAAGAGGTGCAGGAAAGACGACAGGAGAGATAACAAAGGAAAATGCCAGGAAAAAAAGTTCAATCGCCGCCGTTGACTACTAAACCTCGAGAAAATGGGCTCATCAGAAGCGGAGCATTTTAGTCGAGAAATTAAAAGAACCATGGTTAACCACACAAGCGAGGACGACGTGCGATAAAGACTAAATGACAAAACAAATGAATAAATAGAGGGAGTAGTTTAAAGCCAAGCTACCAGCGTAGGCTACGAATCAGAAAGGATGCGAGTTATTCAAAGGAGGATCAAGTGCGTTAAAAAACAGAGCTATTAACATACGCTGGTTGTCAAGCCGTATAAGATACTCGATGGCAAACAATGATTAAATACTCGATAAATCCCACTACACAATAAAAAAAAACTACAAATGAGTATAAAAGTGGAACATACATGAAAAGCATTGCAATATGGCAGCATACAAGAAACCATTTAAATGTGAATGTGTAAAAAGGTGCACTAACCACTGTACACAACACAACTCAGTTATATAAATACATACAAGATTATATAAATACATATGTGCAGGAAAGTGTTGTGCATTGACTGGCTCTGTGAACAAACATATCAACACTAACAAACATATCTCTTCTAATGCAACCTAAAAAAATCAATACACATTTATATTGTCAAGCTAGTTTCCTTTTCACCCATAGCTTAATCTCACTTCTTTCCTAATACTATTTCCCTATTTCAGAAGTTGGCCGATTGCACTGGTCAACACACATTTTTCATCAGAGACCTTACTATACTTTTCTAAATGCATTTTCCATGTTGAATCTGAACCTGCCTTCGGTTTCGTTCTAGCACGTACCGTTTTTAAGATATACCAAACATTCCAAAGGGCTGCCTGCGATTATAAAATGTAGTATATTACTGGTATTGCTATATTGCATGCATCATTATTGTACTGCAAAGATGAGCAAACTAGATGCTTCGTGAGTTCTTGCTAGTTAAAGGGGAATAAAAAAAAATTCATTTACATTTGTAACCCTCATGCATATTTTACGCAATTATTTATAATTCTGTTTTATGCTTTCAGGTTCCTCAGGTGATTTGCATCTTCTAAGCTGCTCCTTCTGCGGTGATCATAAGAGGCTTCCAAATATTTCCACAAAGCAGTAACAATGCTTCGAGAGTGCAAAAATCATCCAGATAAATTCTGCTATGTAAGTGGGCATTTGACAACAAAATCGCAGCAGCGTACTATCACAAATGATATAAAGAAAATGTAAAAACTCTACTTCCTTTGCCCTCTGGGTGACCAAGATAAAGCATGGGCACCACACCAAATTTGTACTTCCTGCTCTAATGGATTACTTGACTGGATTAACAAAAAGAAAGCTTCACTGCCCTTCGCTATTCCTATGATATGGTGAGGGATCCTAGAGATCATCTCGAAGATTGCTATTTCTGCAGTGTGACAACAAAAGGATTTTCTGCAAAGAACAAGGATCAAATTGTTCATCCAACCATGGATTCGGTGTCGGTTTACAGACCAGTTCCACATGATGTATCTTTGCCAATTCCAATTCCAGCTGATTATGGCATCGTACCTGATGATATCAGCGATGAGTGGCAGTACTGAAGGTGCATGCACATTAGATGCGGATGTTGAATATGAGGATGCTAACTCTCAGCCAAAGTTGTTATATTCAGCAAGATTTGAATGATCTCGTGACTGTCACTGTCAAAGGAGAAAGCAGAACTTCTAGCATCTCGACTACAGGAAAAATTCTTACTCGAGAAAAATGTGAATGGGAGTTACTTTAGAAAGCGTGATCGTGATTTAACTTCATTCTTCACAGTTAATGGACTTCTTTGCTACTGCCATGATATAAATGGATTGTTCGAAGCTTTGTCACAGACATATTAGGAGTCTCTTTATTGATGCTTTTAAGACAAGTCTCAAAGCTGCCCTCTTGCACAATGGCAATGTAAAGCCTTCCATTCATATTGGCCTTTCTGTCCACCTTAAGGAGACATATGACAATATGTATATTCTTTTTAAAGCCACAAACTACCAAGCCCATCAGTAGTACATGACTGCTCTGGTTGCCTTAGCAAGTCTGCTTCACCGCTGTGACAAATCCTTATTCGGAATTTTGTACAAAGTGAATTTCTGCGAAAAGAAAAGTGAAACTGTGTGACTCGCTTTGAGTAGTGAGAAGAAAAACTGTGTAAAGCGAAAAAGTTCGATACATTAGAACAGTGGATCACTGGACTTCTTCGATTTAAGAAGGTGGAGGGCGAATCTGCACTCCTTTGTGGAGAAAAGGACTAAAGCCTTAACTGGCCTACCCGCAAGCCTGAAGGAAGGAGAAAAATTAAGGTAAAGTTTTATAAAATCATTTGGACTTTGGCCCTTTGTTCTCTCCCCCTCCCACCCCTTTTTTCTTTTTTCAAAACCATCTCTCCGGACATACATATGCACATTTAATTTTTCATCACCTAACCTACGATAGGATACAGGAAAAATGAAGGAGACTCTCCGCATCACACTCCAGGTCCTCTCGGAGGGCCCAAAACCGGACCCAAAACCAGAAGAACTCCACTTCTCCCCACACCAGGGTATACGAACCCGTTCTTACTGACCACCTCTCCAGCTTTTCTTTTTTCTTCACCACTTACTGTGACCCATCCAACTTATACTCTCCCAACCACTCCTTTCACTATCACAAAACCCCTCCTTCTACTATCCTAACAACTCCTTCCACTCTCTCCATCCCGCCTTGCAGCTGCCATCACCCCCACTTCTAGCACCTCTTCACTCATCCTACCATCCTGTTATCCCACTCACCCCAACTCAAGACCATATGGTCACCTTTTACCAACCCACCAACATCCTCGATCCAACACATACTGAGAACACAAAATCCACAGGCACTGCTTTTTCTTGCCAACTTCTCCCTACCACAACAAACACGAGTGAATGACTCTGCAACAGTGGCTCACGCTATTCGTGTAATGCCAAAAAATTAGGGAACTTTAAACGGCTCAGGTGAACACTGCTATACGCACGCTACGCGGTAAAACAAAAATAAGCTTAGCGTGGTCTAATTAAACATAAGCAGTTGGCAGAATGTTTGCCAAACCATCTCCAACTGGGTACTCAATACACAAAAACCAGGCACTGTACTGCTGAAGTCCTTCAGTCTACACCTTACGTCACTCTATAGGCACTCAGACTGGGATAAGCGATACTCGTTTTGCGATTTTTAAATCACCTAACAACACAAAACTACTCTTTTTGCGTGCCAAATACACCGGCCCAATTCTAGGGGTTACACATTACAGTCCACCACAACATTTACACATAGAAGTTCCTCTTCGGGCTTTATCCAAACAAAACCTTCCAAAAATCTTTTGGGGGGACAAAAGTGCACACCTTCTCTAACTACCCAAATGATTCGGGTAGGTGTCTGATCCGTGCCCTAGGGTGAATTAAATGCGTGCCCATAGGTCTGACCTTTCCCACATTCATTAGAAACAGCGGAAGAACCTCGTCTCTGTACATACTCCTTTGCAACGACCACACCTCACGTTTTCACACACAGCCCCAGGCCCCCACCTATTTTCTAACCACATTCCCATATCCCTTAACCTTTTCTCTTCAACTCTTCAAGTACCCATACTACCCTTTATGACTACACACACGCGTGAACTGGAGAGAGTTAAGAAAACATCTTCAGGAAGACTACACAATCTTAAACTACGGAATACTGACAATGGACATCTAGCCGCCCACTAGAGCACACTCATGGACACAATAAACACACCTAGAAACCTTAACACACTACAGAAAAAATCCCACACGCATTAAAAACTCCCCATTCTCCAAACACACACAAAGAATCCTTGCTTTATACAACAACCACTACTGCCAAGATCAAAGCCAACACAACATTACACCACTAGGTGCCCACATTATTCAATGGTTGCAGTTAGACCGGAATCGTCAATGGCGCGAGGTGACCCGCCAGCCAGTTGTGGATCCGGTACCCTACGGCAAAACCACCAAACTCTCACTAACACTAATGACATCATCAGCGCATTCTACTGCCCCAGGGAAAAAGTACACACAAATCTTCCTCAAACCACACGCATAAAAGAATTTCCAGGATGTCTGTGAATGGGGTCGGCTCCACGTGGCTAAGCCTGGGTCCGAGCCACTTCCACGAATGGAGGTGTTATACAACTACACTCCACTTATTAATTTTATCAACGTAAATTAAACAATACTACATTAAAATAACTCATAAACACACCTGCGGCCCCTCTGTCCTCTAAGCCACGATATTTCAACACCTACCTGAATACATATTCCAAAGGCTCACAATACTCTACAAGGACTCACTTGCTTCTGGCAACTTTTAAAACATCTTCAAAACCTCACAGACAATACAGATCTTAAATTAAGAAAAGAATCCTAAACACCCAAACAGCTACAAGCCAAGCGCTCTTTTAGAGATCCTAGGCAAAATAATTGAACACATGGGCAACAACTGTTTTTGTGACTTCATAGAAGAGAGTCGCTGTTTGTCCACCTGGCAATATAGCTTTAGGGGGGTTAGTCTAATCAAGCGGTTGTAACCATCGTTCATGACAATACAGAAGGCAAGAAAAGCAAGACAGAAGAGTCTGTCAATCAGCATGGCTGTGAAGAAGGCATACGACAAGGTGTGGCACTACACTAGGGACTACGTTGGACTAGCTAACCACACCAAACCTTCTCTTTGCACTAGACGGCTTCTCTCACCCTAACTGAGCGACATGAGATGTCACATAAAATTCAATAAAACAACATCACATCTATTCACACCACGTGCAGGCTACCCAAGAGTACCGTGCTAGAGCCTAGAATAGTAGTTTTGAACCTTTTTATCATAGTGGCACCCTAATTGCTATCTAGAAGCAGGTGTGGCACCACGATATAGAATATTCACGTAGAAATACTCAATTACGTTGAAAAGACTTCAGAATTAACCCCAATTGATATTTAACCTAATTTAATCGAAATAAGACATCAAAATTTTCAAATAAATAAATCTTATCTTTAAAAGTTTAATGGGATTTTTGAGGTTGAAGAGTATCACCTAATTCTTTAATATTGAGACGTATACTTTCAAGTGTCGTTAGATTTCTTTTATTAATTTCGAAATCATATTATTTTACAATTTAGGCCTTTTAAAAATGGTTTCTTGGTCGCTCTAGTGACACCCTTTGTTGGCTCTCACGGCATCCCGGGTGAAAACCACTGACCTACACTATACATTATGTATACGAACGACACTCAACGGCTTCCATTAAACTGCTGGCACACATTCATACCTTCTAACGCTGACAAGGAGACAACTCTTGTCTCCGGCCAGAACCCAGACAAAAACAAGTGGCAAATATGATACTAAACTAGAACACAGGGTATGAGGAAAAATTGCTCCTAGTCACGAATCCTTTGAAGAAACAGACGACACTCAAAGGCGCGAGTGATTACTACATGTACTATTTATTCGGTTCGTAGGTCAGTTGGTCGGATGGTAACTATTTTATTTTTCAATGAGTTTCTTTGCAATAACATCGTAACTACCCACTCGATTCCAAGGAAATTTAAGAATCTTATGTTATATTAAATTTTTGGGGGAATGATATAATTGCCAAGGTCCTCTCAAGGAATTATTGAAAGTTTTGAAGGGCATAAGCTCCTATTGTCATAAGGAAATATGTCAGAATAATTGAGAGCAGGCGACTTAGGTCTGTGGATTCTTTTAATCTTTTGACGCCTGAAAGTGTGCAGTGGTGGGCATCGGTGTGTAGTAGAGGTTGGGTGGTTTCACCATCCATAGCCTTTATTGGGATCGTAATTGTTTGAAAAAAATGTGAAAATAAATTTTGGAAAAATGTGAGAAAAGCCCCTCAAACCCTCGCTAAATATCAATATGATCTACTACTCTGGGTATATGATGTAGTGGATGATTATGGACCTGGATGAGCTCCTCTAGAGCGATGATGCATGCCGGACTTAAGGATGGATGAAGGCAAAATCAACGACCTCTTTCCAGGAGACCGCTTCCTCACGGGTTTGGTTATAAGAGCTACGTTTAGCTAATAGATAGAGGGTTGTAAGTCCCTCTGTGGTCCTAGCAGGTTCCACAGGGTAGGCTGATTAACCTTACCTCAGTTGTTAACTCCGTCTGTTTCAAGGATACCTCTGACTTCGGATTCTGCAGTTAGCTAGACTCCAAACCTCCTTTCCCCGTAGCCTCCAGTTATGCCCTTTCAAATCAACGGCGCAGTAGTACCGAGGGTTATGTGTGGGTTGTTCATTATCAGACCAAAATCCCGACAGGATAAAGATTGAAAGGAGAATCAAGGTGCCATGTCTGATTTCACAATAGGCCTGAAAGGAAGTAATATTTCTTTTGGGTTTAGAGTGTGTGAAGAGGGAGTGCAGTGGCAAAACTGGTATATTTTGGAAGAACTGGGTTTAAGCATGTTTTAGTGGCGTTTAGTGGCACGTTTTTTTAAATATTCCTTTTTATTTCACTCCTGAGAACCAGGTCAAGTGAGTAGGAGAGCGATCCGCCAGCGTACCAGAGTCCGGTCGATTAGTAATGATGTGATGTGACTCTGTCGACATGACATGTTTTGAATAGAAAGTAAAGCAGAGATGACTGTGATGATCCAGAGAGACCGGGTAATAGGAGGGGGAGAGAAAATAAGAAGAGTTAAAGGTGGGTGGCTAGACATCGATGCGTATGTTTTGTTGTGTGTACGTAATGGTATTAAATCGCGGCGACAAGTGGGTGGGAGTGTAAAAGATGGGGCGTGAGATAATGAAACGCGATATTCATGATGATGCTAGATTATGCTTGGCTAAGTGTTGGTTGTGGTTGATCAAGGGCTGCAGGGTATCTCAAAGCAAACGTAGCATGTCATCTGGCGTGTTTAAGGGCGCATGTGTGGTCTCTTGGGAGTTTCTCAAACTGTCTTGCTCATAGGGTATATGTGTATGTATTGATTGGTATGATAATCTTGTTTTCGTGTAGTATATAAATGAGTGTATATCCAGGAGAGTGACTTGCGCGTTTGAGCGTAGAGTTCTGAATATGCTGTGCTTTTCTCTTCCTTGTTTTTCTTGTGGCAGAGCGAATGTGATGGGTTAAATCCTGCGTAGTATTTTTGTGTCATTTGCTCTTCTCTGTGTGATGTCAAGGTGTAGTTAGAATTGTAGTGAAATATTTATCAAATGTAAGAGGTGGGTCGTTTAAGTCTGGTGTATATTTGTTGTACATGCATTGGTCTCGCGCGCCGTAGAATTGATTCGATGCTATGAGCCACTTGTCCTCATACTTTGTCTTGTCCCTCAGTATCATCAATGCAGGGTGCGCGATTGTGTCTGAGCCCTGGCCAGAGACGAGAATGGTCTCGTCGTCAGCATAAGACAATGTATAATTGTGTCTGCAAGGTTTCCGTGGGCCGTGTGTGGTATCATTTAAGTATATTTTCTATATTGTAGGTACCGGGACTTTACACTGAGGTACGCCGGCGCATGGTGTAAATGGATGTGATATAGTGAAGTTCTATTTGCTTGCGATTATCTTACCGTTTGAATGATATCATCAACGATGTTAAAAACCGCTTCGGTGGAAGGGACTCTCCTAAAGCCATATTGGCAGGTGGAGAACCAGTTACTCTACTCCAGAAAATTCCGGAGACGGGTGTTAACCATAGGTTCAATTATTTTTCCTAGGTAATTTAAGAAGGCAATAGGCGTATAGTTGTTTAGCTGTTTGTATGGTTTATTTTGTTTTTTAAATAGCATATATTGTGATGTTTTAAATAATTATACGAATGATAAAAAGGCGAGTAAGGCGTGAGTCGGGTGGTAAATGCGCTTATGTTTTTTGCCGACGTGACACTGCTAATATATCGAAGCCCAAACAGATACCCTCTAACATAATGTAAAGGAGGTAAAGCTCGGGAAGCTCAAAAAAGTACATGAAAAAGTATACAAAAGATTAATTAAGTGATCAAATGCACTCAAATTTAAGGGGTTGTTGTGTGGATTGGAAATATATATGTAAACTGTTGTTTGAGGCCTCCTAAAACCTTAGTGTTTTCCTAATTTAAAAAGTGTTGTTCATTGCCGTGATGTGATGTGATGAATTAATATGAGTCATTCTAATGACTCACTGCCTGGTGCTCCTCGATTCTTGTGTTTATATTATGATTGCCCGTATGTCATATATATCTCGTCGGGCAACCATTGCACATGATCTCATATACCACGAGCTACTTCCCTTGCATCTTCCTATCCTATATTTTGGTAAGTTGGCTTGTTAAAATGATGACCGGTTTAAAGGGTGGATGAACCTTGTGGGTATCTCAGACGTAGTGGGTACGTAACCGGGTGTGATTCTTTTGTTTTCAGACCAATCGCCATTTTGTTATCTTGTTCTTCTTGCCGATTTTACAAAACGGTAATGACATTTGTTAGCAGCACATACGACTTTTGGATTATTTTCTTCGCTATCTCGTAACTAAATGCTGCTCCAGTTCGTCCAGGCTCTAGTAAACAGTGTAGCGACTGCGCTTTCCTTGTATACACTATTAAAATCTAATATCCGCTCTGTGTGGGCCTTTTTCATGTACAGTGTGGTCCTTTGGGACCCCTTAGGGACTCTGGTAACCATACCATCCAGGATGGATAACTTGGCGTCTTGCTAAATCTCTATCGTCAACTTTATTTAGGGAAAAATTATGTTAATGTGGTATTAAACTTCTATCACTGTCTTTTTTCGGATATTACAAATTACAAAAATGTGATCGAGGTTTCTCAACCATGACAACAGGAGTAAGGGATCAATCGAGCGCAAGCCTCTCAAACATCTGCATGACAAGTTCTGCGATGAAGATCGAGATGGAGGATCATATATGTGTTCCCTTCTTCTGGTTGTAAATACTTTGTCGTAGAGGAATACAGTTGATTTACGGTAGAGAAGTCAATTAGAAGTAGTTGCGCATTCATTGGTAGCCTCTTGTCGTGAAAGAAATGTGGGTCGTACCCCATGACATGTGAAACTGTCTCTCTTCCAAAGCATAGTGGAATAAATGTGAAAATGGATCTAACATCGAAGAACACAAGAACATCCTCATCACCTAATGATCGCCACTTCATCGTGTATACGAAGTCAATGGCGCAATTAGGTTTACAATTTAAGTTTAAGTATCTAAACTTCTGCCCCAGCAAATTGGAAAGACTTTAGATATATCAAATGTTTTAAAGGGATGTTCTCATCATGTATTTTGGGTAGTCGATAGAAAAACCTTGAAAAGCGGACTCTAAATCGCCTCGCAATGAGTTAGGAAACATCATTATGCTTAATACATACAAAAGGTATGACCTGTAAACTCTCGAGCACACTCGAACACAACGATCACAAACATTATAAAAACCAACCCACCCAGGATATTGCCTTATATTTCCCTGCAAGTTAGACGCTTACAAGTTCCACACACTCGCAAAAGACTGCGGAAAAGAAACATCATAACAGAGAACAATCGTTAAGCATCATCGAGCGTTTTAATTCTGCGTACAGAGAACCAGCTCCCTCTTGTTACATTTCTCCATTAGTAAGCTCCACACAGACCTGAAACACGAATAAGGCGAAGTCGTAGTCAAAGTCATCTACTTCAACCGCACCGAGCAATGTGCGGTCATCACTCTCTCCGAAGTAAGACAGATGAACAAGCGACTGGACAAGGGCATTAATGTCATGGATACCCTCGCAGACGCTCTCTTCATAGCAATACAACACAACTTAATGCCACACCAGTGACTACGATCCTATAGGACTGAGCACCAGGTCAGCACTTGTAAAGCGGGTTGTGTTGGCTCCAAATGCGCTGAGAAAGGGCACTTTTACACCGACTATACTAGCACCAGCCAACAATGCATTAACTGCGGAGGTGGCAACGTAGTGGTAATCATGAGGTTCCCACACCTCCAGGAGAAACGTGTGGCTGTCGTTGTGGAGCTAAAAAGGCCGCAACACATTTCCTTCTCGAATGCTTCCAATTCACTCATTGGAAGCCATACCAACAAACATTTTTATGACCCATCTTGAGGAAAATATATTTCTGCTTACCTTTTATATTTAACTTCGTATTATCGGCTAATAAAGTTGTGGCTGCCGTGGTAGAGCTAAGAAGGTTGCAACCCACTTCACTCTCGAATGCGTCTACTTTATTTACCTCCACCATCTTAGCTAACTCTACTCCCACGCCCTCAGCACTCACTACCAACACTTCCGTCTACTCCACCTACGCAAGAACAAATGTTGCAGTTTCCCGCGCACTAGGGGACACCCAGATATACTAAATCGAAATAGACTTCACAAAATATAGGCAAAGCTAAATCATAACTGGCCATTTTGCTCTCAGCGGTGGCAAAAGAATTGACTAGTGGCGACTAACGCCTCCTTGCCACCGTACTAAACCAGTTTACGGTGAAACAAAACTAGGACAAATTATCTTTCCCAAGGCGATGTTTTTCCTAATACACGAACACAAAAAGAAGGCTACCAATCCTTCCTACAGTATACATTTCAACCTACCCTCTCACTACCATTCCTGCTAACTAACTTGCCCTCCTTACTCCCCACACCCCGCTTCTAGACTCTAATTCCGCCAACTCCACTTCCCAACAACAAAAACGACGCGGGTAGGTAGCTGATGGTGCCCTGTAGCAATTTCGTTATGAGCACATAGGTCTGACCTTTCTCACTTACTTTGGTCTGCAGCGAGAGACTTCGTCCCCGGACATCTTCATTCACAACACATAGGCTACACACTTTCATATCCCAATATGCCTCCTACTATATTCCATCCGTCCCTTCATTACATCCCATCCAACCCCTTTATGACAACAATTACACAAAATGGGAAGAGTACAAAAAACACATCTACACGAATACACCACATAACCTCTACCTCAATAGCTCAGACCCTGCACAAATATCCACCAAATGATGCACACTCATGGACACAAATATCCAGCAATTAACTTTCACACAGAAAAAAAAGCATCAAACCCTTCACATTTTACATACACACACACAAAGACTCATCACCCTATACAATAACCTCTACGGCCAAGGCCCAAGACAAAATAACATTACACTCCTACTAGCCCGTTTCTTCCAATGGGGGCATCTTTTGGGGGATCGTCATTGGGTCAGTTTGATCGGCATAGTGGATGATCCTCACTGTATTCACCCTTTCTTCTTTTGATGGCCGGTAAGGACAATGTTGTGCCAGAATCCACCTAAACAACCCAACACAACAACCCACATCCTCAATTATACAAATTAGATCATCAACGCTTTCAAGTCCCACCGGGATAATATCCATAAACACATCCTCCCCCAAACAAGATTCATATCAGCACTTCCAGAAAGTGCGCGAATGGTATCAGCATGGGAAAGGCCCCTAGTATGAATGGAGATGATTGACAACTCCACATTAACCACTCCCATCACGGTCAAGGAAAGAAAACAAACTCATCGTGCCACCAACCACTTTGGCTTCGCAGCAATAATACTAGGAAATATATTTCCCAAACTAAAAAAACTGTACAAAGCCTAACTCGCCTTTTAACCACTTTCCTCACATCTTCCAAACATCACACATCATAGTAAACAAAACAAGAGCTCTAAGCACGCAATAAATTACACACCTATTGCTCTTTATGCTCCTTTAGCAAAATACTCGAACGCAGGGTAAACATTTTTTTAATTATTTTATTTTATTTTAGAAGTTCATCTGTCGCCTGCCTACAGTCGCCGCAATGGAAGTCTGGACCCTCGCTATTTTATTTTTATATTATTTACCTCCATGAGGTTAGGTTAATATAATTAAAACACTTTTGTTGATACTTTGAGTATTTTATGATCTCCTCCCCTGGCCTTAATGACATCCTGCATCCTTTTGGGCATACTTGCAACAAGATTTTTGAAGTAATTTAAGTCCATGTTGGCGCACCATACTTTCTTGATGACCTCCTGAAGGTCCTGCACTAATGACACATTGACCCCATTAACCTTGTCTTTGATGACTTTCCATTCACTTTCAATGGAGTTGAGATCGGGACTGTTCCCAGGCCAGTCCAACACGTTGATGCGCTTTCTCTGTAGCAATTGCTAGATCAAATTACCCTTGTGACAAGGAGCTGAATCATGCATAAAGATGGATGTTCCATGAAGTTCCATAGAATTAAATGGATGTCCTTCCAAAACTTCTTTGTAGCGCTGAGCATTCATGGTCATATTCTTTTGGAAATTTAAACCACCGCTCCTTAACTTGTCACTGAAGCAACCCAAACCATAACTGAGGGGCTGTGTTTTAAAGTCTTCACTGTGTACTGGGGGCTGTACCTATTTCACCCAACTGGCCTCCTCACCTTTACTCTGTGTGGCCTTATGACCTGAAAGTGGCTTTCATCTGCCACATGACCTCTGACCACTGTTCCACTGTCCAGCCGTTGTGTAGCTTTGCAAAATGAAGCCTCTTCTTCCTCGTGCGGTCATTCAACAGCGGTTTGAGCGCGGCAGTAGGGCTGCGTAGTTTCAAATCTTTCAGAAGACGATGCTGTACGGTCCGTTCCAAGACATTTTGGAGGAGGTTAGGGTACATTTCCTTGAGTTGTCTGACTGTTATCCTAGGGTTCTTCATAACAGCCTTCTTTAGCAAGCGATCTATCCCCGGTGTAGTCTTTTTCTCTGGTCCCTGGCGCTTTTTTTGTTGGGGTATGGTGTTTGGGGGAAGCTCACGGGCAGCAGAGTGGAGTGCCATTACGGTAAATTTTGCCCGCCCTGTTCGCAGGCATATTTCATTTATCCTAACATTTTCTTCCCTCAAAGTGAGATACAGACCTTTCTTCATTTGTGAGAGGCTTGGGACCCATGGTTGGAGTGCTAGTTTAAAAATATATGATCAGCCAAATATCTTCAAGAAACGACCAAAATGAATGTCACATCGCAAAAAATGAGGATCCCCTCACGACCAGGTCTGAGCGTGTACTGAATAATTGATGGTATATGTACTCTAGGAAAATTTGGATAGTACAAGAAAAAAGATGGTGAAATGGGGAAAGGGTTGCCCTTGTTTTAGAAGCATCGCAGGCATACTTTATTTTTATATATTTATTTTTCCTTTTTGTGATTATTTCTATTGTCTCAGGTTTTACTCTGTATGTGTTCTTATTGTTTTTCTGTATATTTAAGCTTTCAAGCCTTTGTTAGCTGGCGTTTTTTGTGTTTGTACCTCGTGTGTATTTTCGTTGTTTGTTTATCCTGTTATTTTGTAGGTTTTTGTGTCATACTATGTGTTTTTAGTGTTTAAGTGTAAATTGGTTGTATGTTTTCCTCCGAACAGACTTTGGTGCTTTGGAATCGCCGGATACGACCGTCCTCCCCGTGCAACCTGGCAGGGATGTTGATCCTGCCTACAGTTCTTTTTAATTCTGGTATGATATCATTGGCCATTGTAAACCAGACTTTTTTGGCTAGTTTCTGGGTTGCGACATTTATCGGCTCCAGTTTCTGCCTGCGGTGCAGGTCCCTCTGCCGAAGTTGATCCCTTGTTCTGCCTTTGTTCATGAAGAGGGATGCAGAGTTCTGAACTCGTTGGAGCCTTTTCATAGCTGTCTTGCTGGCTGCTTGCGTCACTACTGCAGGGTAGATAAGCCCGGATGAACGACAGGTATAATTTCCTGATATTCGCCGAGCTAAGTTCTCTAAACCTATATAGCTTAAAGATTTTTCTCTTCGCCATATTCTGCCTCACCGTGTAGTGACTCGAGTATCCGTGGTCGGAGATTTTTAGGCCCAGGATGGTGCCTTCGGTGGAGTAACCGTATCTCCTCCCATCAATAACAATGAGCCACGTCAACTGACGGCACAGCGGGAGAATTGTGAACTTCTCCCTGTTCGTCCGGATTTTCCACTTTCTCTCGAAATCGTTGATGTTCGAGATCTCCGCGATGGTGTTGATAGCCTGATTCCTTTCTTTCCTATCCCTACAGGGGACGATCTGAGTGATGTCATCTGCGTATTGCAGATACATCGTGTCCCCATGGATTGAAGTAGGGAGGTCGATGGTGAAGACCAGGTAAATCAAGGGACTCAGGCAGCTCCCCTGAGGAACGCATGCTTTGAGTTTGAATTCTGGACCCTTGAGATTTTCTATCATGATACGCGCCCTTCTGTTCATGATGAAGTAAAAAAAAATCCTTTCCAGGACTGGGATTACCTGGAGACTTAGGATCTTGTATTGCAGTCCACTCAGCCAAACCTTGTCGAAAGCCTTCTGCACGTCCCTCATCACGATGTCTACATAGTGATCCTTCGCTCGGCATTCTGTTAGGAGCGCCAGGGCCGTTTCAGTGCCCCGTTTTGGTCTAAACCCATGTTGTTGTGGGTTGTGCGCTCCCAACTCGTCGAGTTGATTTTGTAGCCTGTTGGCTATAATCTTCTCGAAGATCTTGCCGGGTACTTCTAGGAGAGAGATTGGGCGGTAGTTGGCCACTGGGTCTGGGGGCTTGTTCCCTTTCGGGATAAAGAAGATTTCGCCACCTTATACTCGTCTGGGAAGTAGCCTGTATTCAGGGAAGCATTCATGATGTTCACCATTCCCTGAATAATTTGCCTAGGGGCATTTACTAGGTTGTTTTAAATGAGCCCAGACCATACTGGTGCCCTTTGTTTGAAGGACCTTATGGTGTTAATGGTCTCTTCAACAGTGATCGGGCGTCCGTGGTCAATCATCTCTCTCCCTCTCTCTCTAAACACTTGCAGTTGTGGGTGGGTCCTATGTATCATCGCTCCGAGGTCCTCGAGCAGTTGGTCTTCGAAGTCCTGGTCGAAATCGTCGTTCTCCTCAGGTGAGATTGCAAAGATCTCTTTCCAGTGGTCCCTGAATCTTCTTTCCAGGGCATCCGGATCCTCTATGAGTATGTCGCTTTCTTTGATTTTAATCCTAGGCCTGGGAGGCATTCCCCTAAGTCTTCGGATGCTATGCCAAAAACTTACAAGATTTGTCTCCCGGTCTAGTCTGCCAATGATATCGTCCCAGATTTCCTTCTGTTTCTCGAGGATTGTGTTTTTTATAGCCTCGCTTAGATGTCTCATTTTGGCTTTCTTTACCCGGGTCGGGCCTGTCCTACCTACTTTTTCATAAATTTCCCTGTGTTCCCTAGCGATGTCCCTCATTTCATCCGTCCACCTAGGTTGTGGGAGCATTTTGGACGAGATTCTGGGGACGCATCTTTCGTCAGCTTGAATGAGGCGATTGGTGACATTATCAATCTCCTCATCAATTTCCTCCAGGCCAGCAGCTTGATAGGTGCTGAGCATTTCTTTGTACTGCTCACAGTTAGCTTTCGCATAACTTTTCCTATGTGGGACGGGCTTGAGCATTGGCGCAAGCGAAATGGTGGTGAGGATTGGGACATGATCGGTGGGGACATGATCGCTCAGGACTACTGGGCCAGGCTCGTTAGCGATGTTAAAGGGAAATTCCGGGCTTACCAAAACAATGTCCGGTTTTGTCTCCGAACGATGTGTTAGATAAGTTGGGAAGTCAGGTCCTACTCTCCGGACTCTATTTCTGAAGAATAGTAGTTCCAGATTTCGTCCCCTTTGGTCGATGCTCCTGTAGCCAGATGCATGTCAGCGGGCGTTAAGGTTCCCGCATAGCAGCGCTAGCCTTTTGTGCCCGAACTAGGTGAAGAAGTTGTTGATTGGTATGTACTGTCGCCTGGGTGGCTGGTAGGCTGCCACCACAGTTAGGCCACCAACCTGGGTCGGGATCTCGACCGCCACGAATGATTCATCTAAGTCCGGTAATGCCGTGAACTTTATATTTTGCTTGATTGCAATGGCTGCGCCATCATATCGTTCTTGAGTGGGGTTTTTCTGTATTGCACTGTAATTGTTTATTTTTATGGCGACGGTGGTTGTGTTTATGCCGTGTTCAGATATGAGGATGATGTCCGGGTCCACTATACGGAAGATGTTACCGTAAACAATGGACTTTTCCTTCCATCCATCCACATTCAGTGTGAGTATTTTTAAGGCGTTGGTCGTGTTTTCCATTTTTGTATTGTTCTGTTTTTTTTGTTTTCTTTTGAGTGTCTTATTTGTTGTTTTAATTCCTGTTGCGTACTTTCCTGTACTCTGCATCACTTAGGGCAATGCAAGAGTCTGTGGAGCTTCATTGTACCCTCATGCAACGCTTGTTCGATGTCCGATTCTCTCTCATTTGCTGCGTAGATCCATTTGATGTTTCCCTGTTGGATCCCCTTAAATATCTCCCTGGGGGAGAGCTTTTCCGGGTGTGGGATCTGCTCTTCCATGATGATTCTTAGGTCTATCTCCTCTCCATCGTACTTGTAAGTACGTTTCGAGGTCTTCGACCTGGTTCTTGAGCTCACAGAGCTCTTGGTCGCCCTGTTCTTTGCCACTTCATCTTCAGAATCCGAGGATGAATCGCTTGCAAGTTTGCCTTCTGCATCCCTGATTCTTCTTGCAGCTTTCATTTCTCTCCTCTCACGTTTTTTCTGCGTTTTTGCAGCTCTAGTGGGGATGTACTAGCTTTTTTGCCTGTGGTATTTTCTGCTACTTTATCTTCAGAAGTATTTTCTTTTACTGTGGGGAATGGAGTTGCTGAGGCCTCTGCTGCGCTTTTGGGCTCAAATTGGAGTCGAAGCACGCCTCCCGATAGTGGGTCATCCGGAAACCACATCTTTATCATGAGGTTGAGGGTTTTAGCAAATGATCCCGGGGTAGTAAGATTATTTACGTGCGCGAACAGAATGCACGTAAGAATTTTCGTCGAGTTTGCGTTCTCGAGCTTTAAGTACGTTTTGGGCTGTGTATTTTTCGTTTCTCTGGTTGGGGCTGTTTTTGTTGCCTGGGCGTAGGATGTGTTGCTCCTTCTTATGTCTTTTGACTTCTTTTTCTTTATTATTTCTTTTCTTTAGGGTCATGACGTAGCCATCGCTCCGTGGTTCAAACCGCAGTTTGAGCACTTTTCCTTAGCTGCCTTACACTCCCTCGATCCGTGGCATGTTCCACTTCATCTGGAGCAAGTAATGTTTTGCTCCTTGCAGTCCTTTGTCGTGTGCTGCTCGAGCTTGTAGCAACGAAAGCAGATTTGGATGGGAGTAAATTCCCCTCTCTCCATCTGGTCAGCGCTGATCTTCGCGTTGAAAAGCAAGAGGCCTCTTTCCTTCGCCTTCTGTGCCATCTGCTTGTCAGTAAAGATGACTTTAAATACGTGTTGGTGGTCTGAATTGTCCCGTTTGTTGCGAAACTTCACAACCTCCACCCGGTTTGCCCACGACTGATTTCTATTGATCTCTTCTCTTAACTATTGACTGTTGTGTTGCCCGATCCAGGGGTCTAGCTGCCTGCACACTTTACTGCGGTGTGCCTGGATCTGGAGGGGAGTGCTGGGCTGGAGGTTTATCTCTGCTAGCACCTTCTGGCCTTCCTCCTTTGTTAGGGTTTCGACCTCTGCCTCTTTTTCACAGACCGCAGAGTAGCCGACAGGGGTGTCGATCAACCTCGGAATAGCCACATTCAGCTTTCCGAAGATTGTTTGGAAGACCGTCTCTCGGTCCGGCTTTGATTGTCCAGCAATGGTCCTCAATGGGACTCTAACAAACGTTACCAGAAACCTCAACAAAACATTAATCAATTATAGCATTTTTTTCACAACGATTATTGGACCTATATCAATGCATATAATATGACCAAAGGTCCAGACTTTCGTTGCGGCGACTGTATAACGTGAATGGTAAACAAACGTCTGCGTTAATTCCTGCAGGAAAAAAATTGGTTCTCATCATGCTAATACGGCTTTAGGCGTTCCACTTAAGCAGTTATGACAATCGTTCATGACCTAATTCAAAAGCACGAAAAGCCAAAGTAAAGACTTCTTCCACCATCAGAGATGTGCAGAAAGCATTCGATAAAATGTGGCACGAGGGTCACTGTTGGAAACTATCCAACAATACGGAGCTCGCTCTCGCTATTATAGGTTTTTCCTACACTACTTTGTCCACACTAGATGACACATATAACAAAATAACAACATCACACGCATTTACACCACGCGCCGGCGTCGCACAAGGTAGTGGGCTGGCACCAACACTTTTATTATTTACATAAAAGAACCCAACAACCCCCTAGAATACAACAGATATACCTCTACACTGTCCTACGATGACGAGGAGACTATTCTTCACTTTCGCCAGGGAACAGAAACGTTCGCGCGTTGTGCACAAATGATATTGGATGACAAACCGGAATACGAGGCTCATAGCCACGAATCCACTAAATGAACTGACAGCACATTACGGTGCACTGGATCACTACATGCACAATATAAAAATATATACATACGCCAGACTAGACTACGCGGCTCCAGGATAAGCAGAAATACTCGTAGGCACATTAGATAAATACCTAGACTTTCACGTACACCAAAACACTACAATGAGTAACCAAACGCATAATAAAATTTTAGGTAGTTTCTACCCTTCAAGCTGAAAAATGCATCTACACCTTCACAGTACAGTAGTTAGACTACTTCTTACATACGCACCAATCACACTGACAGCTGCGAGTCGCACGTGGATGATGAGAGCTCAAAGAATAAAGAACTCTGCGCAGAAACGCGCTTGTTGCTCTCCTCAATTTAAAAACATATAGAGCTACACGATAACAATAAACTCACACCATTAATTTTATTTAAGCACTTCCAGGCAACACAATAGATAGACAAACTAGGAAGAGATCCCACATACATAAATATACAAAACAGAAAATATTCTGAGTGGAAAATGAAAAGATAACCAGCAGCCCACAATTTTCCACATGCAGCATCCATCTACATATAAGTAAGTTAACAGAATCCTGAACTTTGCGCTTCCTTTTCATCTCATGTTCCATCCCTTTCACCCATCTTTTTGCGGCGTTAAACTAACACGACCATACACATACAATACACGACCCATCAGTGTCTAATCACCGACCAGAATCTCCAACTTTCACCTCTTTTATTTTTTTCTGCACCCTTTTCATCTCGAAATTTTCGATTTTTGTAGCTCACCATAATCATCATATATATATATATATATATATATATATATATATATATATATATATATAGACAAATAGATAGATAGATAAATAGAGAGATACACTACGCCCGAAGATCTGAGCACCTGCTAATGAAAAAAGGCAAGGACTAGCACCAGAGACGAAAAACGTGAATTTTCATGGGAAGTTCGAAAAAAGCAGAGAAATACGTGTCCATTAGACCCTTTGAGTGAGAGAGTATGATAGAGAGAGAGAGGGTGGTGGAAAGAGAGGAAAGGAGAAGGTGGGAGAAGGCGGAGGGAAGTAGGGAAAAGGAGAGAGAGGGAAATAGGAAGGGAGGGGGGATAGGGAAGGAGAGAAAAGGAAAGGAAGAGATATAGAGAGTGGAGTGATTACATCGATATTACATCGAAAGGCTCATAGCAACAGATTTACTGATTCTTACTAGGATACCAGAAGGATTAGGATTTCAAAAGGATTATGTAATAAGGGATTGAGAGAGAAGGCAAGGTAAAGTAGAAGGCATGGAATTTTCTACAAAAACAGATTGCAAGTTTATTAGTTATTATTTTCCAGCGCGCTTTATTTTATCTACCTTAAAACAAGTCTGGGTTAGGATTTTTTATCATCCATTTATCAAGTCTGTCTTTAAATGAACCTATATTAGCTGCGTTAACCACAAAATCTGGTAGATCATTCCAGGCTGTTATAGTTCTGTTGAAGAAATTCGTTTCGTCTGCCCGAAAGTGACTTCCCTCGAGCTTATGGTTGTAACCACGCGTTGATTCCTTTGTTATAAAATTTATAAATTTTGATTTGTTTATATTTTAAAAAACATTAAAAATTTTAAATTATTTTATCATGTTCCTGTCCTCGACTTTCTTTGTTCTCAAGTGAAGAATCATATTGGTCATTTGACGCTGAACTCGCTCTAATCTTTTTGTGTCGCACTCCAGATGTGGTGACCAAAACTGCACGCAATATTCCAAATGTGGCCTCACAAGTGCATTATAAAGTGTTAGAATACACCTTTTAGACTTGTTTTGAAATGTACGACCTAAGAAACCAAGTATCCTGTTTGTCTTTTGCACTGCCTCCATACATTGTCTACTTGATTTAAGATCACTGGAAATTTTTACACTGAGATCTTTTTTCACGTTGACGTTTGGTATGTCGGTTCCGCCAGTTTGCAGTTGGTTCTCACGTTGTTTTTATTAATGTCGAGGGAGCTGCACTTGGCGGCGTTAAAATTAATTTGCCATTTGCTCGACCATTCACCAGTTTGCTTATGTCTTCTTGAATCAGTGCACGGTCTTCGGATGTTTTTGCACGGCCGCCGATTTTGGTATCATCTGCAAACATTGATAACTTGTTCATTATTCCGATGTATATGTTGCTAATATATATGAGGAATAGTACTGGTCAAAGTTGTTACGGGCAGGGTTAAGTCCCACAACACTAAAGAAAATTAATAAGAACTTCGTTATGAACACGAGATTCTAGAACGCCAATTATAGGCCAAGCTGGACTCTATGCCAGTCTTAAGAAACCCCAAATGTGTACTGACAGTTTATTAACAATGATAAGTTACATTAATTGCTTAAATCAGAGTTCAACTTATATATAGCACAGCCTAGTATTGGTAAGGCTAAACAAAGAAAAATAGAAAATTAATATATTAAGGTTATAAATGAATATAAGAAATCATGAATATTACATTTACAGTTTATACAATACGTACAAATAAAAAAATCTTAATAGTACTTATCACACGTGAGAGAGAGAGGTCTAAGGTACATATGCGCCAAAATTAACAACTATAAGAGACTTACGTTGCAGTAGTAGTGCAATGAATAATAACACAAAACATAGAGCACATTAATTGAATAGTTACACAAAATCTAGAGCAAAAAATTTCCAGTAGTTGCGCGTTAAGTGGTTGGAGGTGAACTGCCTAAAATGGGGAACTTTAAACTTAAATAAGTATCGGTAGCAAGTTAGTTGGTTGTGTGGGAGGAGGTTATTTGGTTGCATGGGAGGAGGTTAGTTGGTTGTACTATGAGCAATTGATAAACGATTTGGAGATTGTTGCTCCGATATTACACAAATATACATTACAAATATATTACAAATAAATATATTAAACATTACAAATATACATTACAAATACATTACAAATATATTCAAAATTAGATAAATTTACATAACTAGTAATATACATAACAAAGTATTGATCCGTGAGGCACGCCGCTTGTTACTGGAATAAAGCTGGAGAAGCTGACACAAATTATTACTCTTTGATTTTCTTTACTAAGCCAGTTTTCGATCCATTTAACAACTTTCCCTCCTATACTATGAGCTTTAATTTGGCAATCAATCGTTTGCGTGGCAACTTCTTAAATGCCTTCTGGAAATAGAAATGCACAATATCGATAGTTGTCATCATCATATACATTGAATATATCGTGAAAGAAATCAAGTAAGCTTTTCAAGCATGATCGTTTTCGACGAAATCCATGCTGGGAATCTTTTATAAGGGTTTTCTTTTTTAGCTGATGCACAATTTTGTCTCTTTTTATTCTTTTAAATAGTTTTCCAATTACTGAGGTTAAACTAATAGGGCGGTAGTTCTAGGCACGGGAGCGGTCTCTCTTTTTGAATATTGGTGTAACATTCGTTATTTTCCAATCGCTTGGTACAACATTCGTTTCTAAACTTTTATTGAATAAATGTGTTAGAGGGAACAGAGATTGTTTCGTGTATTTCAATAAAATACGAGAGTGAATATCGTCTGGCCCTGGTGAACTATTTACATTAATTGCTTTCATGCCTTTTCTGACTTCGTTTTCAGAAATACAAAAGTCATTCAGTCGTTGTTCATTGTCGTCAAACATATCCACTACAATTGGAACGTTGGTCTCATCTTTAGTAGCGAACACAGAGATGCAGAGAATTGTAGGGAGAGGGTCGCATGGAGGGGATGAGAAAAAAAATAGAGGGAGGGATGAATAGAGAGAGAAAGAAGGGGATAGTTTGTTTGAGGGAGAATGGGACTGGGAAGGAAACAAGAGGCCATAACGAAAAGGAAAAAAAGAGAGAGAAAGAGGAAGATATAGGGAATGAGAGTGAGAGATAAAGAGGGAGAGAAATAGGGCGAGAGACAGGCAGACAGACACACATATATACAGAGAGGAATGAAGTCATAGAAATGGAGAGTGAAAGAGGGTAGGATGGAGAAAGAGGGAGGGAGAGAGTGGTAAGCAGAGAGAGGTATGAAGTGAGATTGTTAGAGAGGGAAGGGAAGAGAGAAAAAACTAGTGATATGAAGGTAGATGGAGGGAGGGAAAGAGAATGAGTAAGAGGGATGGATAGAGAGAGAGATGATAGGAGAGAGAGAAAAGGAGTCAGATGGAGGAAGAAAGATTAAAGGAGGGAGGGGGAGTAAGAGAGAGAGAGAGAGAGAGAGAGAGAGAGAGGCTGAGAATGAGAGAGATGGATATAGAGTGAGGGAGTGAGTTAGAGAGAGTGTGATTAATGGAGCGGCAAGGATAGGGAGGAAGGGATAAGTGGGAGGAGACAGAGGGGGGGAGGAAAGGAGAGGGAGGAAGGGAGAGAGAGGAAGAAAAAAGAGGGGGGAGGGAGTTAGAGGGAGACGAGGGGAGAAATATTGGAGGGAGAGAGACAGAGAAAGAAGGAGATCGATCGAGAGACAAAGATGGAGGAAAAGAGAGGCGGAGATAGAGAAATGAAGGGGAAGAGTTGGAGGGTGAGAGAGTAGGAGAGAGGGAGAAAAGGGGAAAGAAATGGAAAGAAACGAAGATAAAGGAAGGGGTAGAGGAAGAGAATGGGACGATGGGAGTTAGGGAAAGGGGTGATGAAGGAGGGAGAATGAGATTGAGGAAGATAAAGTGAGTGAATGAGATTGAGAGAAAGAGTGATCGACAGATGTAGGGGAGATAAAGGGAGGGAGAGTGTGGTATATATATATATATATATATATATATATATATATATATATATATATAGAGAGAGAGAGAGAGAGAGAGAGAGAGAGAGAGAGAGAGAGAGAGAGAGGGGAGAAAGAGTGAGGGCTTGGAGAGGAAGAGAGGGAGAGAGAGATCGAAAAGAAAGGGAGGGGCAAAGAGAGAAAAAACATGAAGGGAGAGGGAAAAAGGTAGGAGTGAGAGAAGGGGAATGAAGGCAGTGATGCCATTGAAACATCCTCTCATTACAAGCACTTTCAAACTCTCATAACACCGTTTTTCACACCACCTTTCGTTTAAATCTTTCATTTTTAGTACTCTTCCTTTATATATTTACCTTGTCCTTCCCGATTTTATAGTCTCTCAATAGCGACTATATCGTCTACTGTACCTACCTGACACTTTTGCCGACCTCTCATTGCATTAACAACCGCTTCCTTGCTACTCACTTCCAAACTTGTTACTGCGCTTGTGTTATCTTTCGTTCTTACATTATAAAAGTGATCAAATAATCTATTTATATCTTATAAACATTCTAATTGTTTGTTATTACCTTAATATTATTAACTTTCATGTTCACACTGTTATACTTGCCATTCCCACTTCTGTACCTAATAACTTTCTGTTCTACTCCGTAATCCTCATTCATCTTCTGGTTTGGTTATCAAAACTGCATCTAACTCACACGGAGATGGCTGCATGTTCGACTCTGGGGTTAAGACACAGTGATGCCTCTACAAAAGTTGCCACTTCATCCCTTGCCGTGAAAACTAGGAAGTTCGGTTCCAGAGTAGGCTAAGCCTCAAACTTGCTTTCCCCGGAGTCCCAAATCATCCTCTTTCAACGGAATGGAATAGATTGAAATAGGCTATGAATGACATCACCTGCACCTGGCGTTAAGGCAAGGAAGTGAAGAAGCATCAGCAGTTTAGGCTATCATATTTATAAGTAATATTTTTCTTTTGGAATCTCCTTTTGGGGAGCTATTTTCTGGTATAAGGGAAATGAAAAGGGAAACTAGAACATAAAAAATAGTGAAAGTGCAAATAAGAGGGTAACTGCTTCTAAATGGCTGTTCAAAATTCTAAAAGAACTTCGTTAGCATCGTTCTGCCTCCTTCTGTGTTGCAGTTATTTATTTCATAAGAGCTGAGTTGACCTCATGTGCTCGCAATGGGTGTTGAGCTCACGTCTTGTTTCCTCGATGAGTAAGTCTTCAAAAGGCGACGGGTGTCAGAATTTCTCCTGACAAAGACAGTTTTTCACAAATAGATTGATTGAGAAGAGTTAGATTGAACACGAGACGGATATGGATAGGTAGTATATAGTAGGACCTGAAGGAGAAAGGCCTGGGAGGAGATTAAGGAGAGGGGCCGAGTAGAGATGACTGACCAAAATCGCCGACTCCACAAATGTAGAAGCGGGATAAGGTGACATAGAAATAAGAAGAGTTGTTTGCTTTTTTACGTAGGTTAAGCCAGGTTTTGGGAATCGTTAGTTATGTTTAATGATGAAAAATTAAGGTTAGGTTTTTAATTTATTTCATGATTATGAGTAAGTTTTGCGTTACCAAAGTTATGTCATGTTGTTTGGGGTTGTTGATTTTAATGGACCATTATGTGTTAGTAGTCAACCTATAATTCTTAGGTTAGATTGGTTTGGTTTGTTAACTGTTTATAATTGTGATTGTTTTGTTACATGATCATTTTTAAAAAAAATATATTACCTTACTTAACAGACTTAACCTAAACAATTACCTACGCCCTAAAAATATGCAATAAATAAATGCTTTTCCATATATCCTAGTGATTCTATTTTCGCGACTATGGTGGACAGACAGAAACGCACACACAATCTTTCATATATATATATATATATATATATATATATATATATATATATATATATATATATATATATATATATATATATATATATATATATTTATATATATATATATATATATATAATATTATTTAAATTAAAATTTGTTCTCCTAGCAGTGGAAAGGAATGCTTACCTATTATTGCAAGGAACTCCGATTTTTTTTTTTCCAAGGGTGTTTGATAAAGAAGTGGTGGAGTTTTGGATGTAAAAATATGTTATACAACTTCAGAACATATTACCTGTAACGTAAGCGTCCATGATTATTTTTGTAACGTGAGACTGTTCAAGAATAAACTACTTGTGACGTAACTTTTCAGTATTTTACTCCTAACCTGTAACTATTCAATAACAGATTACTTGTGAAGTAAGCTCCATGATTATATTCATAACGCGTGAACTTTCGATAACAAATTACTAGTGACGTAACTGTCCTGGATTAGATTAGTAACGTGGGACAATTCGATAACAGACTACTAGTGACATAAGCATCCAGGATTAGATTAGTAACGTGTAACTATTCGAGAACATATTACTAGTAACGTCAGGGCCAATGATAAGATTGGTAACATACGAGTAATCCTTCCTCGTATCTTGTTATATTTTAACAAAAACAAACTTTCAAAGTATTTTAAAGTCTTTAATAAAGTTCTTTCCCATTCCACTAATGCTGAGTTTCTGTGCAGTCTTTCTGTGTCAAAAGACGTTCATTTTATGGATTTGGCAATTTTTTTTTTACAACTTTAAATTTCCGATTCTCTCTTGCCGCTATTTAGATTGATTAAGCGTCGAGATGAAATAAATATGGGGAACGTAAGACGTTTTCATTTGCCGTTTCGTTTTTATGGCAATGAACTATAAGTTACATATATTAAATCCTAAGTTAGAATAAGTATAATAAATGAAATTAAAGTTTACTGGCATTATTATTTTGCATAATCGATTACTAAATAATGATAGGCCTACAAAGGTGTATGGAATTCTCCTTAAAATTTATTATATCCTAAATCTTTTCCATGGTAATCTTTGTTTGTTTTTATCGCTGTAATGCCTTTTGGTCAATTAATCTCTTATTATTATATTCCTTGGGGAAAAATTATTTCGATCAGATTAAGCGAACCGGTTTTATTTTAGGATCAGACACAAAAAAGACGTCTTTGTCTAGGTTTTTTTTATTCAAGCGCTCATTCCTACTGCATTCTATAATTTAAGAAAAACATAGAGGGTTTTATTTTTCCTATTAAAAGTTCTTTAATAATTATCTATATAGCGAGGAAACAAGGACTCATGGGATTGGAAAGAAGAATAGAAAATACTGCTTCTCATACGGGTATTTTATGACTGTTGGCCCTTGTCAGTTTAAACACGGTAAATAATTTACTGGTGCTGCCAAATTGGACACAAAAGAGAAATAACACCAAAAAGGCTGGTTTGCAGGTAGATAACCAGACAGACAAGAAAGAAGGCGGTTAGGAGTAGCCATAATCTAGCATTGCATGAACCACCAAAAACTATAAAGGGCAAAATTAATACTTTCGTACATTTTATTATAAATAACGAAGCAAAATCAACTAAAGCATCTCGACCAAACAACTTTTGAGAAAACCTTTTTAAAGGATTTGAAGAAGTTGGCATAAATTAAAATACTTATAGGATATATTATAATACATAGCAAAATAACTAAACTAGGAGACAACTTAAAGAGAAGAGTTGGTCTCATGAGCCTGTTTACGTTCCCCAAAGATTTCGAGTCAATTGGAGTGATAGGAGTTACTTGCTAAAGAGTGCCGAGGTGCTCTAAAGGAAGAGAAATTTCACTAAGCGACCGATGTTCTTAGGTTCAAATGAGAATACGATTGTAAATTACTTTTCTAACATATGTTGACTGTCATACGTAAGGAAATACAGTGATTGCCCTCAGTGATGTAAAAATGTTGAGAGCAGCCTTGCTGACATCTTTCTAAACTACGCTTCAGACGAAGTAATCCAGGGGATGCACCTAGGAAGCTGGGCATCCACAACACTGAGTACCATTGCTGCGGGGCGTTGTCGCACAACCACCATTGTGTCTCCCACGCCCCCCTGGTCCATTAAAGGATTGACCATATTCTCCAACACCTCATTGTAGACGTCCTTATTGACCTTGAGGCCTTTGGAGGAGATGAGAGTAAGTATAACGTGTCCCCTGATGCCGTCCAGCCCCATAACCATCAAAGAGGTGGAAAATATTCTGTACATCACGGTAGGCACTTCCGATGGGTTTGCGCACAACTAGCAATCATTCTGCCACTTAACCTTCCAGTAATATACGAGTAACCTCCATGAAAAGCTAGTTGCTCTTCAGCATATAGGAATGGTAGGTCAGGTACGGATGTACTACTCTGTGGAGCGTTGCCTTGTTCGCACCTGACTTTTTGTCAAATCGTAAATAGACAGACCAGAACCGTCACAGATCTTCTGACTAAAACTGGCGACAAATCTTTCGTTCCTAGTGGTATCAGAGCGAGGCATGTGGCAGTGTAGTTCGACGGCAATTTCGGCCTTATCTTCCTCTCGTCATACTTCCGTTTCACTTTCTAAACGAGATTCATGGGGTGGTTGAAAAACTTCACAATCTCGTTCATGATTCTCCAGGCGCGGAGGCGTGCGATTATTGCGTGCCGTTCTTTCGATTTCAGCTGACATTCTCTTTGCATAGATATAACTGAAATACGCTGTGTGTCGCCTTGCTATTTTAACCAAATTATTACATATTATTCATATTACTTCTTGAAATCTTATAAGGAGAAAAAGATATATGACAGTCAATTGTTGAGCCTTATTCCTTCCATCTCGAATTATCATCTCTGCTATGCATGCGTGAATATTTAGATCTTTGCCGATAGGTCCGTATCCTTTGCCTTTTATATACCACAGATGTGCGAAATAAGTTTGAAAAATGACATTAGATAAGAAAAGAGAATTGAAATTCCGAAAAAATACACGAAAAGATTATAGTAAATATTGAATTTATTTTCGATAGAACACCTATCAAATCTGGTGAAATTATGCTTTATACTCTAGATTTAAAGAACCAAATTAAAAACGAGAAAGAGAAGTAATTAGCTTTACATTTTTTACTAAGCTTGACCGACATTTATATTTGGATTTTTAATATGCAATGCTTAGAAACATCGCAAATTACACACCTGAGAGGACGATGCTCTTGCGTCTTTTCTATAAGTATATACTTTATGTTAATTGCATTTAAATTCCGTTTGATCTCGTAAATCTCTGTTGATACTATTTACATCTAGGCAAACGTTGAAATTTTATTTGTTTATGAATTTCCTTGCAATAATGATTAGGTTAGTTCTCTTGAGAGTCTGGGTTATTTGTACGAACTTGTCTCTAGTTAAACCTTATACATCTTGTTTGTCATTATTCCTGTTATTTCTATTTATCCTTCCTTTTCCTTCATCTGTTTGCCCATCCTAAAAGTATTTCTTCTCTTAAATGAAATCGAGGGATATAGATAGCAGTTTGCATCCTTTTCTCAATTCAAAGAAATGTCTAGGAATGTTATTTCCACTTGGCCGGTTTCCAACTTCATGCTACTCATGCGAGAGGATTTACATCAAATCTTGTTGGTTGGTAGGAATTTTTTCTCTCTCACCTGGTGGAATTTTACCCTTGTCTCGCAATGATTTTGTTCCTTTAATCGGAAATATTTCTCTCTCTTATAGTCAATTCATGTTTATTTGTTGTTTTTTTTAAATAAAAGCAAAGTTATTAACTATTATTCAACAGAAGCCTTATATATAATCCAATTCTCCAAAATAGAATTACGGCCATGTTACCCATCCTTTTACTATGCACTGCCAGGTGAAGATCTCTCATTAAACATGATTTATATACAAGCCGTGAATGAAAATGTTCATAAATAATAACCTTTTCGGCGGCCAACTTTGCTTCCTGGCCTTCTAATTATAGTTTGGTTAAGTATGCATAATTTATAGCTCCCACAAATTCATTGTTAATATTTTTTCATCTTATAGCAGATTATGCTTATAGATTTAATTTTTCTAGCATTCTGGAAATGGAGTCAATTAAGTTTTTACAATGTTTTTTTTTAAATTAAATATAAGATCACTGGTATCTTTGAATTTGTGATGAAAGGTCACACTGCTTGCTATCTATTCGACGAAATTCGAATCGATACAACACATAGAAGAATGTTATTATTTATTTTATTTAAGGCACTGGAATAAGGTTCAAAATATATTTCTTTTACCTGTAAGTTAATCATATTTTTATAATATCCGAGAATAGGTGGTTTGGTGGATGATAGCATAAATAGACATACCATTAGGCTCATATTTCATGATGAATTAAAAAGGAAAATTTTTAGTAAAAATACTAATTAATATTAAAAGCAACCGCTAGTTTTTGTAATACTTCCTTATATATCGTCATTAATTAAATTTTTCTCTCTAGAATCCTCCTTTTTTTACGGCAATTCTCTTACTATAGAATTAGTTCACAAGTTATTCTGATATTTATAGGCTTAAAAATGGTTTCGAATATTAGCACTACTGTACCTATCCTTTGCATTAAACTGTAATATATATGAGATGAGGATGAATATTATTACCAGGTAACAATAAATTATTATCAGGTAATAATATTTTTTCTGAACAAGGCCTTTCTCCGACTTACTTTTGTCAGAGAATTATAACACAATTAAATATTATCTTCCAACATTAGGTTTGTGGAAAGAATATTGGGATTTACAAATTGATACTATTTAATGAAAGAAGGAGCAAATTTTGTTACTTTTCTGCGACTTAGCGTTTAAGCTTCATGTCAGAACGTTAAATTCCACATCGAGAAAATAAAATTTATTAAATAATATGAAAACAAAGAGATCGATAAAATAAGCAAGATTTAAAACATAATATGAGGATTATAATACGCACGATAAGTTTTTTATTCCAGTCGTTTTCAGCGATGCCATGACCTGCAGGAAATCCAAGACGCTTTAGTAGATCGGCGACTATATACACGGCAATATCGATTAGTTCGCGAGCTCTTGAATACGGATCTCAACCATATAATCGAAAGAAGCTTTCTATTTTAATAACTAAAAGTTTGAGGTATTCTAGCATAGATGTAGCTAATATCGTAATTACAGTCTTGTATAAGAAAAAGAGTTATCCAAAATGTTTAGTTTGACTTATATTTTGAGTATTATGCTCTATTTTGAAGAGATTGTTGAATAAATTGCATGTATAAGAAATTCGAAGTTATGTAGGAAATTCGGATAGTACCTTGCTCTTGATCCGTGTTCAAAACTTTCTGACGGAAAGAAAGAGCTAGAAAGAAGAGGGAAGGAAATCGCTTCTTCCGTGTGGAAGTGCTTTAGGTCGGATACGAGTTAATATTGATACTTGCCTCTTGGATTTTATCTCACGAATGGCTTTGTTATTTGCATTTATGGAGCATTCAAAACTGCATCGAATCTCGGCGGTGTATTTCCTCGGAGGGAAAGTCATTTCTGCATTATTTGGGCTTGGAACCTTCTTTAATATTCCGTGGATTCCACTCAGAGATTAAATATCAGAACTATACAAGAAAAAAGGAGATAGGATAGGTTTTCCTAGGAACGATCTAAGATACGTGGAGACAAGTACTTGTAGTTGGTAAAGAAGCCAGCTCTCCACAGAGTTAGTGCAACCAACGAGTACATCGCTCGGTAGAGTTTCTGTGCCAACAAACCCTCTTTAGGCAAAGGATACGCACGTTACCTAATATGCTTAAGATGGTCGAAAAGATCTGATTCTTATGGGGTTTGTTAGGATCGCCCAGGTTTGGTGTTCTCTGGACACGATGATCAAGGTCTTTATGAGGGTTTAAAGTTATGGTGGCTTCATCCTGACGGTAGTATCTGTTTAAAATTCGTTTAGGGTGAAAAACTTTTTATTTTCTTTAACCACAGGAGATTGTACATCATACGGACATAATAAGGCAGTATGATTGCACATTGCCTTATGAAAAAGTTCTTGATTATGGAAGTTTGGTGAGAAAACTGTGAGTCTCGTACTGTTCAAGTGTTTTTGCGAGTCAGAGGCGCTTCATGCCCTTCGATGTGAATGTGAATTCCGATGGTTGCATTTGAATTACATATTTGAGCTTTCCGAAAGAAATTTACCTCTCTAGCGTAGCAGCGATCCTTAAACGAAATCGACGGTGAGGCAATTATAATCCGCTATGAGAGCTATTCGTATGCTTGGAAGGACCTTGAGAATATTATCATCAGTCTAGCAGCCCAGATTTACCCATAACCGAGGATTTAAATTGAAGATGCTGGAGTTCCTCTAGTCTGTTGTTAGATGGATTAATTGGTATTGGTTTGATTGGGATCAAAGAATGCCACTGCATAGCATGAACTTATGCAACTTGTTTGCTTTTGAGTGTAAATTGACTACCATAACGAGCGATCCTAGTTGCAATGAATGTTTTTACAACTATTTTAACTATAGTTACTAGAATCGGGCTTGCTTTAGGCCATCTTGTGAAACTATTAAAAGATACGAGTAATGTATATGTGTCGATTTGAGAAAATGAAAGGTCTTACAGAGTTGAGATGGCCATGTGCAAAGCATTCTGTCACGGAAGTAATGTTTGAAGTACTAAAGGGTCTTTCAACAAGGACGCTCGAGATTTCTCAGGTGATAGTATCCATGTTGTTAAAGCGACATCTAAGCTACTCCACTGTGAACTATTCAACAGTACTTGGCAAATTACGATGGAAGGTTATAGCGTTGAACAGTGTGTGCAGAGCATAAAATGTTATTATCAAATTTAGTGCTCCGTTCGACAAACGTTCCGCGCATTACGTGATTTATACGCTCGCCATAGCGACGAGGCCCAGTTTTGGATGAATGGATTTGTGAACAAGCAAAATTGTCGGATTTGATACGAAAACAATCCACATGAGATTCACCAGCACTAATTGCATCCTAGCAAAGTCATTGTTTCGTGCGAACTTTCGTTTAACGGCATCATCGGTAGGTAATTTTTCGAGAACGAAGATGGGATTGCAATAACCGTCAACAGCGAGACCTACAAATCGATGATAAGCAACTTCTTGTGGTCTCAATTAGATTATATGCCTGATATGGATACTGACGACATGTGTTTTCAACATGAGGGCGCTACGTGCCACACTACGCACGCTACGATAGACATTTTGCACCAGCGATTTCAGGGCAGGGAGAGGTAATACAAATTAAAGAGCATTGGTAATACTTTGATATAGTAATAAAACAAAAGTTAAATAAAAATATTGTGAAATTATTAGTAGTAGTTTATTGATTTATATGTATACAGAAAATTTTAAATGCATTATTACCAAATCTATTAAAGTAAGATGTAGAAGTACAGAATAAGAAAGACTTCCAAGTTTACTCGGGGTCAGTCAAAGCAACCGAGAGTGATCGGACAATGGAATAAAATAAACTGAGTTACCCCCCATCCCCCCCTAAAAAAAATATATATATTAACTCGTTTAGACTTTTTCAAATGATTTAGGACAATTTTACATCAATCAATCCCAAAATGACATCTATTTCCCTCGATCAGGTCTGGTTTCTGCAAAGTCGATTTTTGAGAAATACGATCTTATAACTAAATTAATTATATTTTTATGACATTTTCGGTTGACTTTTGTTAATATTTCTCAGCCAAAATAGATTTATAAGATAAAAAAACATCGTTTTTCAACCTAATTTATTAATTAAATGTTACAAAAATTGCATATGTTCATTGAATAGTAGACAGTGATAAAGGTAAGTCTATGTAAATTGGATATTGGATCATCAGTTTTCAGAATTCGAAGCATAAGCTTTCTTTTTCTTAGAACTACTAGAATGCTCAGCGGTAGAGTTGTCTCTCTTCAGAGTCCAATAGTAGTCAGCCATCATAAATGCATCCCAGCGCCCCTGATGCCTAGTCTCCATATCTTTCTTGTCCTGAGAGAAGGTGATGTAAGCACTGACAGAGAAGAAGTTTTATCCTTCAAGTTAGATGCCAGCAGTTAGGCAGAGGACTTTGACAAACTGAGACCTCAAACTAAATCATTTAGCTCTATTTTGAAAATAGATGTAGAGCATCATCGTCTAAAAACACCCATTCTGCTTTTTCGTCAACACTGGAGGAATCTTCGTCACTAATGGCAGAAAGTTCTCCAAAGAGAAGTGTTGTAATTTCATCACAATGAGCTACAGATCGAGGTGATAATTAAAGATTAGGGTATTTGCGTCTATTCCTGTTCGTTATGTTGTTTCCAGTCAACTCAATTGCGCAGAAGAAGCAGTCTGTGCCATGGTTTGTCGGCTCCCTACAAACCATGGGAATTTCAAATTTCAAACAACTCCTCTTGCCCTTGGTCCAACGAGGTAGATACTCGGTGCATGCCTTGCATACCATTTGTGGTGTCCAAGCTTTTTTCCTGGTCGCCAACTTTTATGCCAAAATGATCACTGCAAGCACCTTGTATGAAACGTCTGACAGGATTCCTGTTAGAAATTACAGTGTATTCGCTGCTGATGGAGCAGACTAGATCGGGCTTATTTTTGAAAGATCTTCTGTCCGAATGCACTTCATTCACCTGCAAAAGAAAAATATCAATTAGTCAAGGATTTCCTTATGTAAACTCTTCAGAATTCCTTTATTTAAAGAAAAAAAAGATATTTACATCATATAGATATAAAATACCTGCACATGTAAAAACAAACGTAAAAGAAATCATGTGACGATAAATCAAAACGTCCTGAGTGAGCAAAACCAATGATTTTTTGGGATTCAACGCGTCAAATCTATCCTAAATCAGTTAAAAAACTTAGACATTAAAGTTAGTGTTGGCAAGTGTTATATATCAGTCATACACAATGTTACTATTAATATTTATTTAATATGTTAATAAATATTTATCAATTATTTTCTTAACGTGATGAATGAAGTGTTTCCAACGACTTCTGATGAATAATTATTCCATATCTAAATCTTTTTTTTCAAGAAATAGTTTTGTATTACTTTAAAGTTCTACTTTCAACTTAAATATTAACTCGTACTTTATATTAGCGAAACCTTTAAATATATTAAAGATCTAGATGAGTTGTCCGAGCCTACGTCGATTTCCCCGTGGGAGCAAATAAGTTCCCTCCGTCTCGCTTCATGAGATTTATTTTATAAATTCATGACTTAATTTCGCTGCTCTACGTTGAAGGTTTTCTAGGTTCAATAAGATTTATTTCCGCAGATAAAGAAACTAATATCGAACCGCATATTCCGTGTGAGGTCTGGTAAGCGGTTTATGTAATGTAGGAATAATACTTTTTTATTCAATTTAAAACCTTGATTATGAAACCCACAACTTAGTTCACTTTTTGACTGCGGAAAAAAACCTTGTTTTAAAAAAAAATAGTTGGTTTAAATTATTACCGCGGAAAACAGTCTCGAATAGCTAAGCCACATCTATAACTTTGATGGTTCAGAATAATTCCTAAAAACTGTGTTCTTACTTTCACGGAGCCTTAATTGGCTTAGGTCACTGAAACATGACTCAATTTTAGGTAAATTTGTAATGTGCATTACAGATTTTACTCAGTTTTGTTCTGAAGTAACCGAGGCACATATCAGACAACAAAAGAAACTTGGTGGACGATTAAAAGCACTCATGACTTCCTGCCGCTCTAGAAATCATTTGCTAGCTGATCTCTTCACAGCCAGATTTTATTCCCAGAATTTATTCAAGCAATTCCCCAAATATATGAGTATTAGGTATGTTGAGGTAGGGTATTTTAAACAGATTTTATTTGTTAATCTTAATGACCTCTCATTCACAGAACTTAACCTAGCATACTTAGTCAGTGCCTCCTACATTGGTTAGGTTAGTTTAGGTTGGGTCACGTCACTTTAGTTTATGTCAAGTACCTTTGTTTTAAGTCAAGTTCGGTAAGCTGAAGTTAGGTTAGTTTAAATAAGGTTAGATTAGTTTACGATAGGTGAGACCTACCGTTGCATTGGTGACATTTCAGAACGAAATTATAATTGGTATAAAAATTAAAGCAGCGAATAGTTGATTAGAATTAAAAATAGTCATTAGGCTATTTGGAAATAAAGATTAATTAACTTAGTTGAGGCTATTTCCCAACAAATTTTATCTTCTTTATTACATTTTGGCCTTAGGCATTCGCTTTGAGTGACGTTATCAAAATACTTTTGTTTTTTTGCAGAAAAGTGAAGAACATGATACGGTGCCGTGGTCGGAAATATCTGGAAAAACCTGACACCATTCAGGATTACGCATAAACTCCCAACATTTTGGTGACGTGGAGTGTTTGTATTTCCTCTTCCGATTGTACATTTATGTAAATGTCCTCTATGTATCGTCGGTAAATATGGAGTCTGGGTAATTTTGCGAAAACTTTTTCTTCGACGGCTCCCATGTAAAAATTTACCAATAGGTCTCCAAGAGGAGAGCCCAGAGCAACTCCGTATACTTGACGGTACATATCTCCATTGGGACCATCGAACGGGGCTTCCGAAGTGCAGGCGTATTAGAGTTGTTTTAGGGCGGCTCTGGCTATGTCAAAAGGGCGCGGATTATTTTAGTCAAAAACACATTCTAGAATTATTTTTATTGTTTCAGCAACAGGAAAATTTGTAAACAAAGACTCAACATCCATAGAAGCTATTATTCTCTAAGGGGCAGTAGCTCTAATAATGTCAATGAAATCGGTCAATGATTGTATAGTGTATAGTTGAGGCACGTAGGGTGTTAATATTTTGGTTAAAAACCTGGCTAGCTCCTAGGTAGGGGTGGGGATCTGACTTATTATTGGACTAAGATGGTTTCCTACCTTGTGGGTCTTCACATTACCGTAAGCATAGTCGGGGCTGAAGTCAGCATTTATTTTCTTTATTTTCAGGTTTCCTGGTTGTTTGTTGATGCCTTTTATGCTTTCATTCACGAAATTTTTAATGTCGTCGATTGGGTTCCTCGTAATTTTTTTAATTTAGTCTGACCTTTGAGAATGCCGTGCATTCTCGTAAGGTACTCTTCTGTGGGTATAATGACGAAGATACCTGCTTTGTCTGCTTTTCTAATGGTAATCTTAAAGTTGTTTTTAAGTTTATCGAGGAATTATGGATGTACAACCTAGTCCATGAGTACACGCATAAATAGGCGGCTGAAAGCTGACAGGCCGCGCGTGGATGAAGAGTGGGGAGGTAGGCCTCGCTCTAATTCAATGGAAGACTCAAACAAAAAGGGGCGAAAGCGAGTGCGTGAGGTTGGCTTTATAAGGTTTGTAAAATGTCGGGATTCATTCAAGGTTATTTAAAGAGACTACCCCCAAATATATTATTTAATTACAAAAAAGTAATCACAAAATATATACACGGGTCAAGATTGAGGTATTATGCAATTGCAATACACAGATCGGACATGGACTAATGCAATAGGGAAAAGAATATGAGACTCGGTAATTAACAAATTATGGACATGCCACTCTTCTTGGTGAGAATACGTGTCTTTACTTAAAGGAAAGATTCCGTCTTGCAGAAGTATAAAAACGAGTTAAATGGATTCGGGGCAAGTTCTCGTAAGAATCCCCTGCTGTTCCCAAGGAGAATGGGATCTCAATCTCAGACCCTGGGTCCATTACGGAGTCTTTTGCGACCACTCTCTCCACATTCATCATGCCGGGATGCTGCTCTACCAGAAATCAATACACCTCATGATGCCGCTGAAGGCCGTGAACTGGGCTTCACCTCCAGAAGCGGACAATGTTGATTTAATTGCATTCCGCTTTCGTTTCGTGCGCCGAGACCACCCTTCATCTAGACGATGCAACATATGCTATGTTTGGACACGTATCTGGACAGATGGATTCCTCCCAGACTCAGGGCGAATAACTCTTGTGCTTGCTTTCCGCAACTTGGGGAGAGATCACTCTACCCTAACCCGTTTTCGTCCAAGCTCTCTAAGCTCCTATTTTTGTAAATTGATGGTAAAATTGGTAAGTATTAGCCTACCTATTTCATGGAGAGCGGAGGCCACCTGTATTTTGCACTGTGAGGCTTCCCCAATTTCCAATGCGAGGCTTACTTCATAGACAGAACTACGCTGCGAATTTTTTCCCCACGGCAAATGATTGATACTGCATACATATACCGTATTGTAGAGTTTCAACACACTATAGTGGAGAGGGGACGCCTCCCAATTCTTATTTCTGATTTTTTTTGTGAGATCATCGATTCCTCGTACAGATGGGAGAGCCTTCTCCTGCCCAATGGAACGGGAAGAGAGTGTTCTACCGGGAAGTCTCCTTAAGTGTCACACTCTTTGTTCTGAGCATCAACGTTATCATCTTGGCGCTGCCGAAAAGTGCATTTGCTTCGCTTAAACTTTGACAAACTTTTGATCTATTTTGGTGCGGCCGAGATGCTAACTCAGCATCGTTGATTCCAGCAGACTTGAAACCCCCTCTCTCAATATGCTGATACAAAGAGATTTCACTTTTCCTTGTCCAAATCAAGCGGTGCGAATTTGCGGCATCTACTTCCAAATCCCAACCGGAATTGTTCCTAAATGGGATTCATCTCAAAGCGGTCCATTTGCAGCGTTTCGTTGATCTTGTTTTCGACAGACGCCTCACCTAGGAGGCTCATATTCTCAGCCTTACGCAGTCTGATAGACGCACCATGGACATTCTACGTTCTTTCACCTTTAGCACTTGGGTTGTTTTTTTACCGATCTTTTGTTTGAAGCTTCACTATGGATGCGTGTTTTATGCTTTCGCAGTCGAGCGTGCATTGGAAAATGTGCACTAGATCCACCAAAGCGTTCTCGGCTCGACAAACGGTTCCTTCCGCACGTCCACCTTAAGAGCCTACTTGTCGATTCTGGGGACAATACCACTCATCTGCGCTGTGCACATTGGTTTATTCGCCTGTACGGGTGAGCCCAGCGTTTCCATCAGTTGCCAACAGCTCGCACTGCATCTGCAGATGATCTCGACGGTGCCTATGCCGCCGAAAAACGCTAGTCACACCCGAAGCCCTTTGGATTTAGGGCTAAGAAACTTCTTTGAGAGCTCAGTCTAGCTCTTGGACCGACTGCGTCTCTAGTTTTGCACAGGATTCCACCGGGAAGTGTACTACCTTCAACTATTTATCGCCACACTTCTGCTCCCAAAGCTTCCACAGCACCGGAAATATTGCAATATGCATTTTTAGAGCAAACATCTTGTCACCCTGGTTCCGTTCTAGTATATATGGATGGCTCCAAATAGCAGGAGGAGGTCTGCTTTTACGCCTCTTTTTGAAGTCAACGGGGCTTTACCAAGCACTGTTTCTGTCTTCACGGCTGAGCTGGTTGCAATACACCGACCGATACGGAAGAAAACGCGTCTACCCAGTTGTGATACCAGACTGTGATTTTTAGGGACTCAAAAAGCCCCCTGTGTATTCCTATGGCATTGAAATCTCCCCATCCCCTGGTTTGTGGTATGATTGGCCCCTTGGTTGTCGCGAGCCGGGTGGATGTCGACAATATGTTTGTCTGGGTTCCTGGACATGTAGGAATTGCGGGGAATGAGCATGTCGATGAGGGCATCAAAGACTCCGCGAAGAAAGGAAGCCCAGACCAGCGTATTGCCCTTCCTCACATCGATTTCAGTGCGGGAATGATGAAATCTCCACAGAAAAAAAGATGGGAGACGATCGAGGAGAACTTAGAATTCCGTCATTGCGCCGCACTCTTTCCATGTACCTACATCCCGATGACGCAACAGATTCAGGTCACTTTCTCCCGCCTTCGAATTTGGCACACTAGGTGATAGAGAGTTCTTCTGCTCTTTACGGCGACGACTGCGTGGTGCTCAGACTTTTCGACACATTCTTGTTGAATATCTTATTCTCTGTCATCTTCACGCACGTTAACTTCCCCTACCGGGATTAGCTGGACCACTAACGCTTCTCCTTGCACTTGGGATAAGTTTGTGGACTCAAGACTTGTGGACTTTCTGACTTTTTCAAGGATACTGGCCTCCTACATTTTATTTTACACCCTTTCTTGTGTGTAGCTTTATTGTATTTCGGGAGGAGGCGGCCCTCATGCCGACGCCAAAACGTGGTTCCTTCTTCTTGTTACCTTTTAGGATTTTGTTTTTGTTGTTTGTTTTGCTTTTTTTGGCTATTTGCCCGTTTCTGTTTTTAATCTAGCCTAACATTAGGCTTTGAAAGAATAAGGGCGACTTATGGCCAAGTATTCAGTTGCAAGGTGGCCGAAAAGTTTTTTAAAAATAGAAACCTTTCTTCTGCATATTCTAATATTAATCTTTATTATAGGCTTTGGAAAACTAACGCTCAGCTTTCACAACAAATTCAATCAAAATGAAGCACGAAGAGAAAAATATTCTAAAAGATGTGATTTATGATAAATACCGCATTGTGAACTAAGGGGTATAATCCTTCTCAATATAATAAGGTTTACCTGCATTAATATGAAATGCATTGCATTTCTGGTGGAAATTATGTACTGGACACATTATATAAATGAAAAACATGTTAATAAAGATGATTTATCAATAATGCAATTACAGCGAAGGTTTTCGCTGTAGTATTTTAAAGGTTATAAACTTATAACTCCATTGAGTATTTTAAAAGTGGTGGAAACAAAATAAGGCATTTTGACTGCAAATGTTTAAAATTGATATTCCTAGAGAGTGTGGTGAGGGAAAGTAGGTGAAGATTCGCGAAGTATTCAAAACAAGTTAAGCTAAATCCTCTTGACATTGCAGATTCCAAAGCACCTTAGATATCTAGTAATCTAGAATAAGATTTAAATCGTATTTTCCCTAATCTTAATGGATTTCGTATACACAACACTATTTATTACAGGCAGCCATTAGGACCGTAATCATATTCTTAGACCATCTCTGAACTCCCCTTTTTCATTTTTCTTTTCCGATGAAACCAGTAAGAGCTCGAGTCTATTCAGAACTAGATTTCTCGATTGGACCTATTTTCGGCCAAAAAGGGTTGAGAAACGTCGCTGCTTTGATCGAAACTCCCATTTGAAGTGAAAACAACAACAGGAAGATCAAGGATCAAGCATGTTTCTTAAACTTTGATAAAAGTTGCACTGGAATAGAAATAGGAATTTTCTTCAAAGGATTTTGTCCTTTTTCCATTAGCCATATCTAAAATGGGCGAGGAATTGGTTGAAATTGGCGCCTCGCTTCTATCGACTCCTCTCGCTGATTGAAATTCACTGGTAGGTTATGAAAGCCTGAAATACTGATAGGAATGATCAGCAATGGTATGTGATTTTCTGATGTGAAAGCTGTAAGAGGAATGAATATGGTAATATCCGATCAAATGTGTGTACTGTGCAAGGTTAAATTAGTTGGTACATATAAGAGAATAAGGGAGAAAGGTGGGAAGGAACGAAAATTCAAAAGTGAAAGTTTGTTGAATTGGAGAGATAAGGATGAGTATGTGAAAATGGATTAGTGTAAAAGAGAGAAAATAGGTACTTGTGAGCAATGATGAAGTTAATGGTAGGCGGCGTGAGTACTTTGATGAGTGGCATAATGTGTAATTATGAACCAGGAGATACCGTCATATCTATAATCGAAGTCAATTTCAGAGGTGATGGAAAGTAAAAAATAATAGAGAATAGGCAAAAGAGAATAAATTTTACCACTACTGTTTCTATGTTTTATTGTAAAGTAATATTTAGCAATTCTATATTGACTGTATTTCTTTCAATGTTATTATGATAGGCAAGATATTCCATGTTTCTCTTATTTTATAAGAAATAAAATTTTGAGCTATTGCAGTTTAGTATCTTTTGTTTACCTTCTTTCAACTGTTATTCCCTTTCTACACTCAGTTATCTAGTTTGACTATTGAATTATTTTATATTACTAAACCCTTTAAGTATTTTAAATACTTTAATAGGTTGGCTGGGCAAATACCCGTATTTCTAGTAACAGAAAATTGAGGTACCTAAGTCTGTCTTCATACGTTCTATTTTTAAGGTCAGGAATTGATTGTGCCGCTCGTCGCTCTAGGCGTTCCAATATTGCAATATCCTTTCTCATATATCGCGAGCAGAATTGTACATTATACTCCACATAAGGTCGGAGAAGCGTCATATATAAAGGAAAAATAATATATTTTGATTTAAACGCAAAGTGTCTAGCTATGTACTTTAGAATTCTATAAATGACCAATGAAACTAAGGTACATTTTTGCAAAACTTCAACTCAATCGAGATGAAGACACCTAGATCCCTTTCCATGTTGAGTGTTTAAACTTTTTCCACCTATATTCTAATATCTTCGTAGATTATCTTGGCCAATGGAACTGTACCTGCTATCTTTGAGACTATTCGACTAATTTATCCAAGTCGCATATTTTGAAATTTTACATAATATTGCATGCCAAGATCAATTATATAAACATTAAAAAGGCATGGGTCCGAGAACAGATTCCTGAGGAACCCACTAATAACAGAAACCTACGAGTAATTATTTCCATTTACAATATCTCTCTAACTACGGTTTTCCAGCATTCTTCAAACCATTTTCATACACTGCCCATTATTGTGTGCCCTTTTAGCTTTATCAAAAGGAATTTATGTTGAACATTGGGTAAGAGATACTTATTGTGTGAAGATACTAATTTATATATAATACGGGGGAGAGAATTCTACAAGACACATACCGTATATCCTTGTTGCACTTAGTCTCTTAGGATGCTTGTCAAAGGAAGTTCAAGATCTATTTCGTAAGACGGTTTCTGCAGGTTGATTTATTATGAACGCGGGAAAAACAGTGAGATAATGTAATTTAGAGAGAAAGTGTAAATATATAGTAATGATGCAGGATAAGCAGATAAATACCCACTATAGCAAATCTTATTGGTCAAAAACACTACTCTCAAAAAGGAGAATTTGTAGGCTCTTGGATAAAATTTGATTGGACTAGAGATAATTTAGTTGCTTTATTTCTACCTTAATTTGACTCCATTGGAGAAAGAGAGAAGTAAATGATTAAGAGGAAACCAACCAATGGAGAAAGAGTTCGATTTAGCAATAAAGAAATGGGCCTTAGATATAAATTGTTCCTTTTCGGACAACAGTAATTCAATATTAAGAAAAGGAATGATGGTGACATAAGGAATAATTTAAAGAAAGACAAATGAGAAAGAATTTATGTGCGAAATAAAAGGATGTCTGGAATATAAGTCCCGCTGCACGTTCTATTTATTTTCCCCTCACTATAACAAGAAAATGGATTCTTGCAATCACATAAAATGAAAATCATGTTTTTTCACTCATCCAGTAAACACATCACTTTATTCCTACTCATTCTGCGCAAAATTTGCATTAGCCATGTAATTTTTCAAACTAATTATATGCTAATGTTTAATGGATTTCGCTTGTTATTTTTCATTTAAATCGAGCATAGCAAAACAATGGGGTATTTCTATTTAATCATACTCCCCGAACAAGGAAATATTATAAGTCCTAATGGAATTTCAAATCAGTTTATTTATTTTTAAGATTTATACATTTTTAAGGTATAAAATAACAATGACATATCGCACAAACTGTCTGAGTTAATGGATGTATAAATGAACGGATGAAAATGTGGCTCTAAGCAAATAAAAGTGCGGGAGATTGTAATTTACGGACACGAGGTGAGGTCCCTAACCGTCTATTAGATTAACTTGTGTTTTTTTATAAAGGATTTATTCATTAACAGGTGTTCACAAAGAACATAGAAAAAGGAGAAGCACCAATGTACACCCTTAAAAAATTTAAAAAGAGATGGAATTTCATCGGAGGGTAAACAATGAAACTACTGGATACAGATCCAATATTTCCACGAATAATAGTTATAAATCAGAAGAAATTAATTATTTTTAATACCGATTTATTCACCCGTTCCCCTTAAGAAAAAAAGAGCTAAACGTGACCATTAAAGTAAGATGTTTAGCCCCATTTGTCTTCGGGACCAAAAAGGATAAAGCATTTTTACCATCCCTGAATTAATTCTCTAAACTTAAAGAGTAATTACCGAGGCTCTTCGTTAATAAACTCAAGGAGTAATTACAGAGGAGCCAATTCAGGACACTCAATATTAAAGCACTGAGAGGCCAATTGAGTAAACTCAAGGAGTAATGACCGAAAGACCGTCTGAGTAAACTCAAGGAGCAATGACTGTGGGGCCATTTAAAGAAACTCAATATGTAATAACGGAAAGACTCATTCAGTAAACTCAATATTTAAGGACAGAGGTACTAATTCAGTTAACTCAAGGAGTAATGACCTCGGGAGCCTTTTAATAAACTCAAAGAGTTATGACCGAAAAACCATTTTAGTAAATTCAAGGAGTCATGAGTGGAGGATTATTTCACTAAACTCCAGCAGTAATGATTCAAGTGATACTTCATTAACTCAAGGAGTATTAACTGAAGAGCCTTATAATGATCGAGCTTTCATTTCAGTAAACTGAATGAGTAATGAACGAGGGATCATTTTTGTAAAATCAAGAAGTAATCAGTGAGAGGCCAATTCAGTAAAGTCAAATAATTACGACTAAGTAGCCATTTTATTAGAGTCAAGGAAAAATGACCGAGAACACATATCAGTAAACAACACATAATGACCTATTAGCCAATTCAGTAAAGTAGTGGAGTAATGATCAAGGACACCATTTGTGTAAACTCAACTATTTATAAAGAGTAATGAGCGAAAGGAGAATTTCTAAACTCAAAGAGCAATAAACAAGGAGCCATATCAGTAAAGTCTTCGAGTAATCACCAAGGACCATTTAAGTTAACTAAAGAGTAATGGTCGACGGTTCATTTCAGGAAAGTCAAGGATAATGAAGGAGTAGCGATGTCAGTACTCAATGCATAATTACGTGATGAACACTTCAGGAAACTCAATATTTACTGACCGAGGGGACAATTCAGTAAATTTAATATTTAAGGACGGACCCAGGAGTCAAATGAGTTAATGAAATTAATAACCGCAGCATCTTGCAGTAAACTCAATGAGTAATGAATGAGAGGTCACGTCAGTAAACTTAAGCAGTAATGACCTAGGGTAAATTCATTACATTTAAGGAGTAATGACAGAGAAGCAATTTCAGTATACTCATGACAAAATTATTGAGTGGTGACTTCAGTAAACTCAAAGAGTAATACCAAGGAGCTATGATCCAGGGGCTAATTCTGTGAAATCAAGGAGAAATGATCGAAGGGCTAATTCAGTATCTTCTAGGGTCTATTTAGTAAAGGTAAAGACTTAGAAAGAAGAATCAATTCAGTAAACTCAAGTATATATAACTGAGAGGCACCACACTTAAAGAGTAACGAAGAGGCTTAATTCAATAAATCTTAAGGGTAATTACTGAGGGTAATTTCATTAAACTCAACGATCAATGCTGGGCGGGAGGAATTATGTAAACTCAATAAGAGTAAATTAAAGCAGCAATGACAGAATGGGCATTTCAGTAAACTGCAGGAGTAAGGACTGGAGATTAATATCAGTTAACTTAGAGAGTATTGACCTAATAGCCATTTTTGTAAACTCAAGGAGAAAAGTCTGAGGGGCAAATTCAGTAAACCCCAGGTGCAAAGACCGATTGGTCATTACAGTACTTTTAAAGAGTATCGACCTTGGGGTCATTTCAGTAAATTGTAGGTGTATTGACAGAGGCTTTATTTCGGGTAAACTCAAATAGTATTGACCGAAGGGCCACTAAAATAAACTGAACAAGTAATACTGAAGAGCTATTCAGGTAAAGTCAAGGAGTTAGGAAGAGGGTCCTGTTCAAGAAATTGAATATGATGCAACCTAGGGCCAATTCAGTAAACTCTAACACTAATAACTGACGGGTCAACGTAAAATCAATGACTAATAAACAAAGGTCATTTAAGCAAACCTACTCTTTAATGACCGATGAGCAAACTCAATAAACACGATATATATTTACCGAGGTACCATTCAGTAAACTCAATTAGTAATACCCGAGGGGCCAGTCCAGTAAACTCAAGGATTAATTCCGAAGAGCCATTTTCGTAAACTCAAGGAGTAATGACTCGGATGCCATTTTGATTGCATTCAAGGAATAAGGACCCAAAAGTTAATTGAGTAAGCTCAAGAAGTAATCCTGACGAGCCACTTCAGTAAACTTAAGGATTAATGACTGATGGCTCATTTCAGGTAACTAAAAAGTAATCACTGAGGGGCCAATACATTAAACAAAGGAATAATCACAGAGGAGCAATTGCAGTATACTCAAGGAGTACTTTATGAAATTCAAGGGGTAATACTGATTAGCTATTTCAGTAAACTCAAGAAGTCTTGATTAAAGGACCATTTCAGTAAACTTAAAGAGTAATGAGCGATTGGAAAATTCTGTAAACTCTGGGAGCAATTTCACCGCAAGATTAATTTGGTATCTTGTATGAGTACTGAACGAGGTTCCTATTAGTTTCGTTTCGTTTCGTTTCTGTTTGCCAAGCTTCTTTTATCCAGTATGATCCTCGACCGGGTAATGAAATTTACATAATGGTCAGTATGACAATCGGTGATGAGACCGAGTGCAACAAGAGCTAGTCCTCTTTTGGGAAAAGGTGCCAGGAAGTATTGTTTTGACGGGAGAGGAAAGAAACTAGGGTTGCAATTGGCTACCCACCCCAGTACAGTGCTGGGAACAGCGCGTCCACCGATTGATAGCCAGATATGTACGCGCGCTAACGTTTGTATCCGCTCATGCCGAGATCGAACCCAGTACCACAAGGTTGAGAGACCAATGCCGTATCCACTCGGCTAGCAAGAGAAGCTCTTTGGTTTATCAGTAAACTCAAAGAGTAATTATGGAGGTGCCAATTCATTAATATCAACGAGTAAAGACAAATGAGCCATTCCAGCATACTCAAAGTAGTAATGACCGAGGGTCACTTGGGTAAACTCAATTATTAGTGACCGAGGGCCAATCCATAAACTCAAGGAGTAATTACTCGACACTTAATTTCAGTAAGCGTAAAGAATAATGACTGAAGGGCCATTTCAGGAAACTCAATATGTAAAGACAGGGGCCAAATTTAATAAATTCAATATATAATAACAGATGAGCCAATTTAGTAAACACAAGAAGTAATGAAACAGTTACCTTTCAGTAAACTAAAGGAGTAATGATTGAGATTCCATTTCTTCAAACTCACGGAGTAAGACATAAAGAGTGCTTCAGCAAACTCAAGGAGTAATACCGACGAGCCATTTCACAAAATAAGGAGTAACTCAACTATCAATGACCGAGTGGTCAATTCAGTAAGCTCAAGGAGTAATAACCAAGGTGCAAATTCTGTAAATTCCAACAGCTATGATGGCTAAGCCATTTCAGTAAAATTAAAGAGTTCTGACGGAGGGCTAAATTCCATATCTTGTATGAGAAATTACCGAAAGTTCACTTTAGTATACTTCAGCAGTAATAAGGAGGAAGGCCAATTCAGTAAACTCAAGGGGTATTATCGAGGGCCTAAATAATTAAAGTCAAGGAGTAATAACAGACGAGTAATTTCAGTATACTCAAGGGAAAATGATTGATAGGCCATTTCAATAAACTCAACTAGTAGTGAGAAGACCAATTCAATAAACTGAATGATTATTGAGTGATCGGTGATTTTAGTAAACTCAAGGAGTAATGACTAAAGTGCCATTTCACGAAACGCAATATGTAATGACCAAGGCGGCAATTTAGTAAACTCACTATTTAATGACTGATGAGCCGATTCAGTAAGCACACGAATTACTAAAAAGGTACCTTTCAGTAAACTAAAGAAGTAATCACCCATTGCGATTTTAGTAAACTCAAGTAGAAATATCAGAGGGGCAAATTCGGTAAACTTCGTAAGTAATGACGCTAAAACATTTCAGTAATTTTTAATAATTTTTTTAAAGAGATCAATTATGCATACTGTATGAGTACTGATTGATTGATTAGTTGGTTTTAAGTAGCGCAACTACTAGTTTATTGCCACGTATGAGTAATGACCGAATGTTCATCTCAGTAAACTAAAGGAGTAATGACGAAGTTCCACTTCAATAAACTCTCTTTCTGTGGATCCATTTTAGTAAACCTAAGGAGTAATGATCGAGGAGCGACTTCAGTAAACTCAAGAAGTAATGAACTGGGATGCAATTCAGTAAAATCAAGCAGTAATGAGCTTAGGATAATTTAAACCGATCCATAGAGTAACGAAAGAGGGGCTAATTCAATAAACGCAAGGAGTAATGACACAGTGGATAATTATGTAAACTCGAGGAGTAATAGCGAGGGGCCAAATTCAAGGAGTAATGACTGACGGTTATTTCAGTCAACTCAGAGAGTAATGAGCAAAAAGCCAATTCAGTAAACTCAATAAGCAATCACCGAGTAGGCCAATTCATTAACTCAAGGAGTTATAACAGAGGAGAAATTTGAGAGTACTTAATGAGTACTCAAGGAATAGTAGCGTGGTGCTACTTTAGTAAACTCAAGGAATAATGATCGAAGTGACATATCAGTAAACTCAAGGAGTAATACCAAGGGCTAAATTCATTTATCTTAAGGATTCATGACAGAGTAGCAATTTTAGTATAATCATAGAGTAATGACCAAGTGGGTACTTCAGTAAACTCATGGATTAATGACCCAGTGATATCAATATTGAGATCAATATCCTGTATTGAGTACTGACCAAAGATTTATTTGAGTAAACTCAATCGTTAATGACCGAAGGGCCAATTCATTAAACTCAAGGAGTAGTGCGAGAAGAGAAATTTCAGTATACTAGAGGATTAATGACCGAGAGCCCACTTCTGCTTCCCATCCTCCTCCCTTAACATCCTTGTAAACCAGGACAACTCGCCTTAAAAGGTTTTATTGCTCTCTTCCTTTCAAACACGAATTTACGAAACTATTAAAAAATTCTTTCTCACTCTCTTAATTATTGTCTAATTTCCCATGTCCCTTTTATTCTCTATGATAATCTTGAACAGATTATTAAACATTCTACACTTATTCCAGATCAACATGATCATATAACATAATTAACCTAATTTTACTTCTAACTCTCTCTGAACCGCTTCTCAGGATCTACGAGTATGTAAGAGTTATTCGTCCTTGTATGTAATATTGTTCTTATGTCTGGGGTGGTTGATCTTTCATTGTCCGTTGGATAGAGTTTTCAACCACATCCTTCTTCTCACTTCTAACTTGGACTTACTCAAACTCCTTCCTTATTTTACAGAGACTAGTTTAGCTAACGCTCTTCTCTCAATGCAATACTTGGCAACTTTATTATTCACGTAATTAGTGTGTAAAAATAGTGAACTCTGGGATAAAAGAAGTTGATGATTCCTTCATTCCATTCCCAGCTATAATATGGAACTCTTTCAATTTTTACTTGTTTTCCTGAATCTTTTAACCGGCCCTTTTTTAAGAGGCAGGTCTTCCATCCCCTGAGGAAATAAGTCCATTAACAGTTCTCTTTCTTGCTTTATAATCTTTTCATGTTCTATTTTTTCATTGTAGAGATTCTGAGCTTTATTTGGGCATTTCTTGCCCACCTGTCTCTCTCGAGTTTTAAAGAAAATCATGGAGAGTGAAAACACTTGTTGCCACTTCTCTCTGTGAACATTCGACTAAAGCGTGCCACCATGGACCTTCCAGCCTCCCTAATGCCGCCCATAGCTCTCTTTGTATTAATTTGACGGATATGCCTTCATTTTCTTACTCCATGAGGTTACGATGCCTCTGACAATATCATTCAAATTATGCTTCTGCATTATGTCCGGCATTAAATCGAAGATCAGGATACCGCTTCTGACTTTGTTCGGTCTTACTTCGTATATCGAACAAAATTTGTTCACATCGACCTCGTTTCCAACCTTACTTCCATTTCTCATGGTGATTCACAGGGATGTATCTTCAGACCAGTCCTTTTTCCCACCTATATTCTATCATTTTATTTATACGCCAAAGGCAGACGAATATGTGTACATTTAATTTCATTATTTAATCTCAATACTATTGTTTTAGGTTGTTCAATATGCATCGTCACTATTCCGTTTCTCATCTGGGTTTTCTCATTATGTGAAAGAAGAAATATTGGGGTAAAATAAGATACATCACCAAAATAATGGTGAAAATTGTGTTGTAAAAGCGAACCAAAGAATGTCCCCTACTGCTGGAACAGAATAATAACCGCTGTTATAAAAAAGACCCTTCACTCTAGTTGTTATGACCGTTGAAATATTCTACTCGAAAATGATATGGACGAACAAAGGTTTTTAATGCGTGAGAGAAGCTAAACGTTTCATGATTCTCTCTAGCTTTTGTGGAGTTTGTTTTTTGATGGTATTGGAGCATATTTGGACACAATTTTTCGGTACTGTAAGGTTTTGACGAGAAATCTGAATAGGAAATATTGTTAAAACATTTTTTTAATTGTTAACGGGGAAACTAGTTCAAATCATGTAAATAATAATGTAAATGAACATATTTCTCTTCTTAAATTTTACAGAAGATAAAAAGTGTTGGAAAATAGACGACTCTCGTGATGCAATGACTCGAAAAATTTAGATTTAATGAAATTCAAATAAATATCCATAGATATATCTTTTGTACTGAAAAAATTCAGTAAAACGCTTGAATCAAGTAAATTTTCATTTCAAAATTAAATTTAATATATAGATTAATTAAATTTGTCAAAATTAAGTTGAAAATATTAAATTAAAAAAAAGGATGTAGAAAACTTTAATCAAAACGTAATTGGCCAATATTATTTCCTAAAGGTGATTAAAAAACCTATTTAATTCTAGGATTAGATTAGGTTACCCTAACCCAACCAAGTTCCTTCAAGTGCCTATTAGTAAGCACAAAACCTCCCCAAACTGAACAAATAAAGAGAACCTTCCTATTTTGAGTTTGGAAGGATTGTCTTTACTTGATATACAAAGAAAATGTTGGATCACACTTCCAGCTCAAATATAACAATGGACTATATAAATTTCAATGCCTCAATGAGAAATATATGCCAAATATAGTAAAATAGTTCATTTGTTTTACTTTAAACACCATTAAATACCTATGCTATGGCCTTATTTAAATGTATTACACCACAAACCGCAAGTGAAAGCTCATTAGAAAAATAATAGGTGGATTATACCATTCTTGAGGGCCTTCTCTCCAAAATGACCAGTACGAGAAACCCCCCAAAATACACCATTTTAGCTCACCTCTGGTTCGTCCCACCATTTTTCTTAAGGAAAGAAAGAAAAACATGACAAAAAAAGGCAGGAAAACAGTTAGACGTAAATCCTCAACATTCGCCCTTAAATATTTTTAAGAAAAGCCAAAATTTTGTTATAAACATTAAAACTCTAAGAAATTATTTGAAAAAATATATCTTTTTTAACTTATTATTCATTTATAACATGTGTATCGTGGTTGCTGCCCTATTCTTTAGTACCATGTAATACACAGGTATGAATCCCACGTTAAGCTGCAAGTGATGGACGTCAGTAGAAAAACAACTGCTTCAAACAAATTATTTATATATATATATATATATATATATATATATATATATATATATATATATATATATATATATATATATATATATATATATATATATATATAACAACTATCAAATTAAAGATTACAAAAGTTTTCGTATATATTTAGAAAGAATCTGATATTCTGTTATTTCTAGAGTTGTTGCCTTAAATATTCAAGAGTTTTATTTAAATATTTCAATTGTTTCAATCCAAATTGAGAATTTGCGCTTCAGTCGGCAGCAAGATAACTCAATTATGTTAAAAATGAGAACAGATACGCTCGGCCGCGTCAATTTGATGCGGTTTTGGAGGTGTTCTGAAGGCTTTGTTGAAGACTGGATTTTAGTATTCGGTTCCGCCACGTTTTATTATCATTCTGCCCAAAAGGAGCTGTTTGCATGGTGCCAAATATATGAAATCAGTACCAAATTTGATTCCTGTGTATTTTAAATTTTTCATCTTGTTAATATTAAAAAAAAACTGCTATAAAAGAGTTTGTTAATTGTTTAAATCGAAGTTATTTATTCATACCTGAATGAATGATAAATGAGGTAGAATAAGTTTAATCATAAAAAAATCAATGTAAAAGGAAACAAAGAAAATAAATGATCAACCGATTTCGAGTAAATAAAATTCTTACAAACATAAAGCACTGATTTCTAATTTTTATATTTCCCTCGAATTTCCTCATTATTCGATGGTATTCGTACAATTCTCATCCTCTTTGATTTGCAGTTATCTATTATTTTATTAATTATATTAGCTATGCTCAAGAGCTAGCATTTAATCAGTAAAGTGTCTGTCAACACAAAACCAGGTCATTGTGTTTTGCAATAGTGTTTAACGCATGTTTATTGTTAGTAACCTCTCACGTAAATTCGGACAAGTGAGGTACTTCGAGATAAAATATAGGTTTAGCATAAGTATAATATTAGGCTTAAAAAAATTTGGTTGCGTTCGAAAATGGCTAAAATCGAATAAGGTGGTAGTAGGACAGAGTGTAATTCTCAGCGGTTTGGGGGCTGCACGTTTGTGTGAATTTCCCGGGAACCGGAATGGTTCTAGTTTTTATACAAAGAATTGTTTAGTTTTGTAATTTAATCATAGTCGCCATTTAAACAAGTAGCCAAAGTAAATGCTAACAAATCGCGCTATACGCACTTACTCTATATATGTATATAAACTCAGTTCATTCTTCAATAACAAATGATAAATATGATCTCTCTATAAATAATTTAACAATATAGACCTAACGATTCCGCCTATTTATGAATATTGAAGATTCAACTAAAGACACAGTGATGATTGAGCATGAATGAAGTTTATGCTGAGAGTCGGATGGAACTTCGATCTATTACTTTTCAATGATTATACGCCTGTATAATTAAAGATTATAATGACGAAAAGGTATTAGTTAATGAATATGAATAAATCTCTTCCTAAAAGCTATGTTTTGTGTTTATATCTTAAAACCAGGATGCGGAGCTTAGTGACGTCAAGATATGAGACGTTAATTTTAGTGACTGAAATCCAGAAGAATTCCTTTGTGTGTCTACATTTTGGGGCATCTAGAAAAGAAAATGTTGAATTAAGAACTTCCTATTGTTTTTCCCCTTTGAGGGCATCTAAAAGAAATTGGTGATTGTTTTTAATTAAGCACGATCCACAGGAGTGATCTGTCCCAGACCTATTTTCTCCAGAAACAGAACTACTTGGGATTACCAAATCAAAAGAGGAACGTAAAATCGCGTGTCAGAGGGTGTCAAAGAGTGCCACTTGTCCTATGAGTGGAAGGTAACTTTACAAAATGCACCACCTTATGATGCGATGAAAGGAGAGTGAATAAGAGTGTGGAGATAGTCATAATTGCAGTATTCTATGTGTGGAATAGATGAACTCATGAGTCATCTCCACGTAGCCTACCAATTACCTTATTACTTATTGTGCATTTAAACCGATCTCAATTGTAATTAAATAAAAAATGAATAGGGTATTTACAGATGAATGATGAGAAATAATATACATTTGAGTTGTGATATAGTCTGAATGAGAAATTGAATATCTTACATTAAATTTGCTATGTTGATAACTAAAGTAATTCAACTAAAATCAATAAAGTGAAAATAATAATTAAGTTCACATGGTATCTCTGCCTGTGGGAGGGTCGAGTTCAAGACAAACACTGGATCCAGAAGGAATGACCCATCTGTAAATCTCTTGAAGCAGGCATACCAAAAAGAGTCAATGACTCGATCGTCAGTATTTATTAGTTTGATGAAGCAGTTTGCAAAGGCATTGAGTATCGACAGGAAATGTTTTCAGGACATAGTTTCTGCCTTTCCTGCTTAATTTCTTTAGAAAATTTAAGGAAATATGTACCCTGGTTTGTGGTGTAGAATTTTTTTAAGGATAAATGACAAGTAGAGGACAGCGTAGTTGTTGTTCATGGCGGTTGTACAGAACTTTCTTGGTAACAAAAACAATAGAGATTTGGTTGCTAAAATGCTGTTGGCTTTACGTGATCTTGGATGCAAATTGAGTGTTAAGTTTCATTTCCTGAAAAGTTGCCTTTACTATTTCCCCGAAATCTTGAGGGTACTATTAAATCGATGTGACAGACATGATGGCGAACGACTGCTGGAGCATCAAACGAGATGACCCCGAAAAAGTCTTCAAATACAAGAGTTGCATACAAGCACAAGTTCTTGCCATAATAGCAACAATTTACATTTTTTTTATTTCATCTTTCCCTCCGAATTGCATCAAAGCACACGGATGTAATAGATAAAAGTTTAAGATATGACTAGTAGTAATCTATATTTTTATATTCCAGATTTGATTTCATTTGCCTGTATTTGAAATTCTATTACCCATTATGATGAATATACCCGTTGTTGAGAAAAATACAGCTTATTTGCCTAAATGGTTGTTGCAAGCCTAATTTTAACATAGTATGACAATAATATGCTTAGATAAAACAAAACATTATGAGAAGGGTGTGGAATTTCGCAAAAGATTAAAAAGCTCAATTGCCAAAAAATTGTAGTTTATAAAGAAAATCTGAGTTAAGATTAGTTTCAGCAGACCTAAATAAGATTTGAACAAGTTTCACTTATAAATGCAACAAAAAAACTATTGTGTTATCTGTAACGACTCGCCGAATCGCGGGACACAGCCATTTCGTGAGTTAATAAATCACACTCAACAGATTTTTAAACCCGCTATTAGTTAAAAAAGGACAGATGATATTGATATAGCCTAAATAAAAGTTTTATTACAGGAAATTTACTTTAATATACTAGCAGTAGTTGAGGTTTAAAATTCTCTAGAAAAAATGAATAATTGGGTACAGAATCTTTTGCTTAAATTACATGTTACAAACTATTAAAGCAATGCTCATTGTACAAATGTGGCCGTATTTTCCTCACCTCATTAAATATTAAAATAATATAATAAATGGTTATATTTCGGTAAATTTCCTGAAAAATAGTTTGGCACGTCGGATTTAATAACATTTAGTCGGTCTGATTTAAGGATTTAATATATATATATATATATATATATATATATATATATATATATATATATATATATGCAACAAAGCCACAAGGATAAAGAACCCGAAATAAAGTTCGAAAGTACTTTAGAATCCTCGTATTAATTTTTCATGTGGCTTTGTTGCATTTATTGCTTACTCACGCGAACTTTGTGTGTTTTTTCCCATATATATATATATATATATATATATATATATATATAGAGAGAGAGAGAGAGAGAGAGAGAGATAGAGAGAGAAAATGAGTGTTTTGTGTGTTTAATATATACTTACCCACAGAAAGATGATACGATGTTCATTTTGGCTCGGCTTACCTATAAACTTGTGATCACCTATCATACCTGTACCTCTTCAAACATTTTGCTTATATACTTCTAGAAAATTCAAATGTGTTCTCAAAACGCATGTGCTTAACTATGTCCCACCACCTAGAAATTTCTCTTAGCATTTGGTGGTAAGAGGGCAAAGCCTAACAATGCAGCTTTCACCTCAAAATAGAATGAGATGATACAAGAAAACATCGTATTTTTCAAATCCTTTGAATAAAACTATATCACATAAAATACGAGATGGAAATGGCTGGTCTAACAAAATATCCCATCCTCATTCTAGCCAAATATCAGCATTTACGGTTTTTTACTCAACCCGTGAAAACTATACACATTATCTAACTCTTCCTTATGAACGTGTTTTATAAAACTGATTTAGATGCCTATGTTACTTTTCCATTCTATTTAAAATATAGAATAAACTTTTTTTAGGATGAATGAATTTTCACACTTTTGAGGTATTACAGTTTATAGACGATAATTTTTATAATTTATTCTGTAGACAACTGCTTCGTTGTCTCCACGAAACCCTTTCATCGATATAACAATTTTGTGGCCAATATTCCCCAAGGAAGGTAGTAATATCCATTATTATTCTTCGATCAAATCACAGCATTCGGGCCACGATACACTTGGAGAATATTAAATTGCCGCCTACCGCCAAGTCAATATCTTTTCCCTTAATTAGGGCGTGATTCCAATTACGAAAAGGCGCTTTTATGATCGTACAAGAAAAGAGAGCTCAAGGAAAGGACTGCTTTGGAACCACAATTTGCGGTAAGCAGTTTTATGGGATAGAAAACAAACTAAAACCTTCCTATTGGGAGTCTTTAATGTGGTTAGCCATTTGAACGAAACTCTCCTCAGTTTGTCGCTGGCCCAACAAGCTAAAGGAGCATTAAGAGATAATGAGCTCATTTATTGTATCTCTGGCCATCAGCCTTTTTGGCCGAAGCGAACCTTCTTCCGCTGCATATATATATATATATATATATATATATATATATATATATATATATATATATATATATATATATATATATATATCAAAGTAGAACGAGAGAATGATGAAAATGAATCCATTAAACAACATTGAAAGAGAAAACGAAATAATTTTTCCTTGCAATAATATTTTTATTACCATTTTCGTAAGAATATTATTGCAAGGAAAAATTATTCCGTTTTCTCTTTCAATGTGGTTTAATGGATTCATATATATATATATATATATATATATATATATATATATATATATGTGTGTGTGTGATATAACGGTTTGAAGCCGCTTAATTTCAACCGTTATCACATGTTGTTTAAAAACCACGATGCTACCCACGTGCATCTTCGCTTTGAAGCCTGGGGCCTTATCGCAGCCACCTGAGTCAATGTTTAAACAAGGAGGTTTATCTTGCCCCGTCTCCCCATGCGCCGACCTTGCCAGATTGAGTTAGGCTTATGGGCAGATAAGGCATTGTTCTCAGGCTCGGCTGTGCATTTCCTCGAAGCTCCCACTCCATTGTCCCCCACGCCAAGGAAATGTCCCGGATATTTATATGGAAACTTAACCACTAAGATTCAGATTGGATATCTAGATTTTTGTCGCGAAACATCACTACGACCCACTCTCACCTTGTGCGCCAAGGGACCTCGACCTCGAGATTCACCATCACTTGTATAGAAGAAGGACAATATCCCTTGAGTGCCAAGGTTCGAGCTTTCGTGACGCCAAGTCCACAAGGCTTCCCCTGATGTTCGTTTGAGCCCTTTCGCCAAGAAACGGTTCTCACCCTTCCCCTGTTGTTCAGAAAGAGAACAACGTTAGAACAGCTATTGTTCGTTCGAGCCCGTTGACAAGAAACGGTTCTCACCCCCACCCCAGTTGTTCAGAAGAGAACAACATAGAACAGCCATTGTTCGTTTGAGCCCGTTCGCCAAGAAACGGTTCTCACCCTTCCCCCTTGTTGTTCAGAAGAGAACAACATTAGAACAGCCATTGTTCTCGAGTCCGTAGACAAGAGACGGTTATCCCCCCCCCTGTTGTTCAGAAGAGAACAACGTAGAACAGCCATCTTTCTTCAAGCCGTTCGTCAAGCAACAGTTCTCATTCCCAAGACGCCACGTCAGGATCATTTAATTCCCCCCCCCCTTCGGCTGAAACTCGCCAGCGGACCGAAAATTCCTTCACGTTGCCTTCCTCTGCACAACAAGTATAATTACGTAAGCCGAACGTTACCTTTGAGTATTTAACCCTTTTGCCAACTCTATCCTGTGCTTTAAATGGTTAAGCGAACCATCTCATCCCTTTAATTTATATTTGTTTTACCTTTTTAAATCTCTTAATCCCCGGTTTAGCTCGATTTCCCACGATCCTTTCCAATTCTCTGTTTATGTCAATATTTTCCCTTTTGTGTGTTGTTGATAGTTTTTATTAATAAAACTCTATTTTATTAATGATAGCAATATTATTATCCTTGAGCTCAGTTCCACTTCTTAAGCATATCAAAGATACATAATATCGGCCAGCCTAGACATTCACGCACTCTAAAGATAATTTAATAAGTTCCCTCAACGAATAGTCATATATGGTATATCGTCGAGAGTCCATTCTACGACAATATATATATATATATATATATATATATATATATATATCCGGTTCACTAGAAACAGATGTAACATCATTTAATTTCTTACTACGTTTCGAAAACTACAAGTTTTCAGCTTCAGGTTAGAATAAGTGTTTACTACAGTTAATAATTTGAATAAAACATGAAAAGGTTGTGGCTAACAAGACATTGAATTGCTTTAAAAGGTGACCAATTATAAAATATCAATAAAGTGTAGTATGAGTTAAAAATTTAAATATGATTTGGCAATAGATAAATTTAGTTTAAAACTGACTCAAAAAAGTAGTTAATATATATAAAGTTTATTTAAAAAATTTGTACAACCTAATTAATTAAAAACTATAAAAGAAATTGATCTGGCAATAGTTAAAGATAATTAACTATAATAATAAATTTAAACTTTGTTTTTAAATTTGTAAACACTGTAAGAGTAAAAACATTTATAGAAAAATGGGTTAATTTTGGTACTTACTAAAGTGGATCCATCCTAGAGAGTGAATAGTGGGTTTAATATGCGGCTAGTATTTATAGGTTACAGTGACGCTTAGGAGAGAGGAATACCAACTAAACAAACAGAAGTTAAAAAACAAACTGTAGATAAATTAAATTTTCATTGAGTGTAGGTTTGTAGTGTTTGATATATAAAGATTCGAGGGTTCTTAGGCAATGTTAGTTGTTGTTAAAGGCTAATACTTTAAAATTATCAATAGAAATGTCAGGTTTACAGCTTAGAACATCACTAACAACTCAAGTTTCCTTCCAAGTTCTAATTCCCACTGGCAATGAACATGACCTAAACAAATATCTTTTTCAAGTCCCAACAGAATATTATCATATTTAAAAAAAGAACCAATATCGATAATTCTCAAAAAAAAAAAAACATGGACCTGGAATTTCTAATATCATGATTCTTGTTCTACGAAGATATGTTTAAAATCTTCAGAAATGAAAAAATAAATATACTTCAAAGCAAGAATACCATGATCATTGTCTATCAAGAAGCTACCGCTTGAAAAATCTCTTTTGCTGAAATATTATGGATATTAAGAGGAAACAGTAGACCCCAAAAATGAAATACAAGCCTTGATTTGCCATGCAGAATTCGTTTTATTAAATAATCAGGATTAATTGTTTTTATGTAGTGAAAGTGCGACTGGAAAAATTAAACCTTCGAATTTTCTTATACGGATGTTGGCATTATTCGTCTATAGATAAAAATTGTATTAAATATTAATTTCATTATTTAATATATCTGCTTTTTTATAACATTTATTCTATCTTTTAAGCGCTTCAGCACGTTCTCAATGCATTTTTATGTCATAGCTTTACCTTTTGTAGCATGTTACCGAATCTATATAACCTTTTTAATCAGTGTTTGTGTAATAGATCTGTTGATTAAAAAAAAAATTGCCTAGTTACTTCCAAAAAAGATCCCTGCGGAAGTTAGAAGAGGCAAATTTTTTCTCCACAGCAACACTGGAATTTTGTGAGTGCCAAAGGGATTCTTTCGAAAAGATTATGTTTGTGGCAAAGTCTCTAATCTTGAATAAAAGTAAATTTTTATCGCTTGGAAACAATTCATATCAATCTATCAATTCAACTATTCTTCAAAATCTCAACTGAACGATTTGAAATTTATTTTTCTGTTAAGAGACCCTTCTACCTAGCTTCATAAATTGCTTTACCTTCGTCAAATCACTCAATCACTTATGATCTTTCTAAAGACATAGTCAGCCCTTATCTCACCTCTGATGTGCTCAAACTAGTGTTTGGTTATTACCAAAATTTGAGTTATTTGGTAGGTAACACAACCCTCAAGTCTATTTCAGACAGGCTTGTTTGGAGAGGGATTAGAAAAACTGACTAGAATGACTTATAAATTGCTTACAGTAAGAGAAATTTTAAGTACAGCGACATTACATTACCAGTCCTTACAAAATTTTTTACAACCGAAGGGTGGTTTCACAACATCCACGTAGATATACAAGGTAGATTTTTTACACCAAAAGATTGTTATACAATCATTCCAAAGAGAATTTGTAGTTGCAGCAATGGAGAAAGGAATATTCACTTAAAGATATAACATCAGAGAATGTGGTTGAAACTTTCTTCACTAACTTTAGCGCACGTTTGATGTTCCTATCTAGATAATCTCTGATAATATATTGCAATTCTATTTCAGCAATTGCTAAAACTCACCAGCTCAACACATTTTCACCTCTTCCGCTAATACAACCGTGAATGAAGTTCTGGAAAGATATTACAGAAGTATAAATTTATCTATACTAGTGAAAAGACATCCTTAGGAATGGCTACACAATCTTCCAGCGACCATACTCGCTATGCAAAAAGGAGCAAGCTAGGAAAGAGGATTTTCCCATGAACCATTAGTGTATGGGCTACATTACGCATTTCGAGTGAGTATCTTGTCACGATGCACAGCGACCATTTTCAACACAGTTCCATACCTAGTCACCAGGAAAAATGAATTACCTTTCGCATAACATCTCTAGATCATTGGACCCAAGGAAACTTTATTCCCAAACAGCATGACAATGGGTAGATTTGTGTTCACATTCGCAACTGAAAGTTAGCATACATAAATCTAGGTACATATCTCACACTGAAAACACACAATATATAACATTCAAATTTTAATACAAAACATAAAATAATCTTCAAAAGAACTTGATAGCAAACACAACCAAATTTATCCCAAAATTCACATATAAAATGTAATTTATAAATGGTCTGACAATCATTGCGCGCACTTTCATTTGAACCTTTTAATATTTTGCATTGCTCTGTCACCAAGAGAAGGCATGATTAAGTGTTCTTATTATTAGATAAACTTTATTGTATCAATTTAACATGTAGTTTGTATTTTATCATTATTTTTATATTCTATGCCCAGGCTGGTTATCAAAATTAACGTGTTTAATGTTTTCACTAGTTACCAGTATTATTATTATTATTTCTTATCTTTATTGTTATATTTTATTCACTCAGTGGTTACCATTATTATTATATGCTATGCTTTAGCTGGTTATCATTTTTTGTGGTTATTTTACTTCATGCCATCAATTGTATAATATTCCTTGTATTTGGTATTTGTTTTAGTTATTAGTCTAGCTCCCTTATGATGTACGATTTTTAATATTTCAATCAGGCCATATCAAAATTTTAGTTAAAAGATGCAATGTCATTTTCACAGGAACATTTTATTCATAATATCGTTTAAAATTGCGCTACAACTCTCAGGTTATCGATTATAAATTTTGGATTATCTCATCGATCATTCAATTCCACAAAGACAATGTTCTTCAATTTTACCTCTCAGCGATAAACCCTTCCATGACCTACCCCTTTCCATCATTCAGAAGACAGGAAGATACTCTTATCCGTTAGCCGAATGGCACTACACTTTCTTGCTTTCCCACACTCTAGCATTTTCATGGAACCTCTTATTTTCAGATAATAAGCCTGAAAACGTTTTTTCTGAAACCAGTATCTTGATATCACCCGACAAAATTCCTCTTCTTATGCTTTTAGATCAATCTAAGTGGAATCCTAGCAAATAGGATGATCTCCTTCAATCCCAAAGATGCAAAAACAGAAAGATGGATGCCACTCTCTCTCGGGAAGCTCTATCTGACCGTCAGCTGTCTCATAAGATTCATCCATTTTGTCATTTAAACTGGACGATATGAAAAAATAGACTTCACCCACACACTTTGTCTATACAAGGGAAAAGGCCATTACTTCACGCTTACGCGTATCTCACTTGAAGCAATCCTAGAGTGAAACCACGTCACATTAATGCAACAATTGAGTTTATACTACCCCAATGGATGCAATCATTGAGTTTATACCACCCCACCTGGATGCAATCATTGAGTTTATACAATGATATTTGAATGCGATCATTGAGTTTATACCACCTCACCTTGATGCAATCATTGATTTTATATCACCCCGCCTGGATGCAATCATTGAGTTTAAACCACCTTACCATGATGCAATCATCGATTTTATACCACCCCACCTGGATGCAATCATTGAGATTATACGACCCCGCATGAATGCAATCATTGAGTTTATAATACTCTACTTAGACGCAATCATTGAGTTGATACAACCCCAAAAGATGCAATCATCGGGTTTATGCCACCCTAATTTGATGAAATCTATGAATTTATACAAGAAAATTTAGATGCAATCATTGAGTTTATACCACACTCCCTGGATGCAATCATGGAGTAGATCTACCCTACTTGGAAGCAATCATTGAGATCATAACACCCCACTTGGAAGCAATCATTGAGTTTATAACACTCCACTTGGATTCAATCATTGAGTTTATACAAACCTAACTGCAATCAATCATGGAGTTCATACCACCCGAATTAAAAGCAATCATTAAGTTTATACCACCCCACCTGGATGCAATGATTGTGTATGTACCACATCACCTGAATGCAATCATTGGGTTTATATCACCTCACCTGTATGTAATCATTGCGTTTATACAACCCGACCTAGATTCAATCATTGAGATTATCCCAACTCACCTGGATGCAATCATTAGGTTTATACCACTCCACTTGGATGCCAATCATTGTGTTTATATCACCCCACCTCGATACAATCATCGAGTATATACCACCCTCACTTGGATGCAATCATTGAGTTTATACTCCCAGACTTGGATGCAAGCAATGTGTTTCTACCACCCCACCTTGATGCAATCATTGAGATTAGACCACCCCGCCTGGATGCAATCATTGAGTTTAAACCACGCTACTTGGATGCATCATTGAATTTAGACCACCCTAGTTGGATGCAATCATTGAGTTTATACCATCCCGCTTGGATGCAATCATTGCATTTATACTACCCCACTTGAAGTCAATCATTGAGTCTATACCACCCCACCTGGATTCAATCATTGAGTCTATACCATCCCACTCGGATGCAATCATTGAGGTTATAAAACTCCACCTGGATGCAATCATTGTGATTATACTACTACAGCTGAATGCAATCATTGAGTTTATACCACCCTTCCTGGAGGCAATCATCTAGTTTTTACCAACCCACTTGGATGCAATCATTAAGTTTATACCACCCCACTTGAAGTCAATCATTGAGTTTATACCACCCCACCTGGATGCAATCATCGACTTTATACCACCCCACTTGAAGGCAATCATTGAGTTTATACCACTACGCCTGGATGCAATCATCGAGTTCATACCCCCCTCCCCACTTGAAGTCAATCATTGAGTTTATTCCACCCTAATTGGATGTATTCCACGTGTTTAAGTTGTAACAGAGCTTCCACTTCCTAGCTATTGCACAGCCTGGCAGCACACTGAGTGCTAAAAAATAAAAAATTCCCACAACATACAACATCCTCCCTCCATGCCAAGTGCTCCTTCAGGATAGCCTTACCCAATGCGCGGCCACACTCATTTGTGGCAACGTTGAAAAGAGATGTCATCTGCACCCCAAGGCTATAAACAACGACGGTATATCAATTAAGAAGTAAAGGCGAGTCCTGCTCAAAGCAAAGTAGGCTCCACGTAAACAAACCAATTGCCAGTTAGTTCATTTATGGAGAAACTTTAGTACAGCATTTAGCTGCAATTTACGTTCTAATAATCTAACTCGAAAAAATATGACAAGAGTCACTAAATATTATCTCTCCTTTAGTTAGCTTGGGTACAGCATTAAAATCCTAATGGGTTGAGGAATAATTTCTTGCGGTTTTATCAAATTTATTCATTACCATTAACAATTTTAGGAAAACTTCATTTTTAATTGATAACAATATGCAATTTAATCAATAATGTATTCTCCGTTGTTATTTACGACTTCTTCCCAACGTTCAACTAGTTTTTCGATGCCTCTGTGGTAAAAATCATTGGAGTTTGACTCGAAGAATTCGTCTAGCCAGGTTCCTAATTCCACATCAGTATTGAACGAAACGCCGCGCAAATTGTTGGAGAGCGATCGGAACAGATGGAAATCAGATGGAGGCAGCTCTTTGTAAAACTCAAAATCCTTATACAAAAGATAGCGACAGCTCCTTGTAAAACTCAGAATCCTTATCCAATAGCTAGAAACATCACCATCTATAGATTAATCTGTTCTTTTGCCTTTTTAATCCCAAAACGGAACAGAAGAAGAAACCTCACGAAGAATTCTCATGCAGATCCATTTAAAACCAAAGGAACTCAAGCAAAGATTCAGCCTACTGCTATTATAAAACAACGAAACTAGTGTCTAACTTGTCCACAAGGGAGAGAATATCAATCAAGGCCAGGTGTTTTATCAAGCATTATGCCCATGTGAAGGAACCCCCCTCCCCAGTTTTTAAGAATTGGTTTCACCGTAGAAACTTGAAAGTCCACAGCTACAACCTTGATATTCTAACCCCGCCCCCCCTCCAAAAAAAAATCTAACTTTTATTTCCAATATCAATAAAAAGTAACTGAATTTTACCCAAAGTTTTAATGTATATACAAATTATATGAACAAAAAACATCGTTCGGGCAAACGTTTTACAATCCATAAGCACAATCTCAAAATCTAAACTTAAGAATTTCAAACGAAAACATTATATTCTTTAAGAATCATTAGATATACTAAAAAAATGCTAATAGAATAAACTACAGGTAACACTGGAAATTCGAGCCTCTATGTCATGACGCGCCTCTAACAAGTAAAAGTTGCCCTTCGCCCCAGTGACCTCAACTTTTCTTGTTGTTCGTCTCAACTATGACCGTTTTTACAAACAGTCAGCTACAAGCGGGATATTATAACATTAACTGACTGAAGAGGTAGAGTACTGAATATATAAGGTACTGAGGATTCAAGGTACTGAAGATGTAAAGTACTGAAGAAGTAAGCTGCTGAAGATGTTAGGTACTAAAGAGTTAAGGTATTGAAGATGAAGGCACTGAAAATTTAAGGTAAGGAAAATGTAAGTTACTGAAAATGTAACTTACTGAAGATATAATGTACTGAAGAGGTAGAGTACTGAAGACCTAAACTACTAAAAATGTAAGGTAGTGAAGATGTAAGGCACGCATAGTGTCAGTTACTGAAAATTTAAGTGCTAAAGATGTAAATAGTGAAGATATAAATTACTGAAGATGATAGGTAGTGAAGATTTAAGGTATTAAGGATGGAGATTAAGATATTGAAAAGACAAGGTACTAAAAATGTAAGGTAATCAAGATTTAATGTACTGAAGATATAACGTAGTATATATTAAAATATGTGAAGAAGTAAAGTACTGAATATTCAAGGTACTGAAAATATTTAGTACTGAAGATGTAAGTTACTGAAGATATAAGGTACTAAAGATTTGTGGTACTAAAGATGTAAGATACTGAACATGAAAGGATATGAAGAATTAAAGATGTAAGTACTGAAGATGCAAGGTACTGAAAATATAAGGAAGTGAAAATGTAACGTAATAAAGATATAAGGTATTAGAGATGCAAATCACTCAAAATGAAGGAACTGAAGATGTAAGATCCTGAAGATGTAAGGTTCTGAAGATATAAGGTACTGAAGATGAAAGGTACTGAGGATATGAGGTACCGAAAATGTAAGGTAGTGAATATTTAAGGCATTTAAGATGTAAAAAACTGAAGATGTAAGGTAATGAAGATTTAATCTAAGGAAGATATAACAGTGAAGATGTAAAGACCTGAAAATGTAATGTATTGAAAATGCAAGGTAATGAAAATATAAGGTAATGAAGATGTAAAGTAATGAAGATGTAAAGTACTGAATAAGTAAGGCATCTAAAGTACTGAATATATAAGGTACCCAAGATGTAAGGTACTTAACATATAATGTACTGAAGATTTATAGATTATTGCATGACTATTGGTATCTTTGCTCATATTTCTTTTGCAAACAAATCCATAATGGATAGCAATTTTACAGGCAGACTTGACTTCAGGTGAACAGAGGTGGCTGTGTGGAAAACATACTCCACTTACATAATAAAGTAACAATGAAGGCATAAGGGTAAGTTTCACACACGGAGATTTTAAGAAATTTTCCTTTATTTTATATCAAGTTTTAAAATACTTTAATGGTATATGCGAAATGATTGTTAATATCAACTATATGACAGGCTTCAAGAACCGTCTGGATGTGCATCTCAAAAGATGCAATACGATGTAATATGGCTAGCTTTGAGCAGCCCCGCTTCTCATCCTCTGTTCTGTGCTTCAACTGGTTTTATTTCTGCCATAAATGAAAGAATGTTGGGCCTATTAAATGTGAAATAGTTAACATTTTCTTTGCACCCCCTTCATATCATTGCTTTTCAGCGTTTAAACAGGATTCCATCCGGTTTTCGAGGATATACATAGGTAGTACTCCTCATAAATGAAGGTAATAACATCTGCGCTTCTGCTACAATACAGTTAATCAAGTTAAAACGGCTCCATTTGACCCTGAACTCAATTTGGTAGAATAACTGAGGTAATTGCAAGAGCTAAAGATTTTTCTCACTTTTTTGAAAGACAGCAACTAACAAACAATCATTGATGTTTTGGAAAGCAACACTCACTTTCAATTTAAAAGGGGTTATGGTAGTTTACGAAACCTTTCTTTCATGTACTTTACACCGAAACCATTTCTATAGTTCTAGATTTATATAATTTTCCCCTGTTCTTCGTTCCTTTTCTTACAATTTAGACATCTCCTATAATCTTCCCCCACCCCCGAAAAAATCTCATTCCAGGCACATCACAACAATTTTATTCTTCACGCGTCCCGTCAGCCATTATTCTTTTTTCAATTAAAAACGACACGAAAACGTTTTTTAATGGATTTGCTGATTGTGACTTTTTCGCAATTCCACACTCCATCTCCTCCTTCCTTTCCCACTCCACCCAAGACTCCGGCTCCTGCTGCTTCGAAAATGTAAACACGGAGGCTCAGCTCATTTACATATATTTACGAGTTTTAATCGACTTGATGACTTGTAAATATTTTCACAATTGTAAGAAAATATCCATTCCCAAGCTAAAAGATTTATGTGCAAGGAAAACGAACAAATATTGAGGGAGAAAACAAAGTTAGAAATATATAAAGGTATACATTAGTCACTGTATATATATATATATATATATATATATATATATATATATATATATATATATATATATATATATATATATATATATAATATCTTGCGCCTACATGTTTGTGTCGCGGCGTGTGTTTACTCTGTAAAACCGGCTATAAATGAAATCATTAAAACGGCCGAGTTTGCATACAAATGAGGGTAAAATGGTGAAATTAATTTCCAAAGATTAATTGATGATGGCAAGTCTTTCTTCTGGCATCAACAAAAAATTGCAGTAATATCATTCGATTCTTGAATTATCTTAGAATAATTTTTATTTTTAATCCAAATAGCGATAAAATTATGTACCTTATCATAATTGTTGAATTGATATCTCAATTTGGTTGAATTATGGTCGATGCCAAATTGGATAGTCTTGAACGCTTTGAGTGAGATGCTGACTTCAATTTATGATATTTGTGATCACAATTTATCACTAAATTGAAGAACAAGTAAATTTTACATATACTCTATATTACTATATAACCCATAGAAATGTTACAGTTTAATTAGCAACAATAAACAAGGAATAAAGATCAATATGATTCGTGGACCCGAGCCTTCAAAAGTGACGTCAATATTGATTATAATTAATTATTATCATTGTTTCTTATTTTCTCAGCCCAAAGATTGTGCGAAGGTTTTGTGATCACACGTGAATGTTTATATGTCGTCCTTTTTGTGTACAAGATATCAATATATTAATGAAGGATTTCAAAAATATGTTGTGGATGAGTAGAGCGGGGGCGAACAAAGCGTTGATTAAATTTTAGGATGGATCTAAATCATAATGCGGATTCTTTATCACTAATTTACTTTCTTTAACATTGCAAGATTGGCCATTTTCTGACTTATTTTGCCTATAGCATCAAAAATAATGGCTTTGTCGAATTAAAAAATCCAGCGATGGACAACTTATGACGCCCTACCACCATACAAAACTTTTCATCCGGATCTGCTGAGATCAAAATCCATATTTCGAACGAGACAATAGTACTGAGTCACAGTAATAGATAATGATAGAAATTTATGGCTGTTATCATGTTTGTGTACCTGAAATAATGTATATTTTCCCCTCTTTTAATCACATTTTGCCTTACAGTTAAATAGAAAATGTTATATATGTAAGAATACGAAATCCACATGTGCCTCTATGGAAACTAACCTTTTTTTTATACTTCACCAAACACTAAATAAATACACCTGATTTCTAATAAGACAGATTCAAAATTGAAGGAATTACATATAGGAGCCATTATTATGGCTTGTGGTTTAAACGGAGTAGAAATTCTGATCCCTTTAGCTATTAGAGAATCACTTTTTACTGACGATGGCGTTGGCAAAAGTATGGGTTTTCTGCTTTCTAGTTCCTTATCGAGTAGTCATAAAGGTATTGATAAAATTCAAATTTACATCTCGTTCATTAAAATACAAAGAATATCAGTCTCTAAAGTCTCTTTTAATAGTTAATTCCCACCAGCACCTTTCCGGTATTTGCTAGTTGATCCCTCCCCCTACTTAACACGTGGCTATTAGCCTGTTAATTACCGAGTATACTCCTTGTACCTACGTAGTACTTACATAGTACCCGCCTGGTACTTACCTGCCGTCTTCCAGGTAGGTACGTGACTCGTGCCGTGACTTGTACGTATTTAGAAGTAACCCCATTACTTGATAATTTGCCGCTTGCTACATACCTAGTACAATCTTGGGTATTCTGGTATGTACCTGATACATAGTACGGGCTCGGTGCTTACCCAGTACTTGATTTTAGTACCCTAAGGGACATTCGAGCTTGTAGTTTTATTTACCCGTAGTGGCAGTGGTGCGCCAACCTGCCTTTATCCAGGCGGATCCAGACCGGATAATGAAATAAACACAGAGGTCAGTATGACAATTTGCAATCTTAATGTAGGTATTTAATACTGAAAAGAGAGAAAAAATATAAAACGTATTTAGTGAAAAAAAGTTTTATTTGTTGGTATAAACATTCGCCCAAAAGGAATATCTAGAAATGGTGTTTAAGAATTTTAAAATTATTGCGAGGGCAAAAATAGCATGAAATGACTAAGAAAAACGCCAAAGGCAGCTAAAAATAACATAATATAACTGAAAAATATGTGCAATGTGCAATAACAACATAAAATGACTGGAAAATAGCAAAAGGCAGCCGAAAATAGCTTGAAATAACTAAAATAAAGCTAACAGCATCCGACAATAACATAAAATGAATGAACAAAACCCCAAATCAGCCGAAAAATACAAAAAAATAGAATAGTTAAGAAAAAGTAGAAATATCGAGAGAAATTATGATCCAAAGAGGAAAGTTTGTCCAAGTGAAGCAAGATCATAAACGATCATTATTATTTTTTTGGAGTAATTAAGCTAAAGAAAAGTTAATCCAGATTTCGTGCTAATTTGAATATTGCATTAAAATTTACTCTGTAATCCTTTACTAATATATTCTAATAAATTCGTCTTATTCATAATCCCCAAAACTATATTTGACTATGGATGCATTTAATGTAAAATAACAAGGTTTTATAATTTCCTACAAAAATGAAGATAATTTGAATCTTTAATGGATATTTAGGGCAAAGTTTAGTTCATTACAATTATTCAAAGATTTAAATGAACAATATAATATTTTTATTCAGACATTTTCACTAGAAATCAAATTGAATTTCAATTTACAATAAGAAAATAATTAATTAGTTGCATTAATTATTGTAATTGTAGTTATTATTGTATATTAATTATTTTTTTATGAACACGGTGTATAATGAGCTATAACCAAAGGATTTAATATTTCAATGCTTTTCTATACACAGGGCGTGGATAATATTCGTTCGCATGATGAATGTCTGATAAAAACATAAAACGGTTTATATTATTTGAGATCTATTCGTCAAATTTAGGGCACTTCGTCTTCATGACAGATTCTGTCGAATTCACTAAATCAACCCGCTCGTGACCTTTATGACAACCTCTTGGCGTCCTCGGAACCGCCCACATGCCTTCGTCATTATCTCCGTTTTAGACTCCTGAATCAGACTTTGGTAATCCTATTCTTAAACTTGTCTTCGTGTTGCAGCTGGATTTGTTGGTCTCTCGTTCTAGCGCACCTCACACAAAGAAGTAGATGAGGGTTACATTCATCGAGTTGGGATCCTAAATTTAAAATGTTATGTGTTTGGACAAATTCTTTGACAGCCAGCCTTGTGTGTTCCTCTGGGTTTGGCAGGGTGCAATTTTGCTGTCACACGTAAAGCCTCGCTGCAGCCTCACGGTCGATCTGTGGCTTTAGCATTTTGCTTAGAACACGGATGTAGCAGCGCAGCGATGTTCAGCCTAAGTCACTCCGGGAAGAAGTGGGTGGGCATGAGGTCACCTTCAGTGCTGACGACACCAAATACATTGATTGTGGCTCTAAATTTCATCTACATGACTTTGGGCGACAGCGAGCCAACTGTTGTTCTAGGAGTTGATATACTTGACTTGGCAAAAATTCTTCTCGTGGGATAAGACCTACAGCATGTCTGTCTCCAACAAGTGTTTCAACCCTTTTGATCAGGATTTTTGGTGTGATCGAGTCGCTTTTCTTGCACCGCCTTGAATATGAATGGTACCTTCCTTATTTTGTATGAAAAAAAGAGAACGTTAAAGGCACCACCAGTCTGATGAGCTTTAGATCCACACCTTTCTCTCTCTGCAATAACATGTATTGAATTTCTGGAATCATTGTTGATGTGATTCTGATTTTCAGCGACGACTTCTGGGGAGGGGTCAACTATCAAATACCGGAAAGGTGTTGGTGGGAATTAACTATTAAAAGAGACTTTAGAGACTGATATTCTTTGTATTTTAATGAACGAGATGTAAATTTGAATTTTATCAATACCTTTATGATAATACTGTAAGGAAACAAATTACCTTAAGCACAACCTACTCGATAATCTTGGCCTCAATTTTATCTAAACATTTTATTTTGATTATTTAAATTTTAGCCCAACATGATCTATGACAATTTTCTGTTTTATGCGCTGTTTTATTTTATTTTAATATGTTCCCTAAAAGAATGCGAACAATCAAACTCAAAGATTCTTTAGCATGCTGAATAAATAAATTATTCTCTTTAAAATGGGTTTGGATTCATTTTTTAGCACCAAATGCGTCATTAATTAACATCGGGATACGGTAAAGCGACATGTCTCAATAAATATTATATACATGCTCAGTAATAATTATCCAACTACATATACAAAACCGAGTCGTGGAATTTAACATAAACGTGTGTAAAAAGTACTAAAAAGTTTGATTTTTCAATTAAATTGGTAAAAGTACATGAATTTCGAAACGTTTCTGATTACTGGTGGTGTATGAGTCAAAATGATGAAAAACCATCATACTTGGTACTGAGAAATTACTAAAACCTTTAAAGTCTAACTCAAATCTGAACATAATTATTCAAGTTAGACTCCAATATTTATTCACTATTTGCACCTTAAATTTGAGGAGGGTATTGCTTCGTGGTCATATCAATTAGTTTGCAGAATTTTACCTTTAAGTGTAGCGTCATATGTTACTTACGAATGCAGCTTTCGAAAAAGCAATTATTAATTCATGTAAGTTTTTAAATATAGTGGAGGTAGTATGGTACATTTATACACATCTTTTCCTTCATTTTATTTGTAGTTGTTAAATCTGTCTACTTTTGTTATTTTTCTCATTTAAAATAAAATTCTAAGAATAATAATTATCTTTATTCTGTCAAGTGCCTTGATTCTTTGAGCTTACTTTTTACACGAAGATCCGGGCTTAGGATACGCCCTTTCACCCCCACTATATTAGGCTACCGATTCCTTTCTTTTATTACTCGTCTTTTTTATTTACTTTCCTTTAATTCTCTTTTCTGTGATCCATTAAATTGCGCTTTGTAACAATATTTTTGCGTATTTTCTAGTTGCTCTTAACCTAGAATGTAAATTCTAGAAAATTACAGAGAAGATTCTTTAAAAAAGGAATATGTATAACAATACAATCAAGAAAGCACTCCCTTATCGAAGGAAAGATATCAAAGGGAGGAAATTTCCCAACAACGAATACCTCTGATAAGCGGCTAGAATCTGAATGCCTATAAGAAACCCTTCAGTATTTTGTTCAGTGCCATATCCAATCCACTGTTTGCAAAGCCACGCTAAGCAGTTATGTATGTTTGGTAATCATACATACATGCACTAACACTGTACCCATTTCATACATGTATAATACAAATTATTCATGCAAGTACACTATATTCATTGTACTAACCTATAAAAAACGGTTACAAAGTTACACGTATACATTAAAATACACAGACTAACACTCGAAGTGTCTAAAGAAGCAGAAGTAATGAAAGACAAACATATTATCAGATCGAGCTTACTTTCACGGCGATGTTTGCGATTGCTTAAACGTTGCTAACATTGTTATCGAGGTAATCACCTACGGATGTTTAATCGTGTTTAATTTACCAAGAAAAAAGAAAAATTCTTTCCTGTGTTTGCGTTTCATATATAAATCTTTTAGCGCTAGCATGTTAAGTAGGCAATCAAGTTCTTGTTAGATCGGAAAGAATAAACCAACGCAAGGATAGTCTTCATTATTTGCACAATTATTACCCATTTTTCTTACGTTAGCAAAGTAATAATTTCCCGAGCGTTCATTAACCTTTAGGGTAGTTTGAAAAAAGCCTTAAGGGTAAATCCGAGAAAGATATTCAAAGGGTGTTTGTGAGTCATTTCATAATTTGAGATACTACTATTTTTGACATTTGTTTAGTAAACCTACCAAATTTTTTATATTGTTTTACTTTCAATATTTGATCATTTCTTGTATCTCAACATTCTTTCTCTTTCGTTGACAATAATATTTTCATGTGATATATTTTCTTTCACAATTCGGAAGTGCAGTAATTTACTTTGAATTCGAATTGGAATTTAACACGGTACTGCAAGACAGATTGCGAAGAGAGGTGGTTCTCATAGTCTCTGAGAGTAACAAGTGAAGGGGATTGCACCTTGACTGAAAGTGAAAAAACTAACTTTAATAAAGGCATTGCATCAGAATGGCTATGCTCTACATGTGTTATCACACAGGTATCCGGTTTGGTCGCACTAATGTATGTGGCATGCTTAAATGATTGACATATTTATTATTCGAGCTCAATTAATAAATTCTTGTCGACAAAATATTGTTACAAAAATAACTCATAATTTAGAATTCTGACCATCCAAAAGAAATTTTTTAAACATATGATTAAATTAAGGAAAATAGTGTCACTCATGACGGATTAGTGTTTCGAGAGGTATTTAGGATCTACCTACCAGTTTGAGTTAAAAGTTGAAATTTATTAATTAATCACTTGATCAAAAGATTCAAATATCTATATAGCAATAAAATTCTATTAGTTTTAATTTTATTGTTTGTAATTAAACAGAGCAACAATGCGACATCCCTTAAATGAGAAGAGAAAATGTTTCGTTTCATTGTTCTATTAGGACGAAATATTCCATTATGCTATAGAATCTTTCCCCTACTGATTGATATAAAAAATGAGAGGTTTAAATGTTGCCCAAAATACAGATGATGACTTTCCAAATCTGAAAATGGAATTGACTTTGATAAATGTATTTTGCGTTAGTCATGTAATGTAAGCTTTCTCAGCATTGCAGAAACAACAAATTTTATACCCAAATTTGATAAGGATACCTGACATATGAATTTTGGAAGGATGCTTACAATAATACGCATCCATTATTCTGTTTACTGATAAATCAAAATGAAATATTACAAATGTAAGAAGATTTTCCAATAAAGCACTGAAATCAAGGATAAGTTTGTTCATTTTATCATATTTTGTTTTTATTTTTGTATTATCATTGAAATTAGTATGCCTCCTTACATCCTTGAATCAATTTTAGGCATTCATTTATAAACTAAAATAATACATACGTCACAAGCCTGATCAAAATACATAGCTTCCTGCGACAGGTTGGTGGTTCGACTAAAAAGCCTACTCACAATAAATTATCTCACTTCATTTCGAATCTTTTGTTTTAGGATTAAAACAAGAGTCGAATTGGATAGAAATCATTTAAATATATGCACTTCACTTGTATCCTTTGAAAAATCAATCATATAAGTGAAATTATTATTTAGGGAAGTTGTATCAGGCAGATAATAAATAGGAGTGCATTTTCCCTACTGAGATAGAAAGGTTTTGTGGTCAAAATTATATAGAACCAAATTTTAAGTTAATATACCACTGATGCATTTGATCTTCAAATATACCAGCCTAATTCTGACCAATTCGTCATTCAAATCCACTTCTTTGAAATTTTCTTCATTAATTAAATAATCTCTGCATCTGGGAGAATTATACACACTTCATCAGTGCTTTCTTTGTTTTTACTGATTTAAATACACGCGGCTTTTTCACCATAGTGAAAAAAAACCCTTCAAGTGCACATATTGACAAAGATCAAAATGGTTAAAATTATATGAAATAAAAATTCATTAAATTGGAATAGAAAAATAAGAATGAATCCCAAGAGAATACATAATTAAAAATGTGTTTAAGAATGTAAATAACGATTTTGCGCATGAGACTAAGCGAGTATGCTCATGTATGTATATTAGTATATGTATAAGTAAAGTAAGGCCAATCATATGACTGTAAGAAGTGGAACTTAGATCCACCTTGCTCTTCGAACACCAGTTATGCCTTTTCCTCTCCATAATCAAGTCAAACTACCATCAAATATGCCTTGAACTCTTTTCAATTAGTAATTTTCTTTTATGCAAAATCAACTAACCAAAACTACCATATCCCAGAAATGGGATGGTTTTAATAAATAAAAAATATTTTGCCTAATTTTTTAATTTTATTAATTGCAAAAGACAAAAATAAACATATGGAACATATATATATATATGTTCCCACCCCTTTTAATCTTCATATCCCATATTTTCATTAATCTGGTGTATAAATATCTTTCTTTTTTTCCGTCTTTTAGTCTGCTTAGTAAAGGACCATTAGTCGAAAGGCCTCGCAGTTCTCCGTTGTTTCATTTTCCTCGTCGCTGTAACGTTATTCCTATATATATATATATATATATATATATACGAGGGCTGGTCAATAAGTTTTGCGAATCGATAGGGCAAAAAGGAGGAAGAAGGATGGCTGTTTGTGGGGGTGTAGGACAAGTTATGACAAGTCTGGGCCTGCAGCCGCGTGCTCCTGTCTCGTCTAGTTAAGAAGCAGTAGCTGATCGAAGAACGTCAGTCACAAATTTTTCAACAATGAAGAAGGTTGAGCACCGCACAGTGATCAAATTTTTGACCACGGAAGGCAAGAATGCAAAAGAGATCCATGAACGCATGGTTGCCGTGTACACCGACACCGCCCCTTCCTATGTTACCATTGCTCGCTGGAATAGGGAGTTCCGCCATGGTCGTGAGTCCCTTGAGGATTACCCCCGTCCAGAACGCCCGTCAGACGTGACCAACGAGGACAATGTGGCCTGTTTGGAGAGGATGATCCTCAAAAATCGACGGGTGAAGGTCAAGGAAATCGAGTGAGAACTTAGAATATCACATGGAAGTGTTATCAACATCATCCACGACAATTTGGCCATGACAAAGGTCTCTGCCCGTTGGATCCTTAGAAACCTCACGCCCCATTATCGACCTCAACGTCGTCAAAGTCCACAAGGCCTGAGTTGCACAAGCTGCCCTGCGCGAGTGCGGATTCGAGAAGCTCAACCACCTCCCCTACAGTCCAGATATAGCCCTTAGCGACTACTTTTTATTCCGCCAGCTCCAGGTTGCACTGCGTGGACGCCAGTTTGGGGACGATGAAGATGTCCAGCTCGCGTCCAGGACTGGATTGAAATAATAAAACACTTTTCCTCATATCTCGTTTCCTCATATCCGAATTGCAAAACTTATTGACCGCCCGTCTTATATATATATATATATATATATATATATATATATATATATATATATATATATATATATATATATATATATATATATATATAAATATATATATATATATATATATATATATATATATATATATATATATATATATATATATATATATATATATATTATATATATATATATATATATATATATATATATATATATATATAAATATATATATATATATATATATATATATATATATATACGAGGGGGAGTCAAAAAGTTCTCAGATAAATGGCATAAAATTTTTATTTGTAATAATACTGTAATCATTTTTCTACATAAGCTCCATTAACATCTATACACTTTCTTAATCTATGAATCCAACGGTAAAGACCATCTTTGTAGAATTCACGGGGTTGTCTCTGGCACCAAGTAATGACCTGCTTTTTTGCTTCATCTAATGATTGAAACCGGGTTCCTTTTAGGTGTCCCTTTAAATTTGGAAACAGAAAAAAGTCAGAGGGTGCTAAATCAGGGCTATAAGGGGGATGAGCAAGAGTTTCCCATCGAAATTCCCGTAGCTGAGATCTCACAGCTTTGGACGAATGTGCAGGGGCATTGTCATGGTGGAACAAGATTTGCTTGTGGAGCTTTCCTCGTCGTTTTTTGGCTATTGAAGTTTTCAGCTTCCTTAAAACTCCTTCGTAATAGCTGGATGTAACAGTTTTTTGTCCTTCTAAGAAGTCTATTAAAATAATTCCCTCCGAATCCCAAAAAACTGTAGCCATTATCTTCTTAACGGACCTCTCTGTCTTGAACTTGATAGGCCCTGCTGCCCCCCTTGGGTGCCACTGTTTTGATTGATTTTTACTTTCAGGATCAAACTGATACACCCAAGTTTCATCTCCCGTTACGAGGCGCTCAAAAAAACTATCCTCGTTTGCTTCAATCTTGGTCAAAATAGCCAAAGAAAGGTTGGCCCTATGATTCAGCTGGTCTTCTCGCAACGCTTTTGGGACCCAACGTGCTGAAAGCTTGCTCAGGCCTAGATTTTCAGTTAGAATTCCAAATGCTGAGCCATGAGAGATTTCACATGCATTGGCAACTTCATCAATAGTAATACGGCGATCTTTATCCACTAGATTCCTCACAAGCTCGACATTTTCTGGGTTAATGGAGGTGGAGGGTCTCCCTTCACGTGGATCATCTTCAACTTCTTCTCTGCCCCCCTTGAAGCGCTTAATCCAGTCGTAAACTACCGCTTTACATGGCGAAGAGTCACCATAAACCTGTTGTAGAGCGTCAATAATCTTAACAGGCTTCCAATCAAGTTTAGTCAGGAATTTAATGTTCGCTCTTATCTCAAAATTTGCCATTTTATGGGTTCAAAAAAGTAACCTTTTTGAAGCACATCTAATACAAAGAGTCTCGACAAATTGAATGACGAATTTTGTAGAAATTGTTCAGAAAACATGAAAGTCGTGTTTGACCCTGTATTTACTTGTACAAAATCGAACATTTCAATAATCTGGCATTTGTCTGAGAAATTTTTGACTCACCTACGTATATATATATATATATATATAATATATATATATATATATATATAGGGAGAGAAAGAGAGGGAGATTATGATTCATTCCAGATGATCATGTTAATTATCAGTAGTTGACGCTATTTCCAATTATTCTATAAAGACCAAAGTTAGTTTTATATCTTTGTCGAGACGAGTTATCTGCTGCAATTCTGCCAGCAGACTCATACTTCCCTTCTTCCATCGAAGTAGGAATACAAATAAATTTGCATTAACCTATAATATTAAAATAATACTCAACTTTATTAATCAATGAATTGATATCGTAAATGATTAGTGAGGGATATCTATCGAAGCGAGAGTTTTACTTATGACTGTATACCCATAAATGTTTTATAATTTGAATTAAGTGGGCTTCGGTGATTTAGGTCCTTCCGTGGTTAATGGAGAGTAGTGACGTTATTAGGTTCGCGGATGACAAAAGGAGGATTTATAACACGGATCATGACTTTGAATGTCTATTTATCCATCGAGGACTGCCTCATAAAGTGAATGAGTAGACTTAAGTGAGTTTAAGTTAGTCCTCGGTCGACAAAGCGTAGAGAATTGATTGTGATCGCGAATCGAAATTAAGGTTGTATGTGATCGAGAGAAGAGAGAGAGAGTGCGTTTTTTGTGTATAGATAATGGGCGGAGTCTGTTTAATCTCTTATTTAAGTATGATCATAATAAAACGGTTTTTGCCTGTCCTCAGGATTGTCCGGTTTTAAGTGAAAAATGGAAAATTAGGGAGGCAGCCCACAAATCCCAAATTTGCTTTGATTTTATCACGAATTGTATTTACTTGATCAGACCATGGAAAGCAGATAGAGGCTAAGTTCTTGAGAAGAGAACATTTACGTCTTCTACTCGCGGTGTGAGCTAGAAAGAAGCGTATTTTTTACCACTCATAATTAACTTAATGAATCATCTCTCTAGGTGAAAGTTAGTTTCAATTACCAAAGAAAGCTTCTGTTGAAACGCCTGGGAGAGTTGGAAAACAAGAGCTTTTATCATGAACTTCTTTACGACTCCAGATGTGAAAATGGTTTTAAATGAATAATTTTCCTCAAACTAAGTGTATGCGTAGATCTTGTTCCATATTTCAACTTAGAAACAACGATAATAAACGAAAAGTACCCAGCCTCTGAAAACACAGGTAACGAAGGTCTTGTTTATTAACATGATCAACACATATGTAACATAATAGTTTTTAAAGAAGAAAAATTATTACTTTACCATTGTAAATCTTACGATAAATGCAAAACTGTGGTTATGGTGTCCAGGGCTTTCAAGAAAGAAGGCGGCAAGAGCTTGAGGTACGTGGAAAGGCCTTTGATCACCGACCATATGTGAGAACAATGTCGGAAGCGCTGTCGTCACCTTCGCAATGACCTGAAGTGTCATGGAATTCGAATTCTTATTTTTTCTGATGAAAAGCCGTTACGGTCGACCGGTCATCAAGAAGTAGAACGACCGCGAAGTAAGCTTTGGCCAGGGCGTGTCCAAGTTCCGCTACATATCCACAATCAAGCACCCACCTCTGTGATGATGCTCGACATCCTGAGTTTAAATAGTGAGAAGATGCCGACGATGTGGTTCGCCGCAGGCTACAGGTTCTACGAGGCAAAATACTGGGACATCTTTGCTCCAAAAAGTTCTACCGTGGGTGAGAAAGATCAATAAAGATGCGGAGTACGTCTTTCAACATGAGGGTGCCCTAGCTCACAAAGCAACATCGTGCAAAAGCGGTTAGGGTCAAACATGAACTTCTGGTCGAAGGAATTTTTGGCGAAGCGTGTGGGCGCAGGTCGATGGCAAGCCTGCAAGGTCCACCACATCAACAACAAATCGCTGAAGTCATTTCTCAACCGCATGTGGGCCGCCATGAGCAAGGACTTCGCCTGCAACGTGTGCGAGACCTTCAGTTCTCGCCTTTAGTGCGTGCGTGCTGTCGAGGGTGAAGACATTGATTAATATTACAATTTAAACACATATTTTTATGTTAAAACAATAGAAGCGTGTATAACTGCATTGAAACTATCATTGGGTTCTTTGTTAAGAGCGTTGCAGTGAGTGCAACAGTACCTTTGCAATATCTTGTATCTTCTCTGTATAAAAGACGTAGTTAATGATAAGGGAAAAATTTTGGTCAAGCTTAAAATCCTATGTTCACAAGTGTGATTGTATTCCATCCACTTGAAAGTTAAATTGAAAAACTCTTGATTTAAAAAAATTACCATAAATTTTTAAAATAAAAAAGTCATTTCTAAGTTAACTCATTTTGGCCAAATTGTCAGGTTTATTAAGATTGTCACTCGATGTTTCTGACTTGATTTGTGAGCGAGTATCGGAGACAAAATGAGAATTGATTTATGGCGTATTTTCACTTTATTCCACCCTTTAGTGAGTGCACCCGCGTATACACGCAAGGTAAATAACGAATTTGATGAGTGTAGAAGTCTAAATACAGCGTACATAGGTGAACGCAGAAACACTCCGACACAAAGCTGCGCGCCTTCTGGTATCCCCTAAACACACCTCTGGCTCGAATTCTCATCGCCCTTTTTCGCACCGCAGGAAAATCCAAGATGGCTCGGAGCCGTGAATGACATATCGTCAGCCCAAAGATGAAAAAAAGGCCTTTCGCGTGACGATACGGATTTTACGAGAATTCGATTCTGTCTCTCGATTTTTGCTCGTGAAAGAAATAAAAAGAAGACGTTTCCCTGGAATAAAGCATAAGCCCTTGGACCTGAGGCGATTTTGTGTGAAACTCGATCTACATAAGAAGCCGTTCACCCGCTGCAAGGAAGGAACTTCTCGGGGAATTGGTTGTTGCCGTCACGGTCCTTGTAGGCGCCAAACTTCTCACAGCATCCCTTCCCTTTAGAATCTGAGGTTACACAGGACCACCCTCTTCGGATTATCCTAAACGTAGCTAGGTAATCGGTTTTGGCTACCCCCTCCAGGAGCCGAATAATCGGACAGGTACTTCAAGGAAGAAGTCCGATTTAGTCACCGTGTTGCTCACCTTTGTGATCCGGCAAAGGATCAGCCTATCACCGGTCTAGGATTACCCTCTTATTCGGTAACTTCGGACTATAGTGAGATCATCGTCACCAGGAGAAGATCTTCACCGCCCCCTTCAAAAAGTCTTAAGAACTCAAAAGTTTTCGTTAATTGAATTATCCCCTCCCCTAACTTCACTAGTTTATTTGTGAACTAGAATTCCCATCCTGAGCCCATACCCTCGAATGTTAGAAGCGCTTACTTAATATAGTGTTTAGCTCAATAATAATATTACATTCGTTCTGTCTGGTGTCATTAAGACGCAAACATTCCAGTGAGTAATCTGCAACTAATCCCCAAGACATTTTGTAGACTTATTTGTTAAGTGCAAGATTAATCATATTTATATTTATACACGCTGTTGCTAATTTCAAATTCATGTACATTGAAGATTATTTTTGTATATGTGTGTTTAACTAATTTGGACGATCCTTTGGCAATTATTAAGCAATCCACTCGGTTTAAATCTCAATATTCTACCGACCCACCCATGCTTGGCTTTTACTGGGTGGGAACACACTCAGAAGATCATCATCTTAGTTTTGATCAAAAGGGTACGCATGGGGTTATTCTGATTCACCGGAAGTGGCTAAGGTAGGTGTATTGGATACGCTTTACCTCCGCTTCACATCGGTGCGGTAATAAAATATATGTCCAGGAAGTGGGACTGGGATGACCCACTCACTCAATTATCGACAATTAGTTAAGCTGGAATAGCATTTGCAAAGATAATGAAGTACAAACCTATACATAAACCCTATTATCTGATAGTGAATTGTATGTATGGTCGTAGTTCTGTGTCTGTAAGTGTGGGTGTTAAAATAAATGAAAAAGCGTTCACCGAAATAAAAAATTACTTACATGAACATATGCAGATGGCCTTGAGAATTGAGAGTGGTCGCGCGTTTCTACCGATAGATTTGCGTTGAATGGAGAATAGCTTTTCCGTAGCTTCTAAGTTGATGAAGAAATGTATCACCAAATTATTTAAACTACTTATAAGCCTTGTACGAAGATTTGAGATAACTGACGCGTTGTCAGGTTTTGAATGAAAGTTACCTCTTCTAGTTACTTCGTGTGATGAGTCAATTACAATTGAAAATGAGAGGAGTTGAAGGATAGCACCTATGAAAAATCGATCCTCAAAGACGATCGAGCATTTTGCAAAACTTATGTGATTAGTTGTGAAGGTTTATTAGCACATGTTTTATTGCTTTTACTTGGAAATTAGTTTTCCTTGTTGATTTGTTTGCGTTGATTATGCCTTCTCTGCGAGCATAAATGGGGTGAGTAGAAGGTTCTCAATTGTGAAGTGGCCAGTGTGATATGCTAAATTGCTTTTAAAAGCTCTCTTCTCTACCATGAGAGATTGCTAATGTTTTTTTTATTTTATTAAACATTTGACGCGCATTCGGCAAATGTAAGCTAACTTTAAGCGTTTGCAATGGTCTATAGGTCTTCTTAGAGTCTTTTATTGTCTGGTCTGAGTATGTTTCAGGGATATCTGGTACTGGTGGTATTGAAAGAATTGAGCTGCATTCTTTCGTTTCATTTTAGTTGATAGCGCAAGAATTGTAAAGAGATTGAGGCGAGATTTTGCCATTGAACTGTGAAGACAGTTAACAGGTCTAACAAGTGTGCTATAAAAGTGTTATTCAGCCTTTTCTGAGGGCTGCTAGTTGAAAAATTGTGGTGTCACGTTACTTAAGGGAAGACTGATCCGATTTAGCGTAGGAGGCTTGCATGATCTGAACTGTGATTATCTAGTAGAATTGAGTTCATTTCTTAGCGAGACGGTTGCAGCTTTCTCTCTGATTGATTTTAGTTCTACTTTCATCTGGTAAGGAAGTCTTTGGATCGGGTTAGTGTTTATGGTTTTGCTGTGATCCATTATTACAATTGTATGGAGCAACGTTAAGAGTTTTGCAAAAATCTGGGTATGGAGAATTGAAGTGTCACTCCTGAGTGCCTATCCAGTGAGGTGAGAACGCATTCCAGATAGAGTGCCATTTTAGAGTGAAATATAGTCACTCCAGTATCACGATATTATAGCGTGACAAAGAATCATTCTAGGATGTTCACAACTTTACAGCGTTTATAGTCACTCCAGCCTTACGAATTTTAGGCGAGACGTTCCTGTTAATTTTCAGCACTTGATGCTATTTCTCTAACTACTATAAAAACAAATGCTAGGTTCGTAACATATTCGGCAGCAATTCAGCTATCAGAATCAAATTCCCTTCCTTGAAATGCAAGTCATTAACGATCTCAATAAATTGAGATCGTTAATAACTTTTGACACGGAAATTAATACCTCTGACTGTGTAAACCGAGAATTGTTTGATAAAATGAATAAAGTGGACTAGTAGTATTTTTTTATCTCATCACGAGGGGAGACTGGTGTGATTTATCTTTAGAAAAAGAGGCAGTGTTTGTGTATTTGCTAATAAGGGTGTGGTCAATCACTCTTGTACGTGTGTTCGTGATAAAGCAGTTTGTAGATTATCATAAGATTGTGTGGTTCAAATAAAAAGGTGGAAGTAGGAAGGCAACTCAGCACGTTGTCATTCTGTGCTTTGCCTCTAACACGAATCATATTTACTTGATAAGACACTGGGAAGTATAAATACAGTGGCTAAGTTAAAAAGGAAGCGATAGTACTTCTGTTATCTGACAATCAGTTTTCTAGTGAGAAGCGTAATTTATGGAGAGTTCAATTTTATAAGTGCGTCATCTCCAGAGATGTAAAATTAGCCTCAAATGCCAAAGCAAGTTTCTGTTGAAAGTTTTAGGATATAGAGAAGTGATAAGGAGAAATGTAGACATTTTTTAATAATTATCAAAATGCAATATAAAGAAATTATATGATTAAAAAACCCTACCCCATACTAAAAAATAATTTTCTGTACTTTCCTGGAAAAAAATTACAAGACTATAATTTGGCACCAATATGTATCGTATTTTAAAATAAATGCGGGCGATAATTTGGGCGACCAAATTATGCCACAAAATTGCGCCGAATTTTAGAGATTAATTTGGCTTTGTTTTTTCTTTATGTGCCACAGTATAATGATTATATTATTGATTCCAATTCGGGTTTTTTATTCTTGCAATAGGAAACAAAGTTTCCATGGTAAATTTCCATAGCATCTTTACAGCGAATTTTTTTTCAGAAAATATAGTTTTATGTTTTTAATTGCCAGGAACGTGATTAAGCTTGTCATTCCCACCGCAATTAACGGTAAATTTTAAGAACCTCTCCACCACGAACTTTTAACCAAAATGTATTTTTAGGACGTATTTAAAGGCCGGAAACATGAATCTCATGTTCAGTACCACCTCAATTCGCTTACTTTCGAGTTAGCCACACATTTATGTTAGCAGAGCTACCAATAAAAATGATGGATGGCGAAGATTAGCGATTTTCAGAGACAACGACGATCTTAAACTCTAACCTAACCAAATTAACGTAACTTAACCTAACCTAACACACTTAACCTAACCTAGCCTAACAATTTTAGGATGGGTACGATAAGTTAGGTTAGGCTAGGTTATTTTATTTACGCCCTGGCAAAAATACAGCAGTCGACAACTATTTGACGTAAAAACTACTCTTTTTTCCGGTTTCCTGCTGGATGGCTCTGTTAAATACAAAAGAATATAAAAAATAAATCACTTTAACTGGCTAAATTCTTGTGGTTTCAAAAAGGTTCCGTGCAAGGTAATATATTAAAGGAGCAGTAGGTTTTTTTAACCTTTAGTTCTATGGGATTATACTAGTTTTGTTGATTCGGGGAGCTAAGTTTTTATGAACTTCCATCTCCCTACCGCACACCGAACTTTAACTGTTTACATTTCTTAGTATAAAGATAGTTAAAAAGGATAAGAAATTTGTTTTAGAAAATAAAATAAGTCCCAATTTAATGAACGAGAGCGAACAATCAGAACAGAGTTGAGACATAATGACAGACATAAATATAGCCTTGTTAGGCGAGAATCTAGTAGGCCAAATTATTGGCTTATCATTCATAATTATAGGGAACTAAAGATTTAAAAAATATAGAGAAGCATGATTTTTTATATACGCTAATGTTTGATGATAATGTAATTATTTTGGTATCGTTTCACGATAATACTGTTAAAAAATCGATAATTTCTAACCTTTTCCTTAGAGCATACAAAATATGTCATCCTTCCTATTTAGATGAAGAAATTGTCATTATCAGGACCATTTTTTCTAATTTGTATTACCCTGATTGGTTCATATCGTCTGCCCATTTTGCAGCTAGGAAAACATTCTATGGTAATAAGCCTTCCCGCACTAACGACTTCAACAAATGTATAACATTGCCATTTAATAATAAATTAAATAGTTTAAAGGACATATTTGGAAAAGCGGGTATTAATCTAGCCTTTAAATATAATAATTCCTTAAACCAATTGATGATTGCCAGGAAACCCAAAGAACATCATAACATAGGAGTATATGCAGTACCATGCAACGAGTGCCATAAAGTTTATATAGGGAAAACGGGGAGAAATCTAGACAAGAGATTGTACGAACACAAAAGAGATATTAGAGTGGGCAGCGAAAGCAGTTGAATATTTTGACCTGTTAGAGACAAGAATCATACGATCGATTTCAATGGAAGTAAAATGGTATTTAAATCGGCTAACTATGTTAAGAGGAGAATCGTAGAATCGGGTTTGATATCGTCAGTTCCTAATTTAAATCTATTTGAAGGTCAATTTTCTTTTAATCCTGTAATAAGAAAGCAAATAAACAAAATAGTAAAATGTCAGCCCTTCAATATGTTTAGGCCTAACCCCCCCCCTCCAGATTAGCCACAAGTAGGGGATTGGGGGAAGAAAGAGGGGGTCTTGTGTTATGCTTATATGCACTTCTCTAATATTTTCTACCCAGTGTCAGTTGAAAAAGGGTGTGAGATACACTGAAACTGTTCTGAATTAAATTGTCTTCGGAGAATGTGGTGTAATTCCTCATATATATATATATGTATATATATATATATATATATATATATATATATATATATATATATATATATATATATATATATATATATATAGAGAGAGAGAGAGAGAGAGAGAGAGAGAGAGAGAAAGGAAGAGAGAGAGAGAGAGAGATAGAGAGAGAGATAAAGAAAGAGGGCCAGAGCTTTTGATATTTTTAATCTCAATCTTGCAAACGTCTTTTGAAGGCAGATCAAAAAAAGCAGAAACCGTGCATTGTTGACTAGAAATTCATATAGCAGAAGAATGAAATAAGGTCTCCTGACCAAAATGTGGCGTGCTCTCAATTATTCGGTTTTAAGACCTTACGAGCTGCAAATCTTCCAATAATTCCCAGAATAACATTGGGACGATCTTGGCAATTCTGGCATTCGAAAAAGAATGTAAAGCAAAATAAGGAATTCAAATTTCATTGGAATCGGCCAAATAGTTAGGATGTTATTGACAAAATAAATGTAATTCCCTGGCTATCCTTGAGAGGACTTTGGCAAGTGTATTTTCTAAAAGAAAATGTAATAAAATATAAGAGTTTTAAATTTCACTAGAATCGGACGAATACTTATGATGTTATTGACAAAACAAAATTTTTCCCGGGCTAACTTTGGGAGGACCTGGTTAATTATATCATTCGAAAGTAAATGTAAAACAACAAAAGGGTTTCAAATTTCGTTAGAATCGGCAAATTAGTTATGATTTTTATTTCCAAAACAAAATCATTTCTGGATAACTTTAACAATTATATTATTAGAAAAATAATGTAAAACAACATACCGAGTTCAAATTTCGTTAGAATCAGTCGAATAGGTATGATGTTATTGCCAAAACAATTCCTTGGCTAACCTCGGGAAGTGGAGTACTTTGGAAATTATATCAGTCGAAGGAGAATGTACACGATCATTAGGATTTCAAATTTTGTTAGAATTGGCCGAATACTTATGATGTTATGGCCAAAACAAAGTATTTCCTGGGGTAACTTTGGGATGTCTTTTGGATTTACATCATTCAAAATAGAATGTAAAACAACATAAGGGTTTCAAGTTTCGTTGGAATTGGTCGAATAATTATGATACTACATATTACCAAAACAATGTAATTCTCTGGCTAACCTTTTGGAGAATGTAAATTATAATGGTTTCAAATTTCGTTACAATTGGCCGAATAGTTATGATGTTATTGCCAAAACAAAATAATTCCAGGGCTAACATTGGTATAACTTTTGCAATTATATCATTCGAAAGAGAATGTAAAACAACATTGGGATTTCAAATTACGTTAAAATCGGGTGGATACTCATGATGTTTTTGCTAAAACAATGTAATTCATTGGTTAATCTTGGGAGTACTTTGTCAATTGTATCATTCAGATGAGAATGTCAAACAATATAAGAGTTTCATTTTCATTGGAATCTGCATAATATTTAGGATGTTATTACAAAAACATAAAGAGGAAAGACAGGGACCGACCTACCAACATATTGTGATTATGAGTCGCCTGCAACTAGACTCCCACGCCACTAAAAAATTAACTTGGATCAACACTTGAGACATACAAGCTGGAGTTTAAAAGGTATGAGAAAGTCACATTGTAAGCAGGTAAGAAGATATGGTATAAAAATCCCTTGAATTAATTTCAATCGTGGGGAGATATTGTGTTTGATATGGGGACGTTTGGAGTGGATTGGAATTGCTTAGCCTGCTAGTTCATCGGTAGAACAACTGCACGGCATTCGGAAGACCCGGGTTCTACTCTCTCCAAACTTACTTTTCAAAATATCTTCCCATCGCGTTATTTATGTCATATAAATATGTTTTGCTTTTAATGTAATAATCTTTGCTCTCTTTGTACTTGTTCTAATCTCCTTTTCTTGTACGTGTTAAAAACCATTTTCTTCTCTCATGTCCTCACTCAGGTCAAATCTCTTTAATTCTGGTACTATATTTTTATCGAGTCTGCAATGCACGATTTCTTCATCTTTTGCCATGCCTCGATCTTTGGAGCGATAAGCTGTGAACCAAGTGCACAGTTCTCCATAAGTTCATCCTTCAGCGCAAAAAGTAATTATTTAATTTCATACCAATAAAGACCATAATCGATAAGTCTCCTAAAATTAAAAACAAGGTCTGCTGACCGTAAAGTCGGAATAGTTATAATGTTATTGCCAAAAGAAAATAATTCCCTGGCTAAACTTGAGAGGACTTTGCCAATTGTACCATTCGAGAGAGAATGCAAAACAACAAAAGCGTTTCAAATTTCGTTCCAATTGCCTGAACTGTTACAATGTTAGTAAAAAAAAAGCATAACGTGGACCGACCGACCGACCGTCTGACATAGTAAAATGTAGAGTTGCCCGCGACTAAAAAGTCACAACTTTTTAAAAGTTTATTAAAAAGCAGAACTAAATTATATATATATATATATATATATATATATATATATATATAATTAAAATGGCGGGCCTTAACTTTTTGTCACACCTCATAAATATGAAATTAAAAGGCGACAAAATGGTCACATCCTAATTGCATAGTCTTGAATAGTATAACATAGCATATTATTGCATAGTGATTATTATCATATTATAACATAGTATAACATGGCATAGTATATTATCGCATAACATAGTATAGATTAGAAAAATAGTATAGTAAAGTATAATATAGTATAGTATATGTAGTATAGTATATTCTAGCATAGTATAGGCTAGCATAGCATATCCTAGTATTGTCTAGAATAGTATAACATTATATAGTATAGCCTAGTATAGTTTCGAATAGTATCCAAGCAAAACCTAGCTTACCGTAGGATAGCCTACCATGCTATTACCTCAACTAGCATAATAAAGCCTAGCATAGTATAGACTAACCTAGATTGCCTAACATAGTAAATCTTGCCTAGCCTAGCCTAGCATAGTATATCATAGCATAGTATAGTATAGCATAGTATAACAAAGTAAATTATGCACTAGCATAACGTACCAGATTAATGCCTAGAATAGCATCGGATAGCCTAGTCTAGCCTAGCCTAGCTTAGTATAGCCAAGTCTAGTCTTTGATTTCGTACAATAGGAGAACTTAGCATACCATAATCTAGCATAGCTAGTATAGTATAGCCTAGCCTTGGATAGTATAGTTTAGCCTGGCATAGTATGACTTAGCCTAGAGTAATCTAGCCTAGCTTAGCAGAGAATGTATAGTATGGCCTATCTTAGCCTACAAACTATAGTAAAGCTTAGCCTAACATAGCGTAGTACAGCCTAGCATATACAGAATCCTAGCCTAGTTAGCATACTCTAGCCTAGCTAGCATAGCCTAGTATAGTATATCATAGCCTACTTTACCTTACCCTACCCTAGCCTAGTCTTTATAGTATAGTATATCATAGTATTGCCTAGCCTAGACTAGACTATTAATTCTTAGGCTAGGGGTGCATAGCATGCATAACATAGCCTAACCTACCCTAGCAAAGCTTCTCTTATCCTAGCCTGGTATAGCGAAGACTAGCCAAGTGTAGGATAGCTTAGTATATCATAGCCTAACCTAGCATACCATAGCGTAGCCTAGCCTAGTATAGCCTTTCATGCCCTACCTTTCGTAGTATAGTTTAGCCTAGCCTTGCTTAGCATAACTTAGCCTAGCATTAACTATCCTAGACATGTATAGCCTATACTATACTATTATACACTAGTCAAGCATAGCTTATTATTGTGTATCTTAATATATGTGCTATATGCTATCCTATCATAGCATATTTTAGCCTAAATTAGCATAGTATATCTTACCCTTGTACATTATATCTTAACATATTTTAGCGTAGTATAGCCTAGCCTATAATATCCTGGCATACCATGGCCTATTCTAGGCTTGCCTAATAAAATATAGCATATTTTAGCCTAGTCTATTCTAGCAGAGTATCGGCCGAATAGTTATGTGTTATTGCCAAAACAAAATGATTCCTGGGATAACCTTAATAGGACTTTGTCAATTATATAATTCGAAAGAGAAAATAAAACAACATAAAGGTTTTTATTTTCGTTAGAATCGGCCGAATAGTTATGATGTTATAGCCAAAACCATATAATTCCCGGGCTAACCTTAGGAGTACTTTGGCAATTATAGCATTTGAAAGGAAATGTTAAACAACAAAAAGGTTTCAAATTTCGTTAGAATCGGCAGAATAGTTACAATGTTATTAAAAAGAAAAAAGAAAAACGGGGACCGACCGACCGACGACCTATATAGTGAGATGTAGAGTCGCTTGCGACCTGACTCACACGCGACTAATAGACAGCATTAGGCATAATTTTCCAAGTTAATCTCCTTTTGTAACCAGTTCATTTATTTTCATAAGTAATCTATATTTTTCATTAACTCGAGGAAGTTTACTCCATTTTTATTAAAAAAGAAACAAAGGAGAGGAATATAATATTTTAGGTTTAATACTTATAAAAGTCTGTGTATACGAGTGTAGGTAATAATTACAATATAATGGCCTCTTTATCTTTAATTTGAATCAAATGAATGGAGGATACAATAAAAGGAACTTGTGCCTTTAAATAAATAACTCAAATGATATCAAAGAACAACTTATATATCTTTGTAATATGGAATAAGAGATTCAAAGAAACCTAAAAAATGAGCACTTTGATGTAATTTATAAAATAATACATTCGGTCAAAGTCGAACCAAAATAAGATTTAACTTAATGACTTGCAAATGGACAATAGTGGTATAAAAGAGCACTTTTTCCCGGAGTGTATTACCTCTGTTTTGGATGTATCTGAATGGACAATCATCAAATGACCTTGTTTGTTAGTTGTTCCCTATTTTGGTGCGATCTGTGAAAACGGTGTAACTAAAGTTAATAAATAAGCAAAAGTACAAAAGCAATGAGAAGCGCCTATAGACTAATAGAAACCTTAAAGAAATTTAGGAAAGTTTGCGCTCGATCTTTGGAGCGATAATCTGTGAACTCTTATAGAATTCAATCTTCGGCGTAAAAGGTGATTAGTAAATTTTATACAAATAAAGTTAATTAACATTATAATCGATATGGCCACTAACGTAAAAGAATAAACAGCCTTAGTCATAATTTTACAAGGCAATGTCAGTTGTAAGCAGTTCACTATTTTTTTTTATAACTAATCTATATTTTTCGTTAACCTCCGGAATTCCAAAATATTCGCAAATGATGACGAATTAAAAAATGAGGTCTGGGCAATTCTATGAGAGCAAACCAGTTGAATTTAATAACAAACGGAGCCATGACCTATCCCGTCGCTGGAAGGAGGTGCTCGAAAATAATTACATTGATTCATTGATATGTTTTCCTTGCTGCATTGTTTTGTTATATATATATATATATATATATATATATATATATATATATATATATATATATATATATATATATATATATATATATATATATATATATATATATATATATATATATATATATATATATATATATATATATATATATATATATATATATATATATATATATATATATATATATATATATATATATATATATATATATTGGCCCAAATTAAGGCATTTTCCCCAGGAGACGAGTGCCAGTTTCAAATTATTATCATTCCTGGTTTTCTATTTTTTTCCATTTGCTCATTTTTCATTTACATTATCTTTTCTAATCTTTTCCCATTTACTTGATTAGGGTGACTTGTCTATTATCCATTGTTTTGTATTTCTCGTTATCCTTTTCCTTCTCATTGTTTCTAAACTTTAGTATATTATTTTTAAGCCTTTGATGGCTGTAATGTCTTGTTCTTTTGCTTTCATGTTTCTTTTCTAAGGAACTATCCGATATTTATAGCTCGTTTCTTCTTCCTTTACAAGTTGTTATTTTTCCTTATATATGTAACTTATCCTTTAGTATTTATATTTACTTGGAGCGTTTTTCATTTATTTCAATATTCATAATATTTTCTATAATGTCCGACTAGTTTTTCTTTTTATGGAGAAAATATTTCTTTTTCGCATTTATTTTCTATTTTTCGTTTTATTTTTATGTTTTCTCTATCTCCGCCCGCGTTACTGGGGATTTGCAAGTCTACATTAGGCTGGTGTGTAGTTGGATAAAAGGGAATGATAAATGTAGAACCCTTTAGAGCCAAAGACATGTAAAGAAGTAAAAACAGATATCAATCGTAGATATCAAAATAAATGTTTGACGTAGATGTACATATATAACTGACATTGACTTAAACGTGTCTATGTATACATTTGTTTTTGGGTAGTCAAGCCTCTATCAATATCTTACTCTTTTTCATTCTGGTCGAAGCCAAAAACTTTGCCCCACATCATTTAATTTCTACTCTTTACCACCATACTAAAGCTGAAATTTAAATAACTTCTTGGTCTCCTAGTCCCATCGCCTGCGGGATAATATGCTGCTATATATATTCTCCACCTTTTCACTTCATATTATTACTTTCTTTATAGTTCTTACCATGCACACTTTCTATGTGAAATGTCGCTTGATAAAAATCAATGATAATAATCGCCTGTTTGTGAGCAATTGATCGCAACTACCGACGGGGCCTCTTTCCTTCTGTGGGCTCTTCGATGGTCTAGATCAGTCATTCCCAAAATGGGGGAAATTTGAAGCTACCAGGGAGGGGTGAATAATTACCCTGCCTACTAGCAATAAAAAAATCTCAGAGAGAGAGAGAGAGTGTATGCCTGTTGTAGATGGGCAGCGCCGTATCGATCAAGTTTGGTTCACGTTCAAACATGAGCTCTGACGAGAGGGTAGGATGGTGGTACATAGCGTTACGAGTAGTCAGTTAGCCGGGAACATCTGACATACACATACGGGGGCCTATATTGATCCAGTGTCACAAGTTTGTTTTCTATATAAGTACAAAAGGTAGTGAATAATATTATAGTTTTAATAGTGAGTTTGTTAACTTGATAATATGTCAAAATTCATTGATCAATTTTTATGATATAGCTGAGATTGTTAGTACTCAAGAGATGTTTTATTAAAGTGCTTGTATTTTGAAAACTATGGTAGTATGTGTGACTACTGGTAGTTGTCAGTAAATTATGTTTTTTATATATGTGTGTTTATTAGGGAAGTTTGTTTTTGAATTTATACCGTATATTTGTTTCTTTTTGTTGGGGTCAATTTGTACCAAGTCTATTTCCATGTTTGAAACCTTGGGCACAATTATTGAACAATATTTAGATGCATTAACCCCCTACATAACCCCAAGTAGGCTAGTGAAAAGGGCTATGATCATGGAAATTATGGAGATAGGAGACAAAAACAATTTAATATATTCGAACCGCTAATGTGGTATTGTCTCGAATAATACCACATTAGTGGCACTTGTCTCCTATTATTTATTTATTTTATTTTTGAGAGGGAAAGAATGGAAAATTCTGTTATTTTTATACAGAATTAGGATGTGCCTATGCTCATTTTTCTTCTCCCAAATTGATAGGCCTTGTTTTTTATGTCTGATTTCAGATGTCACAGAAGAGAAGATTGTATCAAGATTGTTATTTGGACTACGGATTCACCTATCTTGTCAAGGACGGTGTACACATCCCTCAGTGTGTTGTATGTTTGAAAACCTTCTCTAATAGCATCATGAAACCTTTCCAACTGAAGCAACATCTGGCAAATGCTAATCCACTGTTGAAAGATAAGAATCGTAGCTTTTTTGAGATAAAGTTAACCAGTTTGAAGAGGATGAAGATAGATGAATCTTGGACGTATTAGCAAACCAACAACAGCATAGTGCAGGCTTCATATGTGATTGCCCTTCAGGTGGCCAAGGCAAAGAAACCCCCCACGATTGGTGAAAGCCTTTTGAAACCATGTATCGTTGAGAGTGTGACGTTTGTGTTAGGAGAGGAGGCATCATGGAAGATGAATCAGGTCTCTTTGTCCAACAACACCATCGAGAACAGAATTGCCGAATTGGCTGAAGACATTAAGGAAAATTTGGTGTCAAAGGTAATGTCATCGCCCTTTTTTCCCTTTAAATTGATGAGTCTACGGATGTCACAAACATTGCACAACTGCTTCTTTTTAGCCGCTACATTACTAACAAAGGAATTGAGCAGGAGTTTCTTTTGTGCTGATCATTAGAGATGAAAACAAAGGCAGTTGATGTAATGGCAGTAGTTGCAGATTTGTTTGAAGAGTCGGGACTGAGTTGGAGCAAACTGGAAGGGATTTGCACAGACGGTGGCCCTAATATGCTTGGTTCACCATCAGGATTCATTGCTCTTGTGAAGCAGAAACAACTTGGTTTTAAGGTAACATACTGCATGATCCATAGAGAAGCTCTTGCCTTAAAGACAATTCCAAAGAACCTTCATGTGGACTTGACTGTCATCATAAACATTGTTAACTATGTGAAAGGATCAGCCTTGAACACTCGTCTCTTCCGGGAGCTCTGCCAAGACATGGATGCTGAACACACTGCTCTTTTATTTTACACACAAGTGCGAGGGCTTTCAAAAGGAAACATGCTGGCACGGGGCTTTGAACTGTGGGAAGAAGTAAAGTTGTTTTGGAGTTACAGCAACAAGGTGGACCTGCTGTCTGCCTTCAACAAGGAAGGATTTGTAGCAAAAATGGCTTATTTTGCTGATATTTTTGAAACTCTGAATGAACTAAATAAGAAATTACAGGGACAAAGTAGCAACGTGATTGTACACACTGACGCCATCAATGCTTTTATGGCAAAACTCCAACTTTGAGGAAAACAAATGAAATAGGGAAATACAGCATTATTTCAGCATTTGAGTGGCATACTTGGTAAGAAAGACATCGACAACCCATTGAAGGAAGAAATTATCACTCACCTTGATCATTTGGGGGATGAGTTCAAACGATATTTCCCTGGTATCAACACTGAAGACCTTTTAATGAGGCTGACAAGGAATCCATTTATATGTCAGGTGGACGATGTCCGTGAGTACATGCAAAATGAGTTCTTGGAGCTCAAACATGACTCTTCTGCCAAGGATGATTTTCGTGCACAAGATCATGAAAACTTATGGGTTAATGTGCGTGGAGCATACCCATAACTAAGCACCAACGCATTGAAAGTACTCATTTTGTTTTCCACAACCTACCTTTGTGAGTCTGGAATTTATACTTTACTCAGAATCAAGCCCAAAGCACGAAACTGACTTGAGATGGAATGTGACATACATTGCCCTCTTGCCAAAACTAACCCTGATATTGATACACTGGTGACAAGCAGCAACCTCACCATTCTCACCAATGTAATTCTAAAGTAGAAGATCAAACAAAAGTCCTTTTAGTTGTTACTAACCGCTCTCTATGACTATGCGGTTAGTTGTGACTAACCGCTATCTATCCGATTTACTACGTATCTATATGTTTATCAGTATATTTGTACATTTTGAAAATAAATTAGTAAATAGTTACAGTGTGTTTTGACTACTCTTTCTTTTGTACACATGAAGAGGCAAATCTGGATGGTTGAACTGGGTGCAGGGTAAAATGACAGAAAAAAGTTTGGGAACCACTGGTCTAGAACTATGTTATGGTTTTTCTTTGATTGTTTGACAGAATTATTTAGAGGCGATAGCAGAATATTGGGGTCTATAACCACGTTCGACTTGTCTTGATTACGGATCTGGTTCTTGTACTTGTGATGTTATGCACAAGGTTCTCGAAAGATTGTGGGCCTTGTAGGAATGTTATATTCTTGAGGCGTTGATTAAACTCAATTGTTAATGGCTGACATTTTATTCGGGACTTATTTTCCCTCATTCCTGGCTGAGCATTTCTGAAGTGGGTTTTGGTCCTAATCAAAAATCTTCCTGATATTGCTTCCATGGTGATTCAGGACATGCAAACACATGTAGCCCAATATGCGATGTCATTACTCTGAAGTGATGACCATCTTCCATAAGATGTCATCTAAATCCCGCAGAGATAAAATGGTCAAGAAAAATAAGAAAAATTTCTCTTTTTAAGCTTTCTGTCTTCCGGATCATGTTGATTTTGTCTCCTCTCTTCGCACATTAACGTTAAAGGGTAATTATTCGCTGCAAATACGTATTTTAAGTGTTTTCCCTCCTCTGTAAGTACTTTAGCATTATCGAAGTGTGTAGTTGTTATTTTGTTTAAGTGACTGTGATTTAATGAAATCCAATATCCGATCCGTGTGCGGGTTTTTTTCTGTAAATTGTCGTCTCTATTAATCTTTCGGAACCTCTTAAAACTAGAACGTCAATTAATGTGAGTTAGACATTCTCGTCAGTCTCGATCAAGCCTGCCGATCTAAGTGGCACCAGTAAATATGAGGAATCTAAACAAATATACGGAATGACTGTGTTGCTATATTAGGTAGAAAAATATTGCAGTGCTGTTTCTATTTTTAATAAAACAATTCTAGAATTTATTTGCGGAAAATTAATCTGCAAAATAAATGCAAGTTTTGTTTTTCAACTTTCATTTAAGGAGCTTATTTTAGACATCAGTAATAAAGGGGCATTTGGAAACTATATATGGAGGATTTAGGAAGATCAATGTGTTTATTTAAATTTGTCTGCAAATTCTCTCTTAAATATGAGATTGGAAAGCATTATTTGTAAAATATTATGCTAGGAAGGCGAAGTTGTTGAGCAATGAAATATAAGTAGAAGTGAGATGGAAACTTTATGTGCTATAATTTAATTTATCTTGAAACTAAAATAATTACTGCCAAATCCTGTTAATATTCCTCACGGGAAACCAACATCTCTAAAATAAGCATTTTATCATTTATTTGCTCCTCCTTTCCTTAGCTTCATGTTTTTATCATGTATAATCCCCTAAGCAGTTTAACTTTCTTTTTATCATTCTCACATACTCTTCTCTCTCTCCGTGAATCATTAACATTTCACATATGTACTTACTTCCTTTCCAACTTGAGTCTTCTAATTCACATACTAACCAAGTTCGCTTCCCATTGCCTGACTAATATTCCTGAAAGGTTTGTCCGTTTTGCAGGACGTCTTTCCGTGGTAGTCATGCAAATGTGAGATGGCAATTAGAGGTAAGCGTTTTGCACTTACGTGCTATCAGCCGCCCCCCCAACTATTTCAACGTTGGCGAAACTTCTTTTTAGTGAGAGCTCGCTTCAGTCATTTTTCGAAGCAGGTCATTCATCCGCCATAGCAAGAACGTGTATTCACTTAACAGACTAAAACTCTTACAAGATTCTGGAACTACGACTAAAGGATTCGGGGCATGTTCCGGCAAGACACGTCTCACGTCTTCCAGGAGGAGGGCACTGCAATCTCGGACCCCGCATCCAAGCGGAGAGTTTTGTCTTTTATTCATTTCTTCTCTTCGGATGGTGCTCCGCCACTATTTATTGCACGTGATGGAATGTCCTCCGTCTATCCATTACCTCCTGAGGTGGCGAACACTTCAATGAACTGACTTCCGCTTATGCTTCATGCCCGGATACGATCCCTTGTTCAGACGATACCCCGTATGCCATGCTTCGATCGAGGTAAGTGCATTTTTCTAACCTTTTAACCAGGAGCTTAACTATGAGCATCCTCCCAAAGTCTTTTAAAATGGCTTCGGTGCTTGATTTTCACAAGATGAGAACAGATCACTTTACCCCAACTGTTGTCTGCTCAATTTCTGTTAACTTCTGCTTTGATGGTCGATGGAGAAATTAGTGAATATTAGATTAGTTTATTTTCTAAACAGCGTAACTCAACTGTCTACACGGTAGTGCAGCTTATGCTAGTTCCAGCTTAACGTAGATTCTCCATTTCGGCTAAAAAATGCTCCCTGTGGATCCTTCTCTCGAGGAAATCAATTTGCAAAGGTATTTTCTGATTTGGAGAAGGGCTACAATACCACCTGGCATACGATATTATGGATACCATCCAAACCTTAGAATCTTAGTCTTTGTGAGATCGTTGCTACAGACACGGGTGGGAGAAGCTTTATCAGCTTCAATAGGAGAGGAGAATGGCGTCCCGTAGAAAACTGCTATCAGTGCCACATTCTTTCCCTTGGAAACAAACGGTATCACCAAGGTGATGCTAGATGATTTCGCTACTCTTTATGTATAAAACCTTTAGATCTCTTTTGGTGTTGCTCAGGCGCATATTCTGGATCTCGAATCTATCAGGCTATGAATCGCATCTCTTGCTATGCCAAATTCATGAGTCTCCAAGTTTAAAGGGGTTACTTCTGGCATCATCCACGGCCCCATGCTTCTCCAGCAACGTGAATATTCCGCTTGAACGTTTTCTAGCCAAGACCGCGCCACGTGGAAGGTGTAGCAGTGTACATGGATGACTCTAAATCCAAAAACGGGGTCAACTTTTACGCTATTTACTACTTGGTTGAAGAGTGCATGTATCTACCGGGCACTTATTCTCTCTTCACAGCCTAGCTGGTTGTAAGACACTGACTGCTCCGTACAAGCCAATACTAGTGACGCCTGGTTCAAGGGTTGGATTGCCATATATAGCGAAATACATAGCGCGCTGAAGCTCCTCAAACCATTGGAATCTACCCACACGGCCTTTCGAAGTATCCATGACACCATGGCTGCCGCGAGCAGGGAGGCTGCCGAGATTATCAGATGATAGGTGTCTGGAAATGAGCATGCTGTAGATAGAGATCGACAAACAGTACTCAAATCATAGAGGACTATTAGAGTTTACTTCTTAACTACTCTGAATACATGGCAGAAATCAGATCAGCCATTAGGACTGCTTGACAAAATAGAAAGAAGATGGCCCACGGGAATCTCAATTTCCCTGCCAATGTGACGTAACTTTTCACTTGGACCTACCTTACCATGCTCTGGCGGCTTCAAGCCGTTTCCTGTCATCCCACAATCGGGAACAATCGAGGATGCATCGCCATTTGATAGTTCTCACCTGCAGCGACGACTGCCCGACACACTTCTTGATTGAGCCACTCTCATGAATTATCATGCACGTTTCTTATCCCAGTACCATAACGACCAGTGTCGCTCCCTCGTATTATTTGCACTTGGGATGGTTTCGTGCACATCGAATTGCGGACTTGTCGAGTTCGAGTTTGGGAAGGAGGCAAACAGCCCTCATCGTATATAGGTTTTTCGTTGTGGTGTTTCGTAGCATATTTATGCCACTGAGAATACGGCTTCACCCTGGTTCATGATTATGCTTTTCTCTTTTTATTTGTTTTTTTTTAGAATTAGACGGTTGTAATTTTGTTTTTGGTGTTTGTTTTGTGTGTTTTTCTCTGTTTATTTTAATATAATCTATAAATAAACTACATTATCACGCTAAAATAAATTTAAATTTCTCCGGATATGAATTTGATGGTGTCGCCAGAATGGACCCCTTTAAATAAAAAGATCCAACCTATGCTGACCTAGTTTCCTTCAAAAATCGTTCATTTACATTGTTAGAAGTCTAACTCTAGGCTTCTTCTTCTAAGCCAAATGCTTATTCGCATATGCATTCTATGATGGGGACAGCATACTTTCATGCTAATTTATGGTACTTCCAGCAGTTACAGACGATGCATTGGCTTACGGTCTGAATAGCATTTGGGTCTTTCTTGCTATTCAAATCTGTATGTTTGCAATATTCTATCTCTGTGCCACTCGCAATCATCATACACCTCAGATACTTAAAACAACGCATTATTAATATCACTGAGTTTAAAATTACACTCCACTATATCTTTAACCTCAAGCATCATCACGATACTTTTTATAATTTCCCTTCTAGCAAAGTCCTGACATTTACTTTTTCAAACACTTTGATCAACGTTAGAAACCATTCACTACATTACCAAAGAACTCGATACCACAATATATCATCCAAATGCACTCCTTCTTTCCAACTTAAATAATAATTTTAGTACCTCTAAATTTAACAGCTATTTCATACATTGTTGAGCCTGCTATATAGCAGGTTCAACAATATATGGAGTTGGAGTTGGAGAAGAAATATGATTAAAGTATGATTGTGAAGGTTATATAATCCTTCACGATCATACTTCAATCATAGTTTTTCTCCAATTCAATAAACTCCACATAACATCTACCCTCTCTAAAACAATCTTGCCTCTTGGGCTAAAAGTCTCTTATTTTGCTTATAGATGCTGAATAAATATTTGTTCATTGCACTTGCCTACAATATTCAATAGACATTCTCCTTTTTACACTTATATGTACAATGGTCGTGCTTTGCCTTCTTCCAGTCTTCAGGAAGTCTTACCCTTTGAAGTTTCTTACCACTCTATCCCCAGACACATTACATGAAACAATCGCCAACACTTTTAGCATCAAAGCCACTCTCGTTTGCTGAACCTGTTTAATTTTTTTCTAGATTTCTAACAGCAAGAACAACCTCTAATTTACTTATCGTGTCGATATCATAATACAAAAAATGGCTTTTCCTCTAAACGAGACTCCACATCAACACCATTGCTTATCGAGATAGTAAGAACAAAGCTGTAGTTTGTGCGGTCCTGATATCACCTTTTACGACACGTACATCCAGACTTTTGGGGTATTCTTCCTCTCCCATTTCACCCGCCTATTCTTCCAGCTCTCACATTCCTACCCAACAGATGACTCATACTTATCTTCAATCGATATCACATCACACGCACGATTCAATTCATCCCATACAAACTCTTTTTCTGCAATAAGAGCTGTAATATTCAATTATTTCATTAAAACCTTTGTTTCTCTTGTCATCATCATCATCATCACTAACTCTATAATTTAAGAAGGGGGATTTTTGTGAGTATTTGAATAATAATTTCATCTTAGTTTGGTTATGACTTATGTTTTTGTATCAAAGTTAGTTATAATAATTCTTTTATAATACCAAAAAACAAAATGGTAAAGTTCAGAAATAAAGATAAGTATCGAAATTTTGTGAATTTTTTAAAACCCAAAGAATTACAAATGGTGAAGTTCAGAATATTTATTTTTATATATCTTCTTCTTAACTATATTTTAGCAACGTGATATTTTGAAAGGGGAAAATTTAGTTAAGAGTTGCTTTTAAAATGATTATAATTGGCGAAGTTCAGAAAATTTGTAAAAATTTAACCATGGCTGCTTTTTTTAAGATTTTAAATTTAATCTTAGTAACGAAGCGCAAGCTGCCCTCGTATGGAGGAGTGGCGAAGCCATTGCCTGGTTTCTTTATATCATGATTTCTTTTTCTCTTCTGAAAACTGCCATTTTTCTAAATAATGATATCTCATTTTCATTTTATTTCCGATTTGAAATTTAAGGATATAAATCTAGCAGGAAACATCTAATTATTACCAACTGAGAACATAATTGTTACATGAATTATCTCATGTACCCAGCATTCGACTCATATTGGACTACTGATGACTTCAACTCTATAAAAGAGTGCTCTTGCTAGCCGACTGGATAGGGCGTTGGTCTGCTAACGTCACAGTAACGGGTTGGATCTCAGCATGACCGGACAAAAACGCCAGCGCACAGAGAGATATGGCTACCATTTGGAGGACGCGCTGAGCTCAGCCTTGTATTCGGGTGGATAGATCTTCCACACTTCTTATCACACACATAGCCAATTACAACACTGCTTTCTTTCCTCTCCTGTCTTCGTAGCGTAACACATACACACACACACAAACATTCTATGTTCCAAGGAATCCTGCAGATGGGTATCTATATCCACATACCTCTAATGCGGAACAGGTCCCTCTGCCTCGAGGCGATAAAAGCTTCCACCTGAACGCTGTTTGGCATCAAAACATAATATTTCCTGACACTCTTTCACCAAAGGGGACCGTTACCTGGTGCCCTTAAAGCTCACTAGTGATTTTCATACTGACCTTTATGTCTATTTCATTATCCGGTCGGGAGAAAACCACTACTACTACTCCTCTAAAAGACGACTATGTGTAACCCATTTGAAAAACCAGCGGGCTAAATTTGCATCCACAATCAAGGAAGTCTTATGCCCTGGTCTCTAGCGTTGTAATCATCGTAGTCTGAAAGTCGCCTCTTGAATGAATAAGAATAAATAACAACTAGTTTGATTACTCTTTGGAGAATATAAGAGATTATTGATCTAATAATTTTTCGACCCAATTGGCCTTAAAATTCTGATCTCAAAATGATTGCCACCCTTGCAATGATGATATAGGCAATTTTAGCAAAGCTCATAAACAATAAAACAATGTAAGTATTCCATATTGGTTAATATTAGACACAGTAATATTTATATTAAATTAGCAATTAGATTAAGTGAAGTTTGTTGTTTCGAAAGGATTTTAAATGTTGAAAAGTTACCAGGTAGTTTAAAGGATGCTGGAAGCTCATCCTAAATATAGATAGGCGGATATAGAAAAGAATATTGCTTTGGGATTTGGGTGAGCGTCATTTTATGAACATTTATTACCACCACAGTGTATTTATTTTTAAGTTTTTTCATAAATAGGCTGTATATATATATATATATATATATATATATATATATATATATATATATATATATATATTAACCTTTAATTGCATCTTTTTTTCTTAAATAAACTTTTATTTTTTTTATCTCGAAAGATCTTCAGTTTCACTTGTATCATAAATTCTCACATCCGTTATATCACTTCTACCTCCCTGTTGAATTCACACAGCTGTAATTTATCTCATCCAACTCCCCTCCCCCCTTCCATGAATCAATCGTCTTTTTCTGCTCAACTCTATTCGATACATTTTCATGTTCAGTATATCTTCAATTCTGATTTTTTGACCCAGTATATTTTCATTTTGTTTTCCTATGAAAGTATATTTTTGTCTTAAACAAACTAACTTAATTTCCTTCCACGTTCACATTGATTATTACTTAAAATGATTAAAATCAATTTAGTTATATCATCTTTAACCATAAGTCAATTTTGGTTAGAGTTTGAAAAACACGACCAACATTTACAGATCAGGCCAAAAATCGTAACAACTACACCTTTTAGTTCAGAATCTGTATAATTATAACATCTATGCAATTATTTGAATTTGGGACTAATTCCAGAAACTGTGATAATAATTTTTTTTAGATATGTATCTTAAAGCAATCAAAACCATATATTAACTCCTTGTTTAGCCATATTAAGAACCATTAGCATATGTAGAAGGACGATTAATACCTCTTAAATCTAAGATTATCCTTAGATTGGCTCTTGAAAAAAGAAATCTTACACACCTTGATGGATTCCGATTTTAAGGCAAATTCGTAATGAACATTTTATATTTTATCCTTTCTAACTGAACAAAAATATTTGTGTATAACTAAATAAATTTGCATAAATTCTATCTTTATAATGTATTGCTAAGGATTACAAACATAATTCGAAAAAATAAGGAGAATAATCAGATTATCTTTTCCTTAACCATTGCTTCATTAGCTGTTACTAGTAAGCGTCTTATTCAGTAAATACCTAAGTTTACCTTTATTCAGTTATGAATTCTGAATGAAACCTTATATCAACAAATTTCATTATCCCTCGTTATAATAAAAATATGTGAGGGATAACAGGCCTGAAGGGCGTATAATAAATACTTATTATTATTATATTTAGGAACGACGGATGATTTCAGGCGAGAATAACTTCCAAACCACCACCATACCTTCATTAATTCTTTTGAGTCAACTTTGAAATATGTTAAGAAAGTATCGACCAATCAGAAGAGGGCATGAAAATGGCCTTTGGTCCTGAATGATTCTCTAAACATGTCTTAGTTAAAAATTGATATACTTTCTGAACAAAGAATAAAAATTGAAATAAAGAGTGCCAAAAATGGAGATTCCACGACAGGGGTGTATTTGGGTGTTGGTCGTGGTTAAATATGTATATATGAGATAGAACTCAGCGTGTCTGAACCGATAGAAAATTGCTAACCTGATTGCTATTTATTAATGGAAAAAATCTATTTATGCCAAACTCAAGAATTTTTTTCCGAAATTATCCACTTCTTACGGCGACTAGTAGCGTCAAAAGGAACCAATTTAGATCAAACGCCATCAATTAAAAATGGAGGAAAGCGCAAGATTCATTGGTCCAATAAATATGTAAAGAGTAATTTATAGATTACACGAATTTTATAAATAACCATCAGAGCTACAAAAAGAACAGATTCTACCTTTTTCATCATACATTTTGCTATTCTTAAGCTTTAATTCCTTAGCTCTCTGTCCTTCTTCGAAAACGATCGCTCGCTAAAAGCGCTGAAATTCTTGGGACTTATGAGAAGAAAATTTATCTCTAATCCTAATCGCTTAGAAGAAGAATAAATATTTGTTATTGACTTAAAACATACAAACCTGATCATTTTTTTCATCATATCGTACGCATCATTACAGAATATATGTAAAAAAAACTTTTTGCGCTTCACTACCTGTATTAAAGGAGTTAATGGGATGAACGCAAAAAAAGATTTTCCGCTACTTATTGAGGTTTATTTTTCCTTTTTCTCTCTCCTGATTCTTATTTTCCTATTATTTGTCTTACTCAGTACTCTTAGTAATTACTGAAAGATCCAAACACTCTATTAATACTTTATTGCTACCAAATTATTTACTGCAGTCTTCTGAAATGATCGTGTTGGAGAAGAGGAAAATGTTTGGAAAAATCTTAAGAGGGCATAGGAGTTGACAGGTTGGTGACTAGACACCTATACGTGGTGTTTTTGTGCGTGTAGGTAGTGTCATTGTGTACAACTGGAGCGGCAGAAGGAGGGTGGGTGAGAGAGGAGCGCGCGTTTGTGGAAACACGCTGTTCATGTTACCGTTAACTAATGTGTAGATAGATGGCTAGGGGTGGTCTAGAGCTGCGAAATATCTTAATACCATAACAACGTATTGTCTTGTGTGTATGATATGTATATTTTTTGTTGGTTCTCTTGCGATTTTCCCCAGTTGTTACGTTAGAGGCATGTGGATGTATGCGTTTAATGGTATTATTTGTTATTTTCATACTCTTTCTTCTCATCTCGATTCTGTTTGGTCCCTGACGGCAGACAAGAATGGTCTCATTGTCGTCAGGAGAGAGTGTGTTTGAAGTTTTAGGGTGGGTGCGGGGTGTCGTTTGTGTACATTATATAGATTGTAGGTGCCAGTACGCTACTATGTGGAACACCTGCGCGTGGTGTAAATCGAATGATGTGTATGTTGTATTTTATGTTGCCAACGGCTTATAGAGTAGTGGGGGAGGAGCATCTGATGCAGAGAGGGAGCTCCGTGTTGTTGGCTAGTTTCCAACGGAACCCCCTCCTGCCACACCTTGTTTAAGCCTTCTCTACGTCATTACTGATGCAAAGCGTTTTTCGTTGTGCTTTTTGTTTGTGTCACGAACGATAGTCTCAACTGCTTGACTGTACCGGCCACTCTTGAAGCCAAAGTGCCAGAGTGAGAATCAGTCCTTCTCCTCCAGAAAATTCCGAAGACGGATGTTGATCATGCGTTCTATTATCATGCCTATGTGCTCTTACAGAGCAATATACCTGCATTTGTTGCGGTGTTTAAGGCTTTTGTTTTTCTTGTGTCGTAGAATGTGGTGTAAGAGTTGAATGATTTAGGGACGTGGCTAGAAGCGAGGGAAGCATTGAAAATGTGTGTTAGTCTAGTGAAGATTGAATCTGTGAGTTTCTGAATTATCAAGCACCCCCGTTCGTATCTAGGAGACGGGCCCTAAACTCATCCGCATAGAGCCGACACCTTTCCCCGACTTGCTAGAAGTGCTCTTTTGCGTGTGGTTTAGGATGGTTGTGTTTGCATACCAGTTTCACCTAAATGCAGTGTCAGTGAATATAGAGTTAATAAGTTGTTGGATGATGGGTATATGCCCAACATTTTTTTTACGATCCTCCAGAAGAAGAAATAGTCCGTGCAGCGAGCGACCTCCGCAGTGCAGACTACTTCGCGCCATTAGCTGTTCCCGTCTAGCTGCACTTATTTTCGGATGCAGACACGTACACGCGTGATGTTGTGTTGTTTTGAATATCTTTTGTAGTGGTGGTTGTATTATGTAAAGAATCTTTGTATGTGTATGAAGAACGTATGGTGCATTATGTATGTGTATGTTTTACGTGGTGAGTGTAGGTTGGGTGTGGTGTTCATGGTAGCCAGGAGTGTACAACAGGGGTCATATATATAACTAGGGTTGATGTTCTGTAAGTTGAGGGTATGTGGTTTGTTTTCAGTTATGTGTATTTTATCTCCTCTCCATTCATGTTGTAATCGAAGAGGAAAGGTATTGGCGATGATGAAATTATCATCAATATAGAGATGTGTTCAGATAGTAGCTGTGGCAATGTGGGTGTAAAAAAAGCTAGCGTGGTCATTTCGAAATACCACGTCCGTGAATGTGGTCCCTCCGCGATGCTCATAGAATTTGGGAAAGATCGGGATAATGTGACTGAAGCGGTTTGCTGAAGGACACCAGTCAGATGCCTCCCCGCATCATTGGTGGTCTTTGTAGGTAGTTTATGGTGGAAAGCGTTCAGGTCGCCCGTAACAAACGAAAGAGAGATTTTGGTTGAATAGAGCCTGGGGTGAAAGGTCTATGTGTAGTTGTTGTCGTGGTGGTGACCACTAAAATTAGGCTGGAGCGACCACTTAACTAGGATCGCAAATCCAAGGTATGGAGCCTGTGGGGTAAGGTATGCGTGGTAGCCTGCAATGCGAAGTAGGTTTGTGGGGGAGGGGTAAGCTGGTGGAGTTCAAGGGCATGATGTTGGGTCTTTAGGTGTTGAGTACCAAGTTGGAGACGGTAGGACGAATATTGTGCTAACGGCGTAGGTTTAGCTGCGCGAGACTCACTCTACCTATTGTCGGGAGCAAAGTGCGCGTGATGCTGTATTAGCAATAGCCGATTTCTTCTCCTTGGTGTCTTGTCATTATATCAAGAGAATTGGGTGGGGGCGAGTACCTTCACATGTGTCTGTGGCGGATGGGGTTTGATAGAGGCAAAGTGTGCGTGTTTCTTGTTACTAGGTTTAGAGGAGGAGATAGTAGGAGGGTATGGGGTTCGAGATCAGTGGGGAGACGGGTGAAAAAAGAGGTATTAGTAGGGGGGAAGGAATGCGGGGGGAGGGAGCGGAAGGTGGGGGAGGAGACACTTTAGGGGAGGTGGAGCCATGAAAGTGGTAGAGACAATGGAAAGGAGATGGAGAAGGGGCTAGAGGAACGGGATTTGTACACAGTGAAAAGAGGAGGGAAGAGTTTTAGGGGGATAGGGAAAGCAGGAAGAAGGGCAAAGACAGATGAAGTTTCGGTAGTGATAGTGGGTATTGTTGAAAGAGGGATGATAGCAGAGTGACATGTGGGAGCTGGGTGGGTTGTGAGGGTAGATCTGGAGTGGGACTTGTACTGTTGTATGTTCGTAATTGCTGGTGTAGGAAAAATCGGGGACTCTTTTGTTTTTTGTTCCTGTATGAAGACGAACACCTTCTTTGTGATGGTGCTTCTTTGGTGTTTTATTGTGTTGAGCTGGGTGGAAGTTCCGGAGTCGGTGTTAGTGCGGAGGATGTTTGGGGTTTGGTGCAGGGTTGAAAGGACTCTGAGGCGCCAAGACATTCGACATGTAAAAGTAAGGAACATAGTAGTAGAGGGTTTTAGTAAGAGAAATAGTGGGGAAAATGGGAAAAATTATAGGAAAGCGAAAATGAAAAGAAGTCTGAAAGACAGGTTCCTGGTTAAAGGGCATCTCTGGCTTTCTTTGCGTTTTGTTATATAATTTGTGATATATATATATATATATATATATATATATATATATATATATATATATATATATATATATATATATATATATATATATATATATATATATATTATATATATATTATATATATATATATATATATATATATATATATATATATATATATATATATATATATGTGGAAGGCATTCAAGCATTTGTAACAGTGAATTTATTTGCTCATTATTTGGATGTTTTTTTTTTGGCGGGCGGTTATTGCTTTTTGAATTTTTGGCGAGTTTATCGCACAAAATTTGGGGGGAAGTTTAGAAAAAAATAGCACTTGCTAATTCAGTGAATGATATCGTGTGGCTTTGTTTGCGTTGTGTTGGGAATAAATCTAAGTGAACCTTGGGTCTACGTCATAGGCAATGAGTAGTCTGCTGCTTTTAAAGGGTATTGCGCATCTTATGTCATCAAAGTCCATATGCTCTAGCACAAATTCGGGAGGGAGGTGCCGGTGCACTTTTTCCCAGATCTTAGTTGCTTTCAGGTGAAGCTTCACGTTTTGGGGGGTTATCCACAGTTCACCATGGAGCTCACTCGTCCTTCTTGTCTCGCTCCTTCGGGTTTCTGTTATGATGTGGACCGCCTTATTTTGGACCCTTTGCAGTTTAAGAATTTGAGTCTTAGAAACCGCGTTTCTAGGGACCGGCGGATACAGGAGTTTTTATCGAATGCATGCGTTGTAGATCTTCAGTTTGTTGGAAGTACTCAGGTTTATGAACTTGAAAAATTTTCCCAAGTCCGTCCGTGCATTCGATGTAGTTTTGGCTACATGACTCCCATACCCACCAGTCGTAATACGGTTGCTATAACCGTGCACTCCGTGTGGTATGGGATGCGTACACCCCCCACACGGATGTCTGCAAGTGTCCGTCAGATTAGTGGAATTATACGGAGCTTTTAGGCATTGGTAGATATTTTCCATCATCTCTCGAAAGAGTTGATGTTTTTGATTTGTACCGCCTACTCCGTGCCATGTAATTCGCATACCGATAAGGTGTTGTACATATCATTGTTATATCGTCCGCAAATTGGACGTACAAGGAACCTTCAGTCAGAGGTTGGGGAAGGTCGATGGTGTATGTATTGTAGAACAGGGGACTTATGCACCCGCCTTGAAGCACCCCTGCCTCGAGCTTGAACTCGGGGCCATTGTAACCATTGATATTCAGAAACGCCCTCCCGTCCATTACGTAATCGCATAGGATCCTTTCAAGTATGGGATTGAGGCCCAGTTGTAGAATTTTATATTGCAGGCCTCTCCTCCATACTTTGTCAAAGGACTTTTTAACGTTGCGAAGTACTAGATTTGCGTGGCGTCTTTCAACATTTACTTTTGCCAACTTCTCGGTAATCACGGCTAGCGCCGTGTCCGTTCCTCGCTTCATTCGGAAGCCATGTTGCTGGTTGTTATGAGAATTGTTATCTTCGAGGAAAGAATTTAACCTGTTGGCCAATATCTTTTCTAAGATTTTCCCTGCAAATTCTAAGAGAGGTATAGGCCTAAAGTTAGCTGGACTGTCCGGTGGCTTACCGGTTTTGGGAATGAATATCATTTTTGCTACCTTCCAGTGGTCAGGGAAGTAACCCACGTTCAGGCACGCATTCATGATATTCATGGGCCCCAATAAGATGTTAGGCGGGGCCCGAATAAAATTTTCCCTTGTCAGTCCTGTACGCACTGGTGCTCGTTGACGAAAGGATTTTAAGGTTTTTGAGAGTTCTTTGGCAGTAATTCTACTGCCGAGTCCCTATGATACGCAATGGTGAGAATGGGTTCTGTGTATCTGATCATTCAATGCGTTAATAATTCCGTCTACAAAGTCTAAATCGAAGTCATCATTCTCTTCCGGAGAGAACTTAAATATAGATGCCCAAAAGAGCCTGAATTCCTCTTCGATTTTTTTTACGTCATTAACTTTGGTATTTTCACGTCTAAGTTTTATGGTCTTTTGTGGCTGTCCGCCTCTTAATCTTTTTTTCAGTCTGCCAGAGTGTACGTGAGTCGGTTTCTATGTTCAGTCTGTGAATTAAATTGTCCCAAAGTACACTCTGTTGGTCTCTAATAAGAATCATTAATTCGTCACGTATGTGTCGTGTTTTCTGTGTGTAGTGATATTGGGGCCAGTGAGGTTCACTCCATTGATCCGTTCCCCGTATTCCCTCGCGAGGGATTTTATTCTTGGGATCCAGGAAGGGGCAGGAAGAGTTTTATATATTACCACAGGGAATGGCTTCCTTATCGGCTCTTAATGAATTATCATTAATTTTATCTAACTCCTCATCAATTTCTTCTAGGGTGGTATTAGTTAAGGGGTGAGGGTTATAATTTTCAAGGGACCAAAACAGCGAGGTAAGACTCGTCGAGTCCACTTATTGATTTGAAATCAAGAACTCTTTTCACAGCTATAGCACATCCGTCGAAACGTCCTCCGCTGTGATTTTTGGTTAAGACTTCGTAGGGGAAAATATTTAATCTGTCTGTGTCATTCATCCCATCTTCTGAAATAAATATAACGTCTGGGTCGCATTTTCTTATTACGTTACCGTATACTGTATGTTTGTTCGTCCAGCCGTCAGAGTTAAAATGTAATATTTTTAATGTCTCCATTGTCTAGTTCACTAAAGATTCCTTTGTGTAGTGATGTTGTTTTTGGACTTATTCTCTTACGAGCTTAGGTCCTTGTAGAGTGTTAGATGGTGAGATGGTTTTTCCTGTTCGTTTTATTCTGTATTCGCCGTCCGTAAGGGTGATAAAGGTTTCGGGTGTCAGCTTGATCAAGCCTTGGAGTAGAGCCTCTTCGACTTTTTTCTCGCTATAGTCGTCCGAGGTGAATTCCCATTTGGATCTCCTGGATATTAAACCTTCCGATACATCAAGGACATCCATCTCCTTCGGAAAAGAAGACCTTTCGGCAGCGAATACCTTCAAGTTAATTTTCCTTGAATGGTAAGCGTGCCTAGATTCCCTCTTACAAGAAGAGGACGATCTCGGCCGTCTCTGAAGCTGTGAGGTTTTCCGTGAGCGGGGCTAACGTGCTCCCCTTCGGGTCTCGTAGTCTCAGTCACTGTAGTCTCATTATCTACCTGCGTGTGTGTGTAAGTGTTTGAGGTTGTGTTTTGTGGAGTTTGCGTATTGTTTTGTTTTTTGGTGCGTGCTTTTTCTGTCTGGATCCTGGGGTCCCTGGAGGGAGCTGGGGCTGTGGCACTGCTGGGGGTTGGGAGCTCCCTAGCAGCTAGTCTCGCACTGGGGTTTGAGGCTAATCTTCAAAATCTCCTCTGACCGTGGGTTTGGGGGAAACCACATTTTCTCCATTCCATTATTCGTCAGCATTCTATTGAGTTCATCTGCAAAGCACTCCGGGGAGGAGAGATTTGCTATGTGAGCATAATATATGCAACACATAATTTTGGTCGAGTTCTCCTTCTCGACGTGGAAAAATGTATGATTTTCCTTGGACTCCACTACAGCAGCTTCATCAACCTTGGCTTTAATTTCTTTCTCTTGTCTTTTAAGGTTAGCCTTTGTTTTTAAGATATCTTTTTTAACCGGGCAAGCCATAATGAGCGTATTGAGTTCTCCAGCGCAGTTCACACACTTCATAGAGGCGCTCTTACAGCTCCTCCAAGAATGCGTTTCCGACACGCAAATAGAGCAGAGAAGTACGTCGCCCTGGGGCAGTTGTTCATGGTTTGCTCCTCATACTTGTAGCATTTGAAGCACATCAGGAGGTCGATAAACTCCTCACGTTCGATCTGCTCAGGGCAGACACGAACGTTATAGAGGAGCATACCTCCCTCCGTGGCCTTAACCGCCATTGCCGAATCACAAAAAACAATCTTACAAACATGTGTGTAATCCTTGAATTTTATTATTTCCACTACCTATGCCCAGGTGTGTTTTTTTCCACCTCAGCATGAATTTCCTTGATGCTATGCCCCACAACCCAGGGATCAAGGCAGCGAAGGACAATACTGCGATGTGTTTTTATCTGTGGTGGCGTGTGTGGCTTGAGGTTTATCTCTTTTAAGCATTCTGCCGCTTTTGGAGAGGTGAGGACTTTGCAGTCACTCTCCTTTTGGCGGATAGCGTAATATCCGTTGTGTATATCGATAATCCGTACTAGGGTAACCCCTAGTTCCCCATGAGTTTTTGAGAAGACCGCCCCCGGATCAGTCTTGGGGCCATCGGAGAGGGTCCTCAGCGGTATCCGCCGGGTCTTCCTCATTTACCTCTTCATATCCTCATGTACAAGGATTGGAGAAATAAACTTAATCAGAAAAAAGTACCCCGCGGAGTGATTGTAAGTGTGTTGAAGTGTGAGTGTGTGTAGTTTTTGAAAGAGATTTATCAACAATTTAAGAGAGAACAACAAAGATAGTGTCCCAGTCCAAAATAAATATTCTGCAAATAGCACTTTCCCTTCCTCGTAGGAGCTTTTCAAATACCTGCAGGTTGTTGTCCACCCAAGGAGGACTCGATGAAGAGGTCGGAGGGGGAAGGAGGGGAGTAATTTTACTCCTCGCTACGGGCGCATGAAGCCAGTGAGAAAATTTCCACAGTCTTAATAAACAAATGTCGTAAAGGAAAATTTACTACGTGTCACTGCGAAAAAACTCAAACGTAAAGAATCACCAACACGCGGTATAACGCTCAAAAAACTCGGTTCGAAATAAATTTGGTAGGATCACAATCTTCACAATGTACAGAGAACTCAGACTAACTCCGGCAACCAAAGCAGTCATTGGGGCACCGGGGGTGGCGGCGAATGTTCTTATAAGGGAAGGGCGCTGGGGGCAGCAGTTCAGAGGATGGGCGTGGTGGTGGTCGGTGGTGGTCTCCTAAGCTCCAAACGGTGTCCACGCGGGCCTTGGAGTGGTATGGGCATCTTATGGTGAATGCGAAATGCTCGCCACTGAAGTTAATACACAAAGAGATGGTGCTTTTACGATCAGTGTAATGGTCTCCCATTACAATGCATTTGGAGAAGACAATGTTTGCCTGGCACGTGTGTGTGTCGTGTCCCATCATGTACTAGAGGTAACACTTATTTGGTTTGATGTTATGTTGGTTTTCAATGTTGCAAGCTTATGTAAGGGTGTTTCAGACCTAGATGCCTCGTTCTAGGAGCGCATTTTTCTGCTGCTCCTCTACGAGTGAAATGACCGCCCATAGCTTATTGCGATTAAAACACAGGTCTATGATGGCCTCCTCTCCTTCCTTATGCTAAAGTGGATGAGTGTCATTGGTCAGGAATGCCGACCATAAGATGGTTAGTCCTTCGTCTGCGTACCTCGTCTTTTCGTAAGAGAACATAATTTTTTTAGGGGGATGCTTTGGTGCTGTTTTGCAAGTGTTTTCTTAGCGATAAAGTAAAAAATTGTGCATTATGTCGTGAACTGAACACAAGAATTTGTTCTGTGTGTGCGTTCATTATGTCTGTAATATGTATGGCGGAGGAGTTAGATAGTTTAAGAATACTTAGAGCTGTTAGTGACTATGTTTTTTTGTGTGTGTATTAGTTTGAGGGTGGTTATTGACCCCATAATTTTGATGGTTAGTTTTTACTGAAAACTAGCTACAAAAGTCGATAGAAAAAAATGCATCATGCTCTTAAGGGGACTGAGTGGGGCTGAGGAGAGGGAGGTGGTTGAGTGGTGGCCGGTGGTAGGCTCGTATATTCCTCGGGCGTCGTTCGTTCTTTATATGGCTTTCCAGTTGAAAACGTTTATTCTGTCACTTACCTATTCACTTGCCTCATAATTCAGAGGCGAGATGAAGAGAAAAGTAGGCTATCCAGATATCGTTGAGGGATCTTTTCTATAACAAAAATTAGAAGAAAATAGGATAGAATATTCTCCACAACCTTAACCTACGAGGCTAGATATGAGTTAATAGAGATTAGAATATTTTTTACTGATAAATTTTGCAAACATTTATGTGTTTAATTTCTATTTATAATAAAATTATGTTTAAGTTTTACTTTAAGATTTTATAAACTATGAGGTTCTGTAATTAACTTTGTTTGTGATCATCATTCATTAACACTTTTTCAAAAGAACAAATCATAATGACTATTGATTAAACGTTTCCGAAAGTCAATTAAATGTCCTTTTTTAAAATTTAAATAATTTAAACTTATTTAGTAGTATTTAATCAAAGTGGAAATAAATACAGTTGTTTAAGAAACTATCAATACCCCCACCTGACACAAAAAAAATTCGCCATAGTTCTTGAATCGTTTATTGCATTTTATAGAAATTTAAAAGCATTTGCTAGACAAATAAAAGAGTATTAACTGATTTTTTTTTACCAAAATTCGCAATCAAATGGTATTTAAATCATATTATTTTCTTAACTATATGTTTTATTTATCTCGTTTAAATTATCACACAGTTTTGAATGCAGGGGGGTAGTTTCTGTGACCATTTTTTTATAATTTGGAAGGGTAAGGAATGCTCTATAAGGGTAAACCAACTCTTTTTTACTCATTCAAATCTTAAACCTTATTCTACAACCAATCATTCATTAGGGGGCTAGGTAGTGAATTCTTTTCCGCCCCTAAATTGAGATCCTGAAGAAGGAAAAGTCCATAAATCTAAAGTGCAGTCTGTAATAAGAAAGTTAAAAGAAATGGAGGCAACCGTAAATCTTTGTCATTCTCTTTATAAATCTTTCTCATTCGGGTTGTCCTAGACATATTCCACTCAGCAGAGATCAAAGGATCCTATAAATAATCTATTAAAAATGGTCGAATGATGATTAAAATGAAAATGAACAGTCAGTTTGGAGAAGAAGGCTTCGATGTTCGTTTGAGTACATTGTCCATAATTTTGTATGAAGCCGAAATGCAAGGAGTCATCTGAGGAAGACACAGTATTGGAAAACACTCATTCCAAACCTCGTGTGAAGTAAGCCAATTATCAGTTGGTGGAAGATTTAATTTTGAAGACATGTGCTATGGTCAAAGGAAACAAAGATATAGTTGTTTAGCACAAATAATATCACGTGTTTAGCGTAAAAACGATGAGGTTTGTCTTTCTAAAACACTGTTCCTACAGTAAAACATGAAGGTAAATCTTTTATGTTATGGCTCAGTTTATGTGCAAGAGGAGTTGGTACATTGGGTCGAATAAACGTACCGATGAATAAAGAATATCACAGAAAGATTCTTGAATATCATCTGAAGAGTTATGCTGATTGTATCAGGCTTGGCCTATGAAGAACTTGGATCCTCCAACACGAAATTGGCCATCACAGTAGTCAGACCTCAACCAGGTGGAAAGATGATCGCAGAAAGCTAAGGTCCGCTTGCATGCAAGACCTCCCAAACATCTATGAATTTGAGAAGTTTGGAAAAGACGAGTGAGGCTAAATTCCATCGGGCATTTGTTTGAACCTAATCAAAAACTAAAATGATCGTTTAACGAATGACATTAAGAAAAAAAATTATTCTACCAAATATTAGTTAACAAACTTACGGAGTATTAATATTTTATTTTGCAAATTTCCGTAAAACTTGTAGAAATTTTGTTGGAGCGTTCATTAATAGATTTTTCTAAAAGCCTCCAAATTTCGTTGCATTTCAACAAATCGTTCATGACTATGGCGAAAAATTGTGGTATTAAGTCAAGGTATGAAAACCTTTTTGACGTTGTTTTAAATAAAGAAAATGGTGTTATAATTTTTCGTCTAATTGATATCAACGAATAGAATTTATTTATCGGAAGTCACATCTCCACAGGGAAAACTATGCTGCCATAGAAATCGAGAATATTGCGTGCCTTTCCTGCACCAATGCTCGGAGTGCGCTCTCGGCTTCTATGCCCACAATAGGATGTGCGCCTATACATCTTGCAGATATATTCAATTCTTCTATCTTCAACAATTTTTTTACAGACATTATAAACATACGCGGGTTATACCTTTGTTTGATTATCGCTTTAAATTACTAAAGGAAAATCCTAAAGTGGGTAATTGAATTTATTTTTAAAGCTTCTTGTAATCATTCTGATTGCACAGCGCTGCCAACTCTCTAGCATCTATGTCATTCTTTTGTATCCATTGAGACAATAACTAGAACGATCGTGCGAGTGAGCATAACACTGAATTGCCTCAGAAGTCAATATCTTTCCTCATATTTAGGACACATTGGAAGCGGTCTCTGCCCTTTTAAAGTGAGCAAATTTTATTATTTTTATGTTGAATTTCATTTGCCATTTAAGCACGTAACTCATCGTTATATGTCACTTTATGGTTTGATTCTAATCTTCATCGGTAGTTTTTGTTCCACTAAGTTTATTATAATCAATATCAATTTTAATACATAGGAAAATAGAGCTCTTGCTAGCCGAGTGGATACAGCGTTGGTCTGCCAACGCCACAGTAACAGGTTCGAATCCACCTAAAGCGGACACAAACGTCAGCGCACGGAGATTTCTGGCTACCATTTGGTAGACGGGCTGTGATCACTCTTGTATTCGGGTGGGTAGATCCTACACTTCTCACACACATAGCCAATTACAACATTGCTTTCTTTCCTCTTCCGTCTTCGTAGCGCAACACAAACACACACTCCCTGTTCTAAGTAATCCTGCCGATGGGTATCTATGCCCACATACCTCTGACACGGACCAGGTCCCTCTGCCCCGGAGCAACGAAAGTTACACCCGAAAGCTGTTTGGTATCAAAACCTAATACTTCCTTGCACCTTTCCCTAAAGAGGGACCGTCCCCTGGTGCCATCTGGCTCTTCAGCGATTATCATACTGACCTTTATGTCTATTTCATTATCAGGTCTGATCCTCCTGGATAAAACTGCCGTCTTAAGGCAAAAAGCATTAACTGCAAAATTGTCAATTTTGGGAAAACACAAAAAACGGATTTCGGCCTCAAATAAGGATCTGATAACATTAATCGTAATTTTTTTTTTGGGGGGGGGGTAATTGTAAGCATTCATCTATATGAATCTTGCAATATAATTTGGTTTAATCAGTTAATAACTTCAATATATTCAAATTTGTCCAGTAAATTTTGACTTAATGCTTATTACCTGAAAACAGTTATAATAATTGGGTCATCTTATAATAAAATGATTTTTGTGGAAAAATGGTATAGGTATACCTATATCTAAATAATTGATAGGTACCTATTATATCATTAGACTCTATTGGTAAATACATATTTTATCATTTTAACTTTTACCAGAAAAGTTTGGAAAGGAAAATAAAAAAGATACATTGTAAAGCAATATTATTACAGAAAACAGAAAGAAAACATTGTAGAGAACATAACTAGGTAGGTAATTGAAAATATTTTTTCCTTAGTTAATGCAGGAAACCTAAAAATAAAAAAAATCTTTGGTAAAACTTTACTTTTCCTACATACCTAATTGCAGCAAACAAAAGACAACACGATAATGAAAAAGAAATATTTGCAAAAATAATGAAAATTATGGCAAATCTTATAACTGGATAATAGAGCAAAAATAGTTCAAATGTATACCTAGGTATATGAATAGAGCTACCTACCTATACGTAAGAATATCAATTTAACTTTTTTTCTAACAAACAAAATCTTGCAATTATTGAAACCTCATTGCTGCATACGTAATGTCAGCAATCAAAAGAAAAAAAATTGGGGTTTACATGTATACGCTTCCAAGAAGATCTGGGCTGTTCTTGCTTTCTGGTAAATTGATCCAAATTTTTTCCTGTTTTCAGGCATTAAACTTACAAGCTTGTCTAAAATATTTTCTTTCTTTTTTGAAGATAAGCCTCTTGGGCAATCTGACATAGGTTTTTCCAATAATTTTTTTGTGAAATTCAAACTAGCATGAACAAAGTCTGCAACTTTAAAGTCTCCCTTGTAGTTGGTTTTATATTTTAAGATACGGCTACCCTTTTCAAATTTTGCTTCCACAATCTCTGCTAACAATGGAAGGTTTGTTTCTTTTATCCCTTCACGAAGCCGAGTTTTTCTCTTGACCGAAATATCTGGAATATCGTTAAAACAGGCACTAAAATTAATATCTAATACTTTCAAATTTTTAACGGATGCATCAATAACTGATTTCAAATCTTGATAGTCATAGATATTATCCTTTTTCCTAATATTTTTTTCTATGTGGCCGTGGATGCCATCGGCGGCCATGAAGGTGTGCCCAGGCACTAGATACTTAAAGGTGATGCTATTGACTTGTTCACTGGTGTTAACAAGGATTATCATTGCGCTGTAAAGTGCCCAATTCTTATTTTGGGTGGCGCAATTGTCAGCCTAAAAAATGAAATTAGCAGCATCTCTTTCTGTTCTTATTAAGTCTAAATAAGCATTGGCCACATGTTCCTTGTTTCGGCCAGCAATTGATTCTGTCCAGAGGACTGCATAATGATTATAAGTTGATTTTTCTTTTTGGCCGATACTTGCAAGTGTCTCATTAAAAATTATCAGGCGTGGAGTAAATACACAAGTTTTTAAACCTTTCATAATAGGTAAAAGAAGTATCTTTTGCATATCAACAGCAAAAACTTGGGTTGTAGAATCCCATTTTTGAGAGCAATCGTAATCATATGCTCTTCGTGCATCTTTTGCAAGTTCATTATGCATAGTCCATTTTGCTTTCAGTGATTCATCTAATATACCTGAATAATTTTTAAAATATAAACAGGTGTCGCAAAGATCAGTAGAGTCAGTTCCAAATCCAATATTTAGTTTGTTAAACACTCTTGAGTATGTAGCGTAGGAGCAAAAATCAGGGTTCTCTTCAATAAAGGTTTTATATAAATCCTTCACTGTTAATTCAGGGGATAAATATCTTCTATTTGGAGCGTGCTCCCTCCTATAATGCGAAATTTGGGGATTCATCTTTTCTATGTGATCAATAATGATTTCTTCATTTTTCTTGTTGCTAGGTTCATGTTTTCCCCTCATATAAAAAAACTCAAAATCACTTAAAGAATTAGATCCACCTAAAGTAGTAGAAGCTTTTTTAAACACATCCAAAATAATGCGATTACTTGAAAAGCCTATTGTGTGTAAAAACATTGTCTGACACACTTTGAATTCTGACCCTGACTCATTTAAGAAAGTGTATACGAAGGTGCATGACTTTGTAAAGCATGAGGAATTGGAGCGTCTGCGCTCAGTCGTGGGGTTTTTTTTTATTCTTCCTAAAAGCCACTGCTTTTGAACAGATTTGTCCATTTTCCAAAACTCACTATGTATGGTATTCCGCAATTCAGGAGAAGTGGATTTAGTACACTGTTGCTTACACGAATCTTTGCAGGGAGGAAGCAATGGATGTTTTTCTCTTTGAGCTTCTAATTGAGCTTTAGCTGTTCGTAATCTCTTTGATTTTTTTCTTTCATCAGCTGTTGCAGTTTCTAGACTATTTTGTTCAGGGGGAAGAAGTTGAATATTCTGAGAGGGTTCTTGAGGGCTTTGTTCCAGGAGAAGAAGTTGATTATTCTGAGAGGGTTCTTGATGATTTTGTTCAAGGGGAATTTGAATGTTCTGAGAAACTTCTTGATGTTCATTTTCATCTATACTCCTATTTGATTCAGCATCATCATCATTTGGAATTACTCCACTGTAAAGGATAAAAAAAAATTATTAGCTTATTAATTATATAGAAAACGATATATAAAATTGAGCTATATATATTATATATGTATATACTATGATATAAGTCTGATCTTATCTGTGTGTGTGTGTGTGTGTCACACTCTGCAGAGCCTAAATGGGGGCGTATTGGGAAAAAAAATATATATATCATCTTATGTAATTTGGGGCTGCGGGGTGCTTAAAACTATTTCCAAGTCCGTATGACCAATGGTTAAAAAGTTATGAACCAAAAACTTGATCTATATATAACTTTTACATGCACAGAAAGACATCCAAAACTCTATTTCACATAAATTTTAGTATATTCACCTCACTAATTTAAGAGAAATTGTACAAAGAATCATGTTATGCTCAAACAAAGGAAATGATTTCTCGGAAAAGCACTGTCTTTTGTTAAACAGCTGTACAATTTTTATTTCTTTCATTCTTGAAAAATACAGGGTGGGCCAAAAAAAGGGGTATTATTAAAAAATTTACTTAAAATTTATTTTTATATTTTTAAAACTAAACCGTTGATAATGTTTAGTTTAAAAATAGGTATAGAAAAATAAAGTTTTAGTCAGTCTTTTAATAATGGCCCCCTTTTTTGGCCCACCCTGTATATTTAAAAACAAACAAAAAAGTTAGGTTGACATTCAACATTAACATTAGCTATAGAATTTAAACATAATATCATCAGTTAAAAGAAGTTACTCACCTTTTCCTCAATTCCCTAAAAACGGCTTGTGCACTGGTAAACATTACGAAACAATTTATTCAGACCTTTCAATTAGAAGGACAGAAGTGAAATGAAATCCCTCTTTCAAATTATGATCGAGATATAGGTACCTGAAATTAATCATGTTTTGCTTTGTTCAAACAGATCAGAACCTGCAGAAACATGACGGAATTGCAGCTCAGGCTGAGTTCTCAATGCGAATCATATTGTATAATCTACTTAATGCATTTTGTCTGCAACTTGCTATGGGAATTCACATCGACATTTGCAGGCAAAACGCATTATCTAGCTAAAATTTTGTACTTAATGCTTTCTGCCTGAAAAGAAAGGATTAATGCTTTCTGTCTGAAAAATCCTTTTATTTTAGGTGGAGATAATGCTATTTGAGTTCTCTTAAAATTTTAATGAATTAAATAACATAACTGGCAACCTTCTAGTTAGATGCGTCTCGTCGAGACGAATCTAACGGTACCAAAATCTCAAAAATCGCATTTTTGCAGTTAATGCTTTTTGCCTTAAGACGGCAGAAAAGCCGTTTGGCGAACCACTCCTAGTACATAGAAAATAAAGATGAGTAACATATTTACAGTTTATTTGACGATAGAGCTAATTTAGCATCACATCATAATGCAGCACCAAGCAGTATTTCTTTGCACTCTTTCCTCTGAGGAAACCTGGGCTCGGAAACAATTTACCAGGCAATGCCTTCGCCACTCCACCCTACGGGGAGAGCTTACGCTTCGTTACTAAGATTAAAATTTAAAATCTAAAAAAAAGCAGCCATGGTTAAGTTTTCTGAACTTTGCCAATTATAATAATTTTAAAAAGGAACTCTAAACTATTTCCCCCCTTTCAAAATATCACGTTACTAAACTATAGTTATAGAAGAAGATATATAAAAATAAATTTTCTGAACTTCACCATTTGTAATTCTTTGGTTTTTAAAAATTCACAAAATTTTGATAGTTATATTTATTTCTGAACTTCAGCATTTTGTTTTTTGATATTATAAAAGAATTCACCCGTCTTCAAAAAATCCCGTTATACGATTATATAATTAGTGATGATTTAAGTATAACTTAGACTTTGCAGTCCTAATCGACTCGAGACATTAATTAATCACATAAATTATAAATAATACGGTAAAATGCATAGATGTAGAAACATCCAAAGCGATTTATAAAGATTTATATGCCTGTGAGTTCGTAAGGCTCACGGCATATCAAATTAGAAAGCAATATGAGCAAAAAAACACAAAACAATGAAAAATAAAGGAATTTTTCAAATAACTTGAACTCTATTTAAACTTTATTATGAAGGAACTTGAACTAGAGTTCGAAATTAATTGGAATAATCCTATCTTTGTCGTTGTTGCTTTTGTCGCATATATATATATATATATATATATATATATATATATATATATATATATATATATATATATATATATATATATACATATATATATATATATATATATATATATATATATATATTAAAAAATATTATTGCAGTAACAATAAATTAGGCAGTTAAAAGGCTAATTTTGGCAAACACAGTCTTGCTCAAAGCCCTCGGAAGGAGCTCTTCTCACATACACGAAAAGGTAACACTTAAAATATGTTACCTTCTCTCGTGTATGTCAGAAGTGAGAAGAGCTCCTTCTGAGGACTTTAAGGAAGACTGTGTTTGCCAAAAATAGCCTTTTAACCACCGCATATATATATATATATATATATATATATATATATATATATATATATATATATATATATATATATATATATATATATATATATATATATATATATGGACAAACCGAGAAAGAACTAGATGTCCGGGTTAAGCAACATGAAGCCAATGTACGAAATCACAGTGAACAATCAGCCCTTTTTTTACATATGTACAATTTTGACCATAGCATTAACTGTAACAGTGCCAAACTAGTCATAAAATGCAGTAATTATATTTCAAGAAATATATTAGAATGTATCTTCACTAACAAGTTCCCATATTTCAACCTTAGCCCTGGTTTGTTAATGCTAGACCCCATTATCACTACATAAATATAATCTCAAATAAAGTTGTTTCAGGATTTTGTACCCCCAATTAGGGTTCAAAGGTGGGTAGTCTAACCCCCCCTTCCACTATTTAAGGCAATGTATGTCCAGCCTCCTGTTCTAAGGGTAGTCTTCGGCCAAGACCACAGGGGGACATGTAACCGTTTCCGTGTAAGCTGGAAGCAGCATCGATAACTAAACCCCAGAGAGGGCGGCACCCCCGGGTGGTGGTAGTTGATTCGATCACCACCCATCATTAAGTCTGCCACATTTCAACCGTCTGAAGGGCCTCCCAGGGTTCGTTCGCCCATTATCATTCCTCTATCCCATTCGGCAGTTCATGTCAATGGAAACTTGCTTGCAACGATGAGAGGACTGCTCTCAAAGCGCTCTACCAAGAAGAAGTGGACCCTACAGTAAGGAGAGTACATTGACGAATACAGTGACGAACAACCAGAAGTCTCACAGAAGACAGCGAGGAGGAAGCCACCCCAAGGGGCCACCCCCTTTCGAAAATTAAGCAAAATGAGACCACTCGGATCCAGCTGCGCACCATCAACGGAAGCAGAAGGCCCAGCAGAGATAAGGTCTTTGAAGTGGTGTATGGAAAATTAAAGACTGTAATGCTCCTACTGCTCAAACACCCTCCGGGTTATGTGGCGATCTGTGAGAAGGAGAAAGACGTGGAGAACATAAAAAAAGAAGAGACAGTCGGAGCGCTCCCTGAATTAGGTCTTCAACCGGCAATTTCACCGCAGATCCTAACGCAAAGGAGCGTCGTCTGCTGACAACTGGACCCCTGGATTGGAAAACACACTAAGGAGCACATAAAAAAGGAAATCATGAAGAACCAATCATGGGCCAAAGTTTCCGAAATAATAAAGTTTGGGAACAAGAGGGACAATTCGTAATACACTCACGTGTTTAAGGTTGTCTTCTCCGACACTACGATGCCAAAAAAGTCAAAGGAAAAGGGACTACTGCTTTTTAATGCTAAAGTCAGTGGGGAGCAGATTGAGATAGAAATATTTACTCCCATACAATTTTGCTTCCGATGCTACAAGATGGAGATACATACGACACAAGAAGGTACAGAGCCGTAGGAAAGCTGTTCAAGGTGCAGCGAGCTAGGATACCACTGGAAGAACTGCAACAGTCCCAGGGAGAAATGCAGCAACTGCGGCCAAGGACACCGTTTTATGGCTATGGCCTGCCTACTGAAAATGGAGCTTATCAAAGAGAAGGTACAACAAAATAAAGACGAGCAAGAATGCAAAAGCAATACATCATATGCCCAGGCGGCAAAAGCATTCTTTACAGAGCCAGAAACCAAAAAGACTTATTTAAAGAATCGAGAACGAGAACTCGACGAAGATCCTGATCTGCATCTTGTATGCTCAAGTCAGGAACCTAACCCAACCAGGAGTATTTGCAAAGGAACTAAACCAAATGCTTGCTGAGAACGGCATGAGTGAAATGTGTTTCCCTGATAACACATTATCAGGGGACGTACTCCAACTGCAGCTGAGTCCCAAACAGATGTCAGGACAAAGTCAAGAGACGAAAAAAGTAAACCAATTTAGACGGCGCGACCCAAAGATTGAGACCAAAAAGGAGAGAGAGGCGGCCACAAAAGCAGCCCACTCGACCAACCCTGAGGATGAAGAAAAAGAAGAAACAGAATCCTTTGACAGCACGGACAATACAGTTTATAGAGACCCCTCGGACTCAGAGAAAACAAAAAAAAAGTACGTCGTAAAAAAAGTAAAAGAAGGACAAAGAAAAAGCTAGATGCTGACCAAATTAACCTCTATATCTATGCGAATAAACAATTCCCATTCCGGAAGGACTGGGACACAAACAGAAGTTGCGTGGGAATAAAGAAAAAATACTACAAATGGGACTTCGACGCTCAATGCGAAGAAGCGTCGGTTGAGGAGGCCCTGTACAACAGAACGTTGCCCTCTACCAGGAAATATTTGTCGAACTCTCCCAAGCAGAGTAAAAAAGAAGAGGAACGGGGAACGTAAATCTACTATTCGCAAGCACTAGGACACACAAAAGCCAGAACAGAGAATGGAAAATACGAATAACAGGTTAAGGATATTGACGCTCAACATGAATTGATGGGAGGGAAAAGCCGTGGTATACGGAAACATATTCACGGAGCACTATATCGATACTACTAACAGCCAGCTAAAGATACCGTGGGACAGAATAGTTACATAAAACATTCTCAGCAGGGGTGCGACGGTGCTGTTGTTGCCGTCAGAAAGAATCTCTCGTTTAGACACCTTCCAGAACTGGACGAGTGCTTTGTGGTGGTACAGTTGCACACACTAGTGGGCAATCTCCTAATCACGGCGGCATACCAACCACCTCAAGAAACGTAACTGCACCTCACGAACTTTTATACCTTGTTCATCCACGGGAGAATGGCATTCCTTGGGGGAGACCTCAATGCCAGATGCAGAACGGCTGGCTATGGGAACACGAATAACAGAGGTCACAACTTGGAAATTATTATGCGTCGAAAAAACATCCAGAGGATAGAACCAGAATTCCTGATCTATATCACCTCTCGGGCAGCACCAAAGCACGATATAATCATAACAAGTGGTTTCTTCTCTTTCAATTACTATAACGAGCCGGGCTCAGCAGTAGCCAGCGACCATATAGTGATCTTGACGACCATTACACTCACGCCGATCCAACTTCCGATCCCCTTACGCAAAAGTTACGCTTCTGCTAACTGGGACCAATACAGGAAAAGCCTATCCAGATACGAACCAGCGGACCTACCAGAAGCAATACGGGAGGAGATCGATGAGGAACTTAAGAAGATAACTGCCCACATCATCGAGGCGGAACGTGATTGTGTACCAATTAATATGTATAAAACTCTTCCACAACCCAGATGGACTGAGGAAATGAGTGAGATCGCTAGGGTGTACAGGGAGGAATACGAAGTAACCAGAAGAGAGGGTACAAACCAGGTAAGAAGTTCGCTGTTACGTCGCCTGAGTAAAGAACTGAAGCAGGCCATAAAACAGCAATAGGCTGTGATCTGGGAGAGCCTGATTGAACATGTAGACAGCGAGGTAAGACCCGAAAAATTCTGGCGATTGGTTAAAAATTAAAAGGCCTACCAAGTAGATAAAAGACCCGCATTAAGGCGGGCATTTATTACTTAGAGGATCCGGCGATTTTGGAAGAGAGATTCCGCACATTCTGGAAGGAAGTCTTCACAATTACACCTCCGGAAGATGCGGAATTTGACCAGGAGTTCGAAGGCCAGCTGATTAAAGATCTTAAACAAGGAATACATAGAACGCACCCACAGGCCTATGTCGACGAAGAGAGGGTGATGGCTGACCATGACCGATTAATTACAACAGAAGAGGTTATGGAAACTGTGAAAACCTTTCAACAGAAGGCACCAGGATGGACGAACATCACCAAAAACAACCTGGTACATGTTCCCCCTCATATCATTCGGGGAATCGCGAATATCTATAACGCTTCTCTCTATACGGATTACTTCTCCGACGGTCTAAAAGTGGCATAAAACATTTTGTTACCTAAAGGGAAGAAACCCCACTATCAACTAGTGGATTACAGGTCAATATCCCTCTTCGAGTTTAGAAGAAAAGTCTACGAGAAACTTCTAGCTAATAGGCTATAAAACCGGCTAACAGAGCTAGAAGCTGACAACCCTCAGCAACACGTGTTTCGTGGGGGAAGGAAGACTGATACAGCCCTTGCTCTCTTCACCGAAAAACTCGCCCGCTATAAAGCTAAAGGGAAATACGTAGACGTGGTGTTGCGAGATGTCCAAAAGGCCTTCGACAAGGTTTGGCTGAGAGGTCTCCAATTCCTGATCTTAGGCCTCCAGCTAAACTCGATCCTGGAGAGGGTCCTCTGTGACTATGTCATTGAAAGGAAAGCCAAACTCACGATTGAGGGTTACAATGGACCCGAATTTAACTTGGAGTGGTTTTTCCACAGGGTAGCTGTCTGAGTCCACTGCTGTACCTAGTGTACACATTGGACCTACCTGCTCCAGTAAGGGAGGATGTGATTTATCTGAAGTTTGCGGATGACATCACCCAAATGATCCCCAGTACACACAAAAATTTTAGAATTCAAGCAAGGCAGACAGCCACCAAAATCGACAACATCAATCGATACGAAAGAAAGTGGAAAATCAAGACCAACAGCCGAAACTTGGCGATCTCTTAGTGAATTACGAAGTGTATCCATACACCAACGAGAGCAAAGTCCTAGGTCTGCGCATCACCTCAAAAGGGTTCAGAGCGCACATAAAGAACAGAATCTCCCTAGCTAAAATACAGCTTGGGAAAATATATAGATTCCGAAACCTCAGCTCCAAGAATCTCAAGAAGCTGTACATTGCTCTGGTACGCTCGCCATTAGTGTCCCCGACAGTGGTAGTGCAGGCTGTGAGTTCCACCGCTATCAGGCAAATGCAGAGAGTGCAGAACAAAGCAGCCATGCTGATAGCGGGGGCGTGCATGACGGACCGTATTCGGCAGACAGATCTGCACGCAAGAGCAGGACTGAAGCCATTGAATGTGGAACTCCAGAGGCTAGGGAGTAAGACTTGGGACAAAATCGAGGAAGCAATAATTCTAAATATGGAAATTGATCTTGACATTCCGAGAGCGGATAGGGGACCCACCACTAGGCGAGCCCTATTCCAAGTGGAAGAATCTACTCCCGAGAGAACCAAATTGGACTCTTTACATGAGGATGAAAACCGCACAAGAAGAAAAAGAGGCGAAGTGCTCAAATCCAAAAAGAAGTGAACAAAAGAGGTGAAATGCCCACATCATATCGATAACACAAAAATAAATTACCAGAATACCGGTAAAACAATAATAAATTATCAGGAAAAATAAAAGATAGAAAGAAATAAAAGTATCAAATATAATACTTAAAAAGAAATAATAATAATAAATAAAGTCCAAAGAAAAACGAGAGAGGCAAAATCAAAAGTAAAGGTCGCAATACGGCCAAACAAGCACCCGAAGCAACCACTGACGGTGCACAAGAAGACACAAATAAGACACTATAAGAAAAAGAAAGTTCCTTAGAGATGCCCTCTACACCAAGGCAAAACTCAACATCTATTAGGAATTCTTTAAGAATTCAGTCGAAAGCGCTCGGAATCGTTTTAGACTTTTCCTTTTCGGTGTATCTGCATAACTTTGACTCAAGTACACTTTGTGAGCTTTTTCATATATATATATATATATATATATATATATATATATATATATATATATATATATATATATATATATATATACAAGATGAAGAGAAATTTGACATAAATGAGTAATGAGACAAGAAACAGGAGTTTTTTAAAGGCAAGAGAAAGGGACATTGGAAGAACACAAGGATCAAAGAGATCAGGGGACGTCACAATGAACGCAATCCATACCAAGAACACAAAAATAATGCCAGGGTAAAAAAAAATTAATAATCTTGGCCAGAACTCGAACCCGGGTCTACTGATTAGCGGTCAGATGTTCTACCGTTAAGCTATCAGAGCCAGTCCCTTAACACTACCCAAAGCTTTACACTATGAACCTCACTATCCTCTTAGGCTAGGAACCCGCAAGGGAATTTTATACCATATCTTCGGTAAAGATTCTTTTTAACACATTTTAATTTTTAAAATAATGCTCACGGATGTCATTTTCAACCTCCGGAACTTAATATAATAACTTAGTTAGTCACTTTTTTAAAGTATATTGCTATTTTGCTAAATTTTAAACTCACTGCGTCATTTCTCCCTATTTCCTTCAAGTTTGGGCCTAATATTGGCCTGACAAGTCAGCCAATACCAAGTTGCTCTAGATCTGCAGGCGATCTACGCATGCGCCTTCTGGTTTCTTAATCAATGACACGCTTTGTTATATTTCGTATATTCCGAACGAATCGCGGTTTCCTTTTTCTTTAGTTTTTATGGTTTAATGGCGTCCGGTGGTTGTGCTGGTTCAGCATTAAAGGATTCGAAAAACCCAGTCCAAATTTTCCATTAATGTGTTTAAGGGCGCGTTCCTTTCTGATGCCCGGATTCGACCTTTTATTTATAAACTGTTTTCTGCGCAAAGCTTTTTATTCAAACTAGAGCCCTAACGACATTTAGCAATTGCCGTGTGCATTCAAATGTTATGGTAGGCTTTAGGTTTAGGAATATTAAGAGGCTTTTTTTTAATTACGGGGGGCGGGGGGCAACCCCCCACAATTAAGTAGGAGTATGGGAGGAGAAGCTCCCCCATTTCGAAAGTACCTAAAACAATGTTAACTTTTGGCGGAAATAGCCTAAAGTGAGCGGCGCTATCGTCGTCTTAAATTACCAGGTTAGGTCTTATCTGGTTCTTGATCTTTTAAGTGATTTTTAGAATGTTTTTCTTATGCAGTTTTACTTGTAGTCTTTTCAGATCTAAAACTCGTTTTTGCTGGAAATGCATACTTTTCCAAGTATGGTCAATTATGGCAAAACTATGGATTTCCGGAAAAAATGAGTGTCAGATCTGAAAAGTACACAGGAAACGGCATAAGAAAAACAAATCTTTAAATTTATTCGCGAAAATGAGTTAGAACGATTCTTTACCATATCTTCTTACCCGCTCACAATCTAAAGGTTCATTATCCTTGTCACATTACAAAGAAAAAGCAAATGCATATTCTGTGGGGGGTAAAAACCACCACAAAGCTTTCGCCATAATTAATTTCTGCCTTCCAAAAACCTTTTGACGACAGAGAAAGATGTTAGCCGAGTGGATACGGCGTTGGCCTGTCAACGTCGCGGTAGTGGGTTCGATTCTGAATTCCGGCATGAGCGGACACAAACTTCAGCGCATGTAGAGATCTGGCTACCGATTGGTGGGCGCGCTGTGATCACCCCGTTTTCGAGTGGGTAGATCTTACACCTCTCACCTCACACTTAGCACTGCTTTTATTTCTCTCCCTTCACAGCACAACACACACACACACTCTGTTCCAAGGAATCCTGCCGATGGGTATCTATATCCATGTACCTCTGATGCGGAACAGGTCCCTCTCCCCCGAGGTGACGAAGGCTTCCCAAACAATACTTCCTGGCACCTCTCCCCAAACGAGAACCGGCCCCTAGAGCCCGCGGGCCGACCAGCGATTGTCTTCTGACCTTATATAGATTTCATTATCCGGTCGAGGATCCTCCCATTATCATGGAAGGATTGGAGTTGACTAACTAACTAACTAACCAGATTCATAGAACAATACAGTACAAGAGAAAGAGAAAAATATCTTTATTTGCTGATTATTTGTTATTTGTGGAGTGAAGACAGATTTTGGAGAGTTACGCACTCTCCCTATCATATAATATTTTTACAATGAGTAAACTTTTCACCACGCGCGCCCGGCAGCTTACGCGTATTCGGGAATGACCGCTAGTTATGAGCGACGGTTGTAACCGCAGGAAAAGATCGAGCATTATATGTATATATATATATATATATATATATATATATATATATATATATATATATATATATATATATAGAGAGAGAGAGAGAGAGAGAGAGAGAGAGAGAGAGAGATAGGGGGGAGAGAGAGAGAGGGAGAGAGAGAGAGAGAGTAATTTGTCACCGTTGGTAACCAAGAATTCGGCGCATGTATATTGTCTGGATTCGGTTCTCTCTTCTTGCTATCACAGTAGACTCAGTTGTTTATCGTATGTTAAGGGAGCAAAACCTTGGCTGAATTCAATCGTGCAAATCTTTGGAAAAGAAAAGTTGTGATGCTTGGGAGTTACTACCAAGAGCTCTAGTGCGATGACCTCCAAGTGTATATTACACAGCGTGATGATTATGGAGAAGATCACGAAATATGGCGTTGAGTCAGTCTGTCATTACGAGGGTTTGGTGGCTCGGAAACCTCACTCTAAGCCTTATGAAACAGAAACAACCACTGAATTAGTCGCAGAGATCTAGGCCATCATTGACAACGATTCCAGCATGACAATGAGCTCTATAGCCAGAGTCCTTATCAACGAGTTTAGTTAGTTCAATAAGAAATCTGCTACTATTCATACAACATGAGAAACAGCCAGCTTCTCTCGCAGAAGAGAAATGTGTTGAATGTTTAGGAAGAAACTGCAGAAGAATTTCTGACACGCCTAGGCAGTTAACTCGCAGAAACCAAGTTCACGTTTTGAATCATGTTGTTTGGAATGGTCATTAGCGACGACCACGCTCTGCTCAATTTTACACTCCTGGAGTGCTACATCAACTGCCTGGAAGAGTTGTTGTTGCCCTGGATCCAGTATTTCACACAAGTATGAGAACCCAGGATTGGCTGTGAGAGAATTCCTCTGACCGCATCAATCCGAAAATCTGTCCTACCAACTCCCTAGACCCCAATCATGTGGACTTATGTTTGGGGCGTGATTTAAAGAGAGACCAACGAGACTCCTTGAACTAACAGGGTGGAATTTATATCCAGGAACACTACAGTTTTTACCCACTTATAGAGGGGGAGAGTTGCAAGGCTAGCAGGAGGTTCCGACGCCGCCTGGAGGCGGTGGTTGAGACCAAAGGTAATTTCATTGAATAAAATTAATACTACACTACGTTAAGTTTAATTTACTAGACTAGATTCGGTATGTATACGCATTCAGGCGTATACTGAGAATGCAATTGTTACAAAAGTCTATAAATAGCGTACATATCAGAAAAAAACGCCATTGAGTTCTTTTACTTTATATATATATATATATATATATATATATATATATATATATATATATATATATATATATATAAATATATATATATATATATATATATATATTCTTAGCAAAATAACACTCACTTAGGTATTATGAAAAAAATAATTTGAATGCAGTTTATATTTCTATTATCATCATCATCATCATCATCACTATCTCTATAATTTAAGAAGGGTATTTTTTGACTATTTGAATAATAATTTCATCTTAGTTTGGTTATGACTTAGGTTTTTTTATCCTAGTTATTTCTAAAAATTCTTTTATAATATCAAAAAACAAAATGGTGAAGTTCGAAATAAATATAAGTATCGAAATTTTGTGAATTTTTTAAAACCCAAAGAATTTACAAATGTGAAGTTTAGAAGATTTAATTTATATATCTTCTTGTATAACTACATTTTAGCAACGTGATATTTTGAAAGGGATGAAATTTAGTTTAGAGTTCCTTTCTTAAATTATTATAATTGGCGAAGTTCAGAAAATTTAACCATGGCTGCTTTTTTTACATTTTAAATTTTAATCAAAGTAGCGAAGCCTAAGCTCTCCGTAGGGGGGAGTGGCGAAGCCATTGCCTGGTCTTCTTATTATATAATTCAAAATTTAATACCTACAGCAATATGATTTTGGAAGATGAAATTTATGTTATTATTAAAAAGCAGATGAGTCATAAATGCTCTTAGTGTTATCAACTGGTCTATAATCTGAATTCGTTAGTATGTGATTCAAAATTCCTGCACGGGAAAAAAATTTTCGACGGGCAAATGTTGCCCCACGCCTCTCAATTCAGCAAGCCTAAATGAATACCATAGAATGCAGGTTTGATTAATATTCATTTATTGTATCGAATTGAATCATAAAATTGGAGTTAATTACATTGTTTTGCAATCGCAACTAGTAAAACCTTTGAGTAATAAACGTCGTACAAAGAAATAGTATGAGGCCGATGCATATACATTGCCCGCAAAAAAAATCTATACATTAAGAATTTTTGGATGATAAAACGAAAAAATGCAAATTACATGTATTTTATTTTCACCTGTAACTTGCAACTAGTACTTTGTCATGTGCCCTTGCTATTGATCACTATCTAAAGGCGCTTGGTCATCGAAGCGCCGAGGTTGGAGAAGTAGGGAGCGTCCATGATCACCCAAAGCTTCTGTAGCACCTTCTTCAGTTATGTGATGCTGGTGGGTCGAGTTTTTTCAAGCTTACTTTTCATGACATTCCAGAAATTTTTGATGAGATTTCGGTCAAGCAAGTTGCCTGGTCACTCCAAAATACTGGTATTATTATCTTCAAGGAACCTTTTCATTTCTTTTGACTTAAGGGCAGGGCCACCATCATGGCTAAAAAAGTCGCACGCGTGAATGTCTCAAAACTGGAACATGTGCTCCCTTAAGAGCTCGATATAATTACTTCTTTTGATCGTTATATTCCTAGAAAGGAAATATAGTGCAACTCTGACCTTATTTACACTAAAACAACACCATACCATAACGCTGTCAGGGTGCTTCACTGTCTTCACTGTGTCCCGCGGGTCATAACGGGACGCATTACTAGGACGACGGACGAACGTGGAGCAACCCCTGACCAGACTGAAGGTGCCCTCATCACTAAATATTACTTTATGCCACTGATCCGAGGCCCATTCCTTGTAGCTGTTGCAGAACTGTAACCATTTCTTCTTCATAGATTCAGTTAGCATTAGGCTTCATTGCGGCACGACGAGTAGGCATTTTTAGGTCCTTCTATCAGCGGTGATCAATGGTTCGTCTTGAGACGTTTCTCAGGAGTTCAGGATGCTTTCCCTTGATGGCTACAGCAGTTATAGCGGGATCTGATATCACTTCTCTCTTGAGGTTATTGTCTGTGCGGAGAGAAGTCTATTTAGAGGCCACATATCCCGGCATCATGGGTGGTACAGTGCCGGTTGGTACTGATTTTGCAGCTTTATTGAGGTTGTAAATTGCCATCGTCGTGACTTTCAGTTCTGCGGCTACGTGTATCACAGATTAGCCTTATTTTAATAAGGCGAGGGCACAGGACTTCTCTTTAATTGATAGTTTAGTTCGGGCTATTTTGACTACTTGTACCAATGATAAAGGGTAGCAAATTAGGTTATTGAGTGCCAGAAGTGTCACTGAGGAGCATAAATCAAATCATTTCTCACTGAGCACAAGCACTGAGAAATGAGTCAGTCTAGTATACTCCATTATCACTAGCTCCGCCCACTTTTTCTATAGCATAAACTCAAGTGAAATCTATGAGCCAAATCTCGTATATAGATTTTTGTTGAGGTAAAGATGTATAGATTACTTTTGCTGGCAATATATATATATATATATATATATATATATATATATATATATATATATATATATATATATATATATATATATATAGTACAAGAAAATAAGAGTTGGACGCTAATGAGCAAATGAGACAAGAAACTGGAGGTTTTTAGAGTCCCGGCCAGGAATTCAAAACTTTTTTCCCCTGGCGTTATTTCTGTTTTCTCGGTAAAGGATCGCCTTCACTGTGCCGCCCTCTGCTCCCTTTGATTCTGGATTCTTCTAATGTCCCTCTCTCTTGCCTCTAAAAACCTCCGGTTTCTTGTCTCATTTGCTCATTCGCGTCCAACTCTTATTTTCTTGTACTATATATATATATATATATATATATATATATATATATATATATATATATATATATATATATATATATATATATATATATATTCGTATATTTTGGCAGAAGCTTCTCTTTGTGACATATTTTGTTGAAGGAGACTGCGAATTCAGAATTAATAATTTTCTTTTCGAGTCTCTCGATTTCTCTAATATTCCGCTTTTGGTCGTTAGTTAATTCGTGTATAAGCTCGCCAAAATTCATTACAAAAGCACTGATGAACGAGGGCAGTAAAATAGTTCACTGGATAAAACGAAACATTTATTGGCCCAACGCGTTTCGATACACTCCTGTATCATTATCAGAGGAAGGTATAAATAGTATAAGAAATTAAAAACATAGTTATATATATCGGGATTTGAAGGTTAACAATTATACGAACAAATTTATAAGGAATGGAAATTCTTAAAAACAAAGGATTAAGACGGCAAAAAGAGGCTAGTCTAAAATGGGTACAAGATTAAGATAGGCAGGGATTATTACTTGGCGCACGAGGAGTCGAGGAGTCAGGGTGAACTGTATGTTTGTTTGTGTATTTAATTTGGGCTGTTTTTCTTTTGTATAGAGAGCTTCTATTATGAGTAATTGTTGATGATTTGGAGCATATGCAAGGATTTCGGTGTTATCTTCGAGTGGTTTCACTTCTCTGTTTATGATTTCCTTGATCACTCTTTCGTCCGTTTGGTGCTGACTACAGTCATCACCAATAATGAAGCAAAAGGAAATACTATTAAACTATTTTACAAGAATATTATGAGTACAGCATACAAAACGGACGAAAGAGTAATCAAGGAAATCATAAACAGAGAAGTGAAACCAACCCAAAACGAAAACAACGTATCACTCACAATCTATTACAATAATAAACGGACATCCAACCTTATACTCAAAAACAACCATACACCCACCCTAACACCTAAACAAAGAAGTAATTTAATATATGAATACACTTGCAAAATTGGAGACTGTGAGCTCCTACCTCATTCATATATCGAAATGACAGAAACAAAATTACACGACGAATTTGCTACCATTTAAACAACAGTGCACCCAAAACACATGCATTTGAAAAACATGGAAGACAATTGGACCGGAAGTCACTCGAAGATAACACCGAAATCCTTGCATATGGTCCAAATCACCAACAATTACTCATATTAGAAGCTCTCTATACAAAAGAAAAACAGCCCAAATTAAATACACAAACAAACATACAGTTCACCCTGCCTTCCTTGCGTCCTCGTGCGCCAAGTAATAATCCCAATCTATCTAAATCTTCTACCTATTTTAAACTAGCCTCTTTTGGTTGCCTTAATCCTTTGTTCTTATAATTATTAACCTTCAAACGCTTATATATGTATATAGACATGTTTTTAATTCCTTATATTATTTCTACCTTTCTTTGATAATGATACAGGAGTGTATCGAAACGTTTTAGGCCAATAAATGTTTCGTTTTATTCAGTGAACTATTTTACTGCCCTCGTTCATCAGTGCTTTTGTAATGAATTTTGGCGAGCTTATACACGGGTTAACTAACGACCAAAAGCGGAATATTAGAGAAATCGAGAGACTCGAAAAGAAAATTATTAATTCTGAATTCGCAGTCGCCTTCAACAAAATATGTCACAAAGAGAAGCTTCTGCCAAAATATACGAATATATATATATATATATATATATATATATATATATATATATATATATATATATATATATATATATATCAATATATATATATATATATATATATATATATATATATATATATATATATATATATATACTACATAACAAATTAAGAGGACGATTTTCCTTTATTAAAATATTTTTAAAAATAAGATGTGTAGGTAAATAAAATTTCCATGTTACATAAAAGCATACATTTAATATATTTTAGGAAGATATCAAATGATACAAGCGTATATTCAAGAAATATACTGAATAAACTAACAAAATAAAATAGTGAAGAGTGCAAAATAAGAAAACAAGCAGATACACTACAAACAAAGCAAGATTTGACCACGATGAAACTTAAAACACTTATTATGAAGTGTTGAAGCCTTTGTTTTCTATTTTTATTCTGCACAACAAAGAGCAGAAAAATTTCTTGTAAAGTTCTGATGTGATATTGTTTTATTTTTTAGAGTCAGTAAATTTACTTGAAGTGGGTGACTATGTATTTGAAATTTTCCGGGACTTGCGCTCACCACACCCACTAATATTTGTAATCATCTAATAGTATACACAACAAACAGACGTTTTGATATGGTTAATGAGCATATTCATTCAGAAAAGGTTAGAGATATAGCCTAAAATCTCATTGGATGTAGGGTAGAGTCAACCCGAGCATATATTGAGTTGGGTACGGTAAAGCTGTGTATAGGTTTGAAATGCAGGGGCTGGTAACTTATTAATTAAGTCTCAGACCGGCAATCAGGAGAGCCAGGTTCAATTTCCAAAAGAATACTTCAATCTCTTGTTCTTTCTTGACCTTTGTGTCTTCCGATATCCCTTTCTCTTGTCTTTAGAAAACTCCTGTTTCTTGTCTCGTATGGCCATTCAAGTTTAATTTCTCTTTCATATATATATATGTAGAAACCTCAGAAAGTATCGCGTGAGTAAGTAAGAAAGAAACGCAACAAAACCCACAGGGAAAAAAAATAATACGAGGATTCCAAGTACTTTCGAACTTTATTTGAAGTTCGAAAGTACTTGGAATCCTCGTATTATTTTCCCCTGTGGGCTTTGCTGCATATATATATATATATATATATATATATATATATATATATATATATATATATATATATATATATATATATATATATATATATATTTATGAATTAAACCACACTTGGTGAAGACATATTTAATCCAGAAGAGTTTCGGTGTATCACACACCCTTGTCAACTGGCAACGGAGAAGAAAATTACAGAGAAACCCCTATGCACCTCTGAACAGATGGACAAAGATCATGTTACATGACCAACTCCCCCGCTTGGGATAATCCGAGGGGGGGCATAACTTACTACCTGATTAGGGCTGGGCAGTTTTATATATATAGTGATTAAGGATATTTTTACAATACTATCCTATTTTTTTAGGATACTGTATTAACAAATGCAAAACAATAACAATCCTCTCTTGTGTTGATAATGATGTTGGTCAGACAAGAATAACTATAATATGGTCTCCTTTATCTATACTCGTTACCCTGATGAGATAAATAATAATTAATTTTAGGTCTCTTTGTAGTCCATAAAAAAGGTCCAACCAGAAAAATCAAGAAATACTCCGAAAATAAGAACCAAATAAGTTTCCGAGTTTCAAACTATGACAGTTTACGTTAACGTCAGACAAAGAAAATATTAATAACATCTATTTTTCTGTATTTACGTTTTATTTGTTGTTTGTTTGCCTCAGAATTTCAAGTTTAAGTCTGTCATTTCTTAAGGCCTTTTTTAGAATTTAGTTTTAGAATTTTCTTCTCAAATCTTCGTAATTAAAATACTTTATCCTAAAAGAGAGAGAGGGAGAAAAAAAAGGAAATTAAAACATATAAATCTAAAGGGAGACAAGCGAAAAATAAGCATTATTCTTGTCTATTGTCTAGAATATTTCAAAATCAGAGTCTGGCTAACTAAAAGGTGTCTCCAGTTGTAAAACTCGATATATCAGCAATATTTATGAAATAAAAGTTTCAAATAAAAGCAACCATACAATTTCATATATAAAAATAGGTTAAACAAAGTGGAAAAGTTTGACAAGGGTTTAGAGAATAAAGAATAGTAGTTGTCAATGGCAAAACATTTATTTTATTTTTTTTGTTCCTTTTGATTTTATTCGACGATTGTTTCTGCGTCCTTTGTTGACCCGATTGACTCTTCTATTGGGTGAATTTTGTTCTAGTCTGGCCTTCTTTTGCTGCTGCTTCTTCTCCTTTTTCTATTTCTCTTTCTTCTTCCTCTTCTTCTTCTTTTTTCTCTTCTTCTCCTATGCCGCCATTTAGATCGAGATTTAGCTAATTTTTTATTTCAGTTTTTGATTATTTATTTATATCATACTTGTTCATTTTATTCAACCTTGGTTGGATCTTACTGTGTACAAGGATTGTACCTACCCTTTACTTCACTCATCCCAGCTAGAATAAATAAGGAGAATAATTTCCTTCATTCTGCTAAACTTGCTTCGTTGCCTTCTTTACCAACATCATACTAAAAAGCCTCCACCATAATCCAATTTTAGCAACCTTTCCATATTTCTCTCACTTTTAGTTTCATGATTGATCTGATCTTATTCTCAGCATTTTTCACACTCGGTGGACGTACTTCATTCACCAGAGGTCAAGTTGCAATTATCATTCGAAGGAATAATAAACGATCGCCAAAACACCCCTTGAACGACCTACCACCTCGTCCATTACCACCTTTGTTTTTCGGTTGTCTATCATCATGCTGTGGTTTACCGTCGCTGACTGTATTCTCGAGGGCTTTCTCTCTCTGATTGAGAATATTGCACTGTATAATTATAGAATCAGTAGACTTTAGGCTAATTCCTCACGAATCATTTGGATTAAGTTAAGTTAGGTTAGTTTTTCAGGGTTAGGAAATATTAATTATTTATTCATTTATTTATTTTAGTATAAAATTAATACATATTTTGTGACACTTTTTCTCTCATCGCCACATTTGACTATTCTTGGGAACATCGAATTTCAGAGCAAGAATAGGAAGCTATATGTATATATATATATATATATATATATATATATATATATATATATATAAGTAAAAGAACTCAATGGCGAGTTATGGTACGTGATAGTGAAACCACGGTATATGAGCCAAAAGTTTAATTTAAGAGACTAGGGTATGATTAAACTTTTGGCTCCTATACTACCGTGGTTTCACTATCATATATATATATATATATATATATATATATATATATATATATATATATATATATGTGTGTGTGTGTGTGTGTGTGTGTGGTTGTATGTTTTAAGCCACATCGGCTCTGAATAGTCGTCGGATCGGAAAAGATTCAGCTCAAATTCTTTTAATCGTCGTTCCTTTTGTTCTTTCTTTGTTTTGATGCCTATTTTGGGCTAAAAAGCGTCCGTTTATTTTTAACCCATTTTTCGTCTTCATCTCGTCCCAGCCTCTTCGACGCCGCCCTCGATAAGGGCAACGATGGAGACAAAACAATGGCATTCTCCTGCCATAAACGCCCTGGTAAAAACAAGATATTCGAAACTTTAATAACGGGAAAAGGCGGCGCAAAGATAAACATTTACCGCGAGTGTAAACACGTCAAGTAATTGTTTACCCTCTCTAAGATGCGTTTTTAGTGTAAATACAGTTTAGGACTAATTTGCAAATCCATGTTTTTTCCTTCCCCCTTTCTTCGCCATCTTTGTTTACTCTCATAAATGGATGTGACGAAAGGTTGACAAACATGAGGTCGCAAAGATGACGTCTCCCCAAAAGCGTAAACAAATGAATCAGAGAAACACCTCTACTGTGCCCTGTAAGTTAGTCAAGTCATTTTAGTCATATATATATATATATATATATATGTAATTAGGTCAAAGGCCATGTTGTATGCAGGTTCTAGAGAAGTCCACAGCTGTGGCAGCGTTATTAATTTTAACTTGTATTTCTTAATATTGATAATTGAACAATAACGTCCAAGTCAATACAGTTAGGTTGGAAACAAAAACCTATTTTTTAAATGTATATTTTTTTTAAAGTTTATTTATTCATAGATTTATACAGGATATACGACTAATTAATGTGTGGTGGCCTCGTCTTTCCTAGGCCATCTTGAAAGTGCTCAGAGAGCTAAAGCCTAGGTAGACTAGTCACTATGCACTTTCAAGAGAGGCCTAGCAAAGCCTAGGCCAATACACAGCAATTAGTCAGACAACCCTAAATGATATCTAGTGTCAAAAATGACTCTTTCTCGTGAAGAGCAACGTACTCTTTTACTGAATGATTACAAGTCCTGCCTAAACTCTACCCATTGTGATTGCGATAATAAAAGTGTTGAATATGAGAAAAGAGTATAACGTAGTTACGAAATATTGTGTATGGTGTGTGTGTTGATGGAATGGTTATGAGTAGAGAACGATGTATTCTAGCGGCCATAATATAAGGGTCAGTAAAAACAAGTGTATATTAATATTTATTATATAAACACAAATATCTCGATTGGTAGTTAATTTTTTCTAAGTGACCCTTAACTTTTGTCCGCTGCAATTTGGAAGATAGTTTGTTTATTTCTTCATAACCTACGAAATATTTATTCTATTTACTTGAAATCTTCACGAAAGACATATTAAATATATCTAAATACATATGTGTCTAATATAATTATAGTCTCAACGTTTTGTTAAACTTCTATAAAAAATATTTAAATACACCTGTTCTTTCTGACCCTTATATTATGGCGGGTGGTGTATATGGAGATGATACGGTGAGGATGAGGAGGAATTGTGCCAGGTTGCCTGACACAATGTACTTTTTTTCAGTTCTATATATTTGTATTTTAAGCCTTCGAGCCTTTGTTTTCGCTAGCTCATTTGAGCATTTGTTATTTTTTTCACATTTGTTGTAGTTTTATATATATATATATGTGATCTCATCAGTCTGTCAATTTTGGTTTGTTCCATTTCGGTTTCAGTTGTCAATATCGCTAGTCCTATTCAGTTTTTTGTCACTTCTTTATTTATATATTGGGTTTTGTTTCTAACTGTGTCTTTGCTGTTTCAGTCAAATCGTTGTCTGTATCTGATTTGACAGATATCGTTGTCAGGTATGGTTAGTTTGTTTACTTCTTCTTGGGGCAGCGTTTCGCTTAGTTTTACCCACAGGTCTTTGGCGCGTTTGTGGAGTACAATATTAATGGGTTCGAGGGTCGTTTCTGGTGTAGTTCTTCTGATGTTATTCGATCTTGCCTTATCTTGTTTTCTATAAATCTAGTGGCCCAGTTTTGTATTTTCTAGGCCTTTTTTATTTGGGTTTCGCATAGCGTATGAGTAGGGATTATTGGGTATATCATCTTGGGTCGAATGAGGGTTGTATATGGTTTTTCCAATTTTTGCTTGATAGATTACGGAACTTTGTTAGTGTCACCTTTGCTTCTGTCTCTTTTTGTGTCAAAATGAGATATATATCCATTTGTGGTGAGTTTGAGGCCCTAACAGTTGCTGTTTTCTTTGATTTATCGGTATCAAATTGAACTTATTTGTGTTCGTTTTAATTTTGTTCTTTTGCTCGAAGTCGTTTAGGTTCTTAATCTCTCTCCCAGTCTTCTGGGCAATGTCCCTTGGTTTTTTTCTATCGCTGGTTATGACTTGCGTGATTTCATCTGCTAGTTGGATATACATCCCACTTTCGACTGTCGATTGAGGTAGGTCTTGAGTATATATTGTAAACAAAGTTGGAAAAAGACACCCTCCTTGAGGGACACCCAGCTGTAGTGCGAATGGCTCTCCCATTTGACCATTTATTGTTAAAATAGCTCTCCTTTCCTCCAGGTAGTAGCATAATATTTTGCATAGGATAGTTTTGCATGTTATGGCTGCTGATTTTAGCTTTAAGTCCGGGTATCCACACTTTGTTGAAGGCTTTGGCAACATCGTGGAGTATGATATCTACTCTGTTGCTTCGCGCTGTTTCATAGCGATTTTTTTCTGTAATAATTGCCAGCGCGATTTTTGTCCCTCGCTTGCTCCTGAACTCGTGTTGTTGTAGTTTGTAGAGATTTTTGTCCTCGAGGTATTTCTTTAGCCTCTCGTTTAGGAGTTTTTCTAGTAGTTTGCCGAGAAACTTCAACTTATTGCTTCTGTTTGCCTGGCTTTGATGGGAAGATCATATTTGCCGTTTTTAAGTCCTTGGAAAAATACCCATTATTCAAGCAGGCATTCAATACCTTGAGAAGGGATTCATGCACGTTGTTTGGTGCGTTGAATGGATATCTTTAGTTATGCCACTTAGACCTGGTGCCTTTTGTTTGAATGAGTAGACTGCTGCCAAGTATTCCTCCATTGTGAAAGGCATACCTTCTTCTGTGTTGGTTTTTCTCTCTTCGTCGACTCTTTGGTAGGGCCTGATGCTTTCTTGTTGTGTTTACAGTGTTAGTATTACTTCTTATTTATGTTTCTTGTCGTAGTCCAAGTTTTCTTACGGAGAGATCAGTGCTTTCGGAAGTGTTCTTGGAGTTATGCGTTCCGTTGCACTTCCTCGTTTTGCACTTTATGTTTTTTAGGGGGGGAGGGGGCGTTTCTCGCAATCTTATATATTGTATCGGATCTGTTTCTATGTCCATATGTTCGCTGATATTGTTTCAGACCAGATTTGATTTGTCTTTTATTAATATTCCTACTTGCCTCATGATTGTTTTTAGTCCGCAGTACCTTTCCCTTGTGTTTCCTAGTTCCATTATCTCTTATCTTAGTCTTTTGAATTTTTCCATTTTTTTTCTTTTATTTCATTGTCCAATCGTGGTGCAGGTAGGGTTCTATGTCCTATTTTGAGATGTGAACATTTTGTCGTCTTCCGTAATTTGTGTGGTTATTCGTTGCAGTTCTACTTCTATTCCATTAACTTCTTGATTGTTAAGGGATCTCGTTTTTATGGAGCTTAGGTATTTTTTCTATTTGGTCCAGTCAGTTTTGCTGAGTGCTTTTCTTTGCGGAATCTTTATTTAGATGGGGGAAGTGGATATATATGGTTGTGATCAAGTTCAGATGGTCGGATGGGGTTGCGGGACTACGTTCAGCATGGAGATTAAGGGTAAAGTTGGAGTTGACAAGGATGATATCTTGCCTGGTAGAATCTCTGTTGGTTAGGTATGTTGGGAAATCTGGTCCTTCTCTGTGGACCAGATTTTTTTCTCATCAATAATTGCAGAGTTCTACCTGTACCACTCATGCGGGCTGTATATCCTGCTTCCCTGCATCTGGCGTTCAGATCTCCAATCAGTATGATTGAAGTTGGTCGGTGGAAGAGTTAATTAATTAGGGACAGGAAGATACGGGCGGCTTGTGAGTTGATGGCCACACTACTACAAGGTCGCCAGTAGACATTTGGATTTTTATTGCGAGGTAGAATTCTTCTAAGTCTTTGAATTCGGTGTAATGAATCCCAGTTTTCACTCCGATCATTACACCATCCTATCTGGTCTAGGTACGGTTCGCATATATAATTGTGTAGTTTGGTATTTTTATTTTTTTCGGTTTCCCTGTTTACTCCGTGTTCTGGCAAAATAAATAGGTCGGGATCTTCTTGTCTTATTATTCGTTTGTCTGTCCAGTGGTTCGCGTCGAGCGTAAATACTTTTAGGTTTCGCTGATACTTGAACATGTTGGATTTAATTTTGCTTTCTTTTCTGTTTTTTCATTTTGTCCGTTCTTGCTGGGGAACGTGCGCTACCAGTTCGTTTTTTTCTTAAACTGGTCATTTGATATATTGTAAAATGATTCAGAAGCCATGAGAATCATTCCCTGCTTGATGACATTGTGGACTTCTGTTTCATCTGCATCTGCGTCATAATCCCAGTTATATTTACCCGAAACTAGTCCGTCAACGATTTCTTTTTGCTTGAAGCTTTTTGGGCCCGGGGACGTGTGCAAACCGTATATTTTATTATTCAGTTCTTGTTTATTTATCTTTGGCCTTGGCTTTTGTTTTTGCTTTTCTAGTTTTGGGGTAATTTTTCTGGTTGCTCTTCTAACTTCTTCGTCAGATGTTTCTTCTTCAGTTTCTCGGTCACTGTCCATTTGGGTTTGTTCTTGATTTTCTGTGTTATTTTCTTGTACAGTGGGTTCATGTTAATGTTGTATATTTCACTCGGGGATGGGTTCTCGGGAAACCACATTTTCTTAAGGCCATTCTTTTCAACCATTGCATTTAGATCCGTTTCGTACGAACCAGGCTTTGCATGGTTCACGAAATTCACATGCATAATACAAAGTATGAGTTCTGGTCGCATATTTCCTTCTATGTTTACGGTCGTGGTTTGTGATGCAGGTGTGCTTGTTGTTACTTTTGCTATTGCGGCGGCATAGGTCGTGTTCTTTTTTCTTTGTCTTTCTTCGGATATTTTAGTTTTCTTTTTCTTTATTAATAGTTTCTTTATTGGGCATGACATTGCTAATGTTGTGTCCATTCCCGCAGTTTAGGCACATTTTTCGGTGTTTTTACACTAGGCCCAGCGATGGTCTGAGCAAGCTTTACCTATGTATGGGCATTCCCTCGTCGGGTGCTAGTCAAGGGCGTAGCAAGTGAAACACACCTAGACATAGACGAACGTTTCCCTTTCAATCTAGCTGTTAGAAATTTTAGTGTAGAATGCAAGGAGGCCATGTTTCGCGGCTCTCTTTGCAATTTCAGTGGTTCTAAAGATGACTTTGAAAACGTGTGTATGATCTCCGTTCTAGTTTAAAACTTCACAACGTCTTCAATGGTAGTCCAGGTTTGTTTGTTTTTCTAATTCGGTTTTTATTTCGGTGGCTGAGTATGCTCCGACCCGTTGGTCGAGGCGTCGGCAGATTACTAATCTCTTTGTGTGACGTTTGGGGGTGTGCGGGTGCAAGTCCAATTTTATCCAGTTTTTCTGCTGCTTCTTAACTTAATAGGAAGTATAGGTCCTTCTATGCGTCACAGAGCACAACATATCCATTGTATTTGTCCTTCAGCCTGAATAGAGTTCCTCCGATATTGACGTATATGATCTGCAGGGTTTTCTCCCTGGTATGTTTATCGTTACCGGGGAAGATACGAAGAGGCACCCTCTTCGCACCCTCGTAGTCTTCCATGGTGGCTCATGGGGAGCACTCTTCTTGATGGTGCGTTCCTTGTATCCGATGTATGAATGGGATAATGGATTTGTGGAGGCCCTCCAGAAGGATAACTCATTGCGGACTTAATGATGGGTGATGATTAAATCAAATATCACCGCCCAGGGTAACGCCTCTTCTGGGTTTTAGGTATCGAAGCTGTTTCCAGCTTACATAGAGGTGGTTATATGTTCCTCTATGGTCCTGGCTGGGCCGATAGGTATAAAGAGGATTCTTCCCAACGGTTGAAGCTTCGCTCTTATCCGGGGCGCCTATGACGGAAGGTTCCACAGTGGGCTAGTCCACAAACCTGCTTTCTCAACCGCCTCGAATCTAACAAGGTTATAAGTGGAAGTACACACGGCTACGTCTTAGAAAGAAGGCGAGAAAGGCAGACGTGATGAGTTTAGACCGCCATAGTATTAATTTTGACAGCTTGGAAAATATATATATATATATATATATATATATATATATATATATATATATATATATATATATATATATATATATATATATATAGATAGATATTCCAATCAATCAAAATTAATACTATGGCGGTCTAAACTCATCACCCCTCCCTTTCTCGCCTTCTTTCTATTTTAAAATCCCCTGTAGGGGAAAGAAGGATGGTGTTGGGTTGAGGTCGATTTCGTTGAACGGCGCATATTAGCGAAATATGCTCTTGTACTGCGCTGTTCTTCTTCTTTTTTTCCCCAACGGGCAAGAAGCGTCAAAATGCCAAAAAGTGCAAAAGAGTTCTTTCCGGTGCGACCTCAAATTTAGTGCGTCTGAATGGGCCAGGAGCGTGCTACCCAATTGCAACGTTGTATCAACCAATCATTTGAAAAAGACACAATCAGTCGTCGCATAGCCTATGATTGGTTTAAGAAATGTCATCATAGCTTATTTGATCTCCAAGATCAGCCAAGAAATAGTGGACCCTCACTTATTGAAAATTACCGATTGTGCACCGATGTCAAAGCTGATCCACATCTGACATCACGTGAGATGGCTAAAAAGTTTAGCGTAGCCATGCAGCCATTTTGAATCATTTAGAGGCAATGGGGAAATTCAGCAAACTCTGTGCTTGAATTCCACATAGTGACCGACTTTGACCGTCCTTGCTGCATAGATACCTGCAGGAAACTACTGGCCAAGAAATTTCGTTTCGTTTTGATTGGCTGAACAAAGTGGTTACTGCAAATGATAAATGGTGTCTACATTCGAACATTGCACGCAAAAGAAGAGTTTTGGGGGTATTAAGAATTAAAAATAAACTGAATGGTGTTAAAAGAGTAAAACCAAAACGTCGATCCAATAAATATTAACCATTTCCTGTTTCTTTATATACTTACTACGAATCAGATCACCAAGGAACATATCCATTACCACTTTATACATCTATCTATCTATCTCTCTCTCTTTCACTCTCTCTCTCTCTCTCTCTCTCTCTCTCTCTCTCTATATATATATATATATATATATATATATATATATATATATATATATATATATATATTTAGACGTTTCGTTCCACACATCGGAACATCTTCCGTGATTCTATTTAAATTCAAAGAAATTCGATGCGCTTGGCATAGCAAATGGTGGAAATCACATTGATGATATTAATTATTAATATTTCAATTAAATAAACTGTAGTTCAATATTTTAATGAACATATGTATTTCGCTTATATGTCCTGAGTTTATGGAAACTGTAGAACCCGTCCTTAAAGAGTAAATGTGTTTTTTAGAAGCACTGAAAAAGCATCTGAGATTCAATATACGAGTATAAACGGGTTTTAAAGTAAAGTTAAAACAGGGATAAATTTAATTAAAAAATTTAGTAAAATTAAAATAGTTTTTCTTTCTGATGCCGTTTTAAGCGTCTTTGATATGAGTGACTGTTAACAGAATTCAAGCTCTATCTACTAAATGATACCTTGTAATTTCTCAAACGAGATGGCAATCCTTTGAAAGATGTTATCAAATTGCAAGACAGATTTAGGAAGATTAGTAGAACAAAGGTAAGAGACTATAGTGGTAAAGGGGTTGGAAAAACGGTAGTAAAGATAAGCTTAGTATAAGTTTGAAGGTTTTTTTCTCCCTGGTGGAAGGGTATTTCCAGAAAAAGTAGACAGTATTTTAAAAATAGTACGCGAGAGCAGGGATGAATAGATAGATTCCTGGTCAAAGGGTAGTTTTGGCAATGTTAATCTCGTGATGTGTTGTTTTGGCGGTCGAAATTAGTTGGTATTTAAGCCTTTGTTGTAACTAGTAAACCTCGATACTACAGTAAGCCAAATTTCGGTGATGTTTTGTCGCAATTTGGGTTGTCATAATCGGTAAGAGTATTACATGTTAGGGTTAATGTTACCGTTCGGGAAAGGTTTTCTTCAATTTTTGGCTTGCTTTTTATACTACGCTCGCAATGTAGCGTAGATGTTATGGCAGGAGTGTTCTATTCTCAGTCGATACTTGCTCCTTGGCGGAGGACGAAGGAGTCTTCCCCCTGCCGGATCTCTTCTTACGGAGCTCTGCGTCCGGGAGAACAACGTAACTGCCGGTTGAGAAATGGACAAGGTCCCAGAAGAGAGCCTGCTTTACCAGATCTTTAGGTATGTCAGCCTCGTAGTCCCATTTGTATTGTCCGGCCCTAAGGCCATCGGCAATATCTTCTGGGCTTGTGTCGTCAGGAAATTGGTTCTCTTCGCATGCATATACTATGAGGTTTAACATCCTCGAGTACTACATGTACCTCGGAGCCCGATTCTTTAAAGACGATGACCTACTCGGTCAACGTGACTGCGAGGCCTTTTTGGAGCGGGGCGAGTGCTCCACCTTCTTAGGCCTCAAAGCAGCAGCTTCTTTATGCTCGACTTGTGCTTCTGTTGGGGTAGTTGAGTGTGTGTGAGAGTTCGTTTGTGCCTTCTGCCGGGCAGCTATAGCTTGCACTCGAGGATCCCGTGAAAGGGAATTAGTCGTGTCCTGAGCTTTTTGCCCGATCTTCTTGGTCTGCGGTTGGAGATTCACTCGGAGAACTTCGTTTGACGTAGGGTTTTGCGGAAACCCCATTTTTTCCATGTCGTTTTTCACGAGCATGGTGTTCAGTTCCTTTGCGAAGGTAACAGGCTTGGTCAAGTTAGCAATGTGTGCATAATATATGCAACACGTTATTTTTGTCGATTTCTCGTTTTCGATTTGCAGGTACGTAGGTGCAGTGGCTACACTACTCTCTGCGACCGTTGCCTTGGCAACCTTGGCATAGGTGGCGTTAGCCTTTCTTTCCTCCTCTTTTCTGCCTTTGTCCTTTGTTTTTGTATTTGTTTCTTCTTTATTGGACAGGTCATCGCCATGGTTCTGTGTGGGCCACCACACTTGAGCCATTTCTGGAACGAACTTTTACATTTGCGCCAGGAATGGTCTTGGCTGGCGCACGCAGAACAAACTGTGATTGTAGAGTTGGGGCAAGTGGCGGTAGTGTGTTCGTGGTACCTATAGCACCTGAAGCACTCCTCATGCTCAATCTGATCGGGGCAGATGCGGACTTTAAATAGGAGAAGTCCGTTTTCTTTTGCCTTAATCGCTATTGTGGTTTCCTTGAAGACAACTTTAAACACGTTGGTGTAGTCTTTAAACTTGATTACTTTCGCCTACTTTTGCCCACTCATGATTCCGAAGAATCTCCTCCGTGATTTCATTGATTGAGTGGTCTCAATCCTAGGGGTCGAGGCGTCGGCAGATCACACTTCTATGTGTGCGTATTTGTGGCGGTGTCTGAGATGCGAGATCAATTTTTCGAAGGGTGTTTTAGGCACGTGGGAAGGAGAGAGCTTCGATGTCAGCCTCCCTCTCACAGGTAGCCGCGTAGCCATTTGGCAAATCAATTAGCCGTAGGAAGGCAATATTGAGCTCGCCGTGAATTCTCTCGAAGTCATTGCTCCTGACCGTTTTTTGCCAGCCTGGCAAGCTCCTCATGGCAATATGCCACATCTCCCTCATCTCTCCGCCATTTCACCCAAGGGCGTAATCAACTCCATTCGAATGATATCCAGTCTATATTTTTTAAAATCTGACTTTACCGTACAACGAGTAAGGAGTATGTAAGAGAGCAATCTAAGCGACAAGCCCAGTCACCCGGAATATATTGTAATCATTTTAGCCTTTTATTCCTTAAGTTCAGACTCTGGTATATCTTATCTCTTTCCATATGGCGCATAAGGATGTAATACAAATTAGGCTTCTTTTATCGGTTATCTCAGATAGAAATGTGTATAGCTCTTTCAATATTTAGCGTGCTTTGGGGCAAGGTTCTATTCCAGTATCTGCTGGGTCAGGTTATGTGTATTTGCTCTCTCCTAAATGTTAATAGTGCGATGAAAAAAAATGCTGTGAGAGAAACATTTTATTAGTTCACAATTGTAGGACTACTTTCGAAGCATCACGTTCAATGCTTTAGCTTTACTAAGACATAAAATATTTCCTTAACACATTCTTTTTATAGAAAATAAAATAAATTCAAACGGAGCAATATTTGTAAGGAGTATCAGGCTTCTCTTCGGATTCAGGTGATACCTATTTGCGATGCGATAAGCGATCTAACCATGGGATTATATTGTAAATTCCCTTTCGACAGATTAAAGTATGGGAGAAAATCGGTAAGTGAGGATCTAGCTACGTGTCTGTCGATGTTTAATGATTGGGTAATCAAAGTCCCACTTCCCTGACATATATTTTATCAACGCACCGAGGTGAAGCGGAAGTGAAGCATATCGAATACATCTACCTTAGCCACTTCCGGTAAATAGCAATAACCCTGGTGCGTAACTTTTGATCAAAACTGAGTGTGTCTCCACTCAGTAACAGCCATCCATGGGCAGATCGGTGTAATTTAAGCCGAGTGGATTGCTTAATAATTGCCAAAGGATCGTCCAAATTAGTTAAACACACAGATTCAAAAATAATCTTTAATGTACATGAATTTGAAATAAGCAACAGCGTATATAAATATAAATAGAATTAGTCTTGCACTGAATAAATAAGTCTACAATAATGTCATAAGGATTACTTGAAAATTACTCACTGGGATGCTTGTGTCTTAATGACACCCGACAGCATGAAGGGAATAGTATTATTGAATTAAACACTGAATTAAGTAAGCACGGGATGAGAATTCTAGTTCACAAATAAACTGGTGAAGGTAGAGGAGGGAATTATTCAATTAACGATACCTTTGAGTTCGTAAATATCTTTGAAGGGGACGGTAAAGATCTTCTTCTGCTGACGATGATCGCACCTAGACCGGCCGTCCGAGGTTACCGAATAAAGGGGGTAATCCTAGACCGGTGATATGCTGATCCTATGTCGGATCACGAAGGTGAGCCAAACAGGGACTCAAATCGGACTTCTACCTCGAAGTACCTGTCCGATTATTCGGCTCCTGGAGTGGGTAGCCAAAAGTGATTACCTAGCTACGTCTAGGGTAATCCTCAAAGGGGGGACCTGGGTAACCTCAAGCGCTGAAGGGGAGGGGGGAGCGCTGCGAAAAGTTTGGCACTTACAAGTACCGTGACGGCACAATCGAGAAACTAGTCCTGTATTTATGACCTTATAAAATTATCGCTCAAGGTTTTTCTTTTCCATTAATTATCAGCATGAACACTAAGCTAATCCCATAAACAAATGATTTTTGAGGTGAGAGAGCAGGTGGATTGAACTAATAAATCAATGCTTGAAGGCGATATACCCAGGTCAAAGCCGTAAAACATTTGTTTTTTCTACGTTCCTTTGACCCAACGAGGAAAGATTTGGATCTCTATTTCCAAAGAAGACCTTAAGCTTCGTTTGCTGAATTCTTTATACCACGACCTTAATTCTATCTTACCCCTTAGTCATTCGATAAGGGTTACCTTCTTAGTGAGGGATTCAATAAAAAAAACTTAACCTCTCCCTTCTGGGCACAGAAATCAATGTATAAATTTGCCGTTATAAAAATGATTATGTAATACAATTCCTTTGTATATTTTAGCATTGTACCTACACTAGGCAAATAATTTATTTTTTTAAAGGATATAGTGTAGATAAGATTAATCTTTCTTTAATCTTTTAAGGGCATACTTGGGAATAATGTTCCATCAGTTTTAGCGTGGAAGTTCTCACTAAAATTTAACTGAATATTTTGTATAAAGACACAAGGAGGTGTGACCCTTAGCTGAAGAAGAATGCCAAACATTCATTGGCTCCGTGAATAAAGCATTAGAGTACATGGTCGGTAGATATGCACCAAATTCTGATACTCACCCGATTGAAAACACTTGTTTCTCACTCAAAACTTACATCCAATATCTATGGATTTAAACTATAAATATCTCCTCTGCTGAACCAGAAATAAAAATTTCTTCACTAGTAAAATCACTTAAAATAGTTATCTTCGGTAATAGTTTATCTTCAGTAGCTCTACCATAGATCTCACAATTCAAAGTCGAATAGTCGAGTATAAACCATTGCGATATTATTTAATTGGAAAGCATAACTGAAAATGTTTAATATTATCGTACGGCGTTTATGGAACGAATTTAAACGCCGTCTTTCATAGATTGCCTTCTGTATTTATTACATTCCTTAAATTTGGTGTACTTTATTTAACCAATAACACAAGGTTGTGCTCTTGTTAAACTCCTCTCCTGTACATATTTCATAGAATGATTTCCAACTATGATGACAACAAAGCGAGGGATATAATTTACATAGACTTCCAACAAGCTTTGGATAAATCTCCGCATGAGTCTTTTGTTAAAATGAACACGGAATACAAGGAAAAGTTATTAAATGGATAGGAAACTTTCTCTTAAATTGTTCACATCGGGTTGTTATAATTGATGAAAGTTCGAACTGGGATTCAATCCCTAGCAGGGTATCCTAGGGGTTAAGACTGGGCCAACCTTTGTTCAATAAGCATATTTATTAATGATCTCGATAATGGATTGTTTATTAAGATCTCAGAATCCGCAGATAACACTAAGATAGGAAAAAAGAGTCGTTTTTAGTTTGCGATGTTACGGGGCGGCTGTAATGAGACCTGGCAGATGGACATTTAAATACGTAAATGCAAAGTCATGGTCTTGAAATTTCAAAATTTTAAAGTGAATTATCAAATAAACAGCCAATTCTTAGAATCTCTTAAGGTAGAAAGGGACCTTGGGGTTTTAATTTTGGAGGATCTTAAAGTTCCAGAGCAATGGGTCGAAGCTACTAAGAAACCAAACCCAATGCTAGGATATATTGGCAGGAACTTCAGTTTTAAGGAGGGAGTTATAATTTTACTTCTATTTAAAACGGCTTCTCAGACCTCATCTCGAGTATTCTCTGCAATTTGGTTTCCTTACTTCAAAAATACAGTGGTGATTAAAAGCGTCCAACGTAGGCCCAAAAAACTAATTCATGAGCTTAAAAATAAACTACGAAGAAAGATTCACTCATTTAAACCTTCTATCACTTACAAATGAGCGACTACCTGGAAAACTGGTCGAAGTATTTAAAATCTTAAAAGGCTTTGCTAAGATAAAAGATGGATTGCTGTTCAAGATGAATGATAGGACAAACATTCGTCAAAATACATATATTTGAATAAGCAAACAAGCGCATCAACATGGCAATAGCTTATAATTATTTTAATTATACATAAAATTACATAAAACTGGATTAACCTAACTAATAAACTATTGGAAAGCGGGGCAGTTAAATGCTTATAAATCGAAATAGAGTCCAGTATTTTTCGAGTTTAAATATCTTCTAGTTACAGGCACTTATGAAAACCTCAAATAAAAGAGAAGTTTGAGGGAGGGGAGGGGATAGGAAACGAATAAATAAATGCCAGCGATGATCCCGGTAAAGCATTTTATGCGCCAAAGCTTTTTTAGTATTCTTTTGACTTTCCTCTTAATACTCGTATATTCCTTTCACCAACAGCAGACGTGGCTCTGGAGGGGAAAAAATCCTATCTTCTCTTTCCAATGATTGAAGGATAGTTTTGAACTATAACTCATACGTATACACGTAGATAAGTGTGTACCGTAGTTTAAGAAATAGTAAAAAGATCAGATTTTAATTAATAAACCTGTAGAAAATTGGGTATCAGATTTCTCGTACTAGCATTAGAGTTTAATCTTTCAACCTATCTTCTAAGGCTGTCTTTTTCTATCTTTGCTGGCTTTAGTTCTGTAGTTCAATTCAAATTTTAATGTTTGTACTCTTTCAATTTGGGGGGTTCTTTTTTCCGAGGCTTCGTAGATCCTTTACTTGAAGAAAATCTTAAATCTTAAGACTATTCTTCCAAATTGGTACCCTATAACAAATCATTTCTGACTTTGACTTTTTAAAGAAATATTATCTGTTTCAGTTCTCTTAAATTATTTCTTTAAAAACCTTCATTATTTCCTCTTTCCCCATACCTTCATTGAATTAAGCGTTTCTTTTTACCTCGAAAAAATGTAAAGATTGATCTTCTATACTATAATTTTTTAGGATAATTCGTTTACCTTCCTAACTTTTAAATATGTATGTTTTTTCGAATAAGCTACATTTTTTTTTTACCGTACTATCGTTTTCCCTCCCGAAGTTAAATGACATCTGTTATTCCACCTGGTTTTTTCTTATTTTTAGCTAAAATGTCTCCTTTTTTTCAGTAACTCTCGAAAATGGTTTCTAACTCTAATCCTCTTTTTTGACTTTAGCATATAAAGGAGCGTTAGCAAATGAGCTGATTTAGGATTATCCTGCCTTTTGTAGTTCTAATGTTACTCATATTCTGTTTGTTCATTCAAATGGGCCATCTCTGGTTCATATATCGTTCATATCAAGTGCTCTATTACATTTATTGTAAATTTCCTTTTAAGGAAATGTTAGACTTAAAAGACATGTATATGCTGAGCTTTATTAAAAGACACCCTTAATATGCCGAGCTCTATAGAAACAAACAAGTAGAGAAAGGCAGAAGTCAAGGATTGACATCATTTTCTTATGTAAAAAATTAAAGCGAAAACCAACGAAGGCTTCTCCTGTAAAAGGTTTGTAAGGAGAGAGCTGTAAAGGATATGGTTGTGATAGAGTAAATGAAAAGATATGGAAGAAATATAGCCTCAAATTAGCCTATATGTATGGGACTAGGGAGAGAAGTACGCAATTTACTAGATATCCGCTGAAACATAGTTTCTAGACCATACCTGACACACCCTTGAGAGCTCATAGAAATTGACTAAGTAAAAGGCTTAACTGTTCATAAAATGCAACTAATAGCGTTTCTTTTTATACCACCCAGATATAGTAACTTTCGTCCAAAAGCACAATGATTAGTAATGACTTTCTCAATTGAATTGCAAGAAAAAAAAATCAAAATTATTTTACCAAAGTTCACCAGTAATTATTAGTTATCTTACATCTTGTGGATGTCGAAACAAACCCTTGCTGTCAAATTCGATCTTTCCTCATCCTGCTTTAAATATGCTTGCATCATAGTCTAAAGTGAGTTCATACCTTAAGTGGATACCAAAGGGTCAACTTCATGCAGCTAATCGACAAGTAAACTATCGTAATTGGCTGCTTCTCTATGTTTCATCGGATCGAAAGCTTTCCTCTCAGTCCATCTTAAGTTTATCTCTGAAGCTTATTATTGTCTATGAGTACGCTAGTTAAACTTGAATGCTTGTTACCGACATAAATAACCCACTAATTGTTTCAGAAGATTGAACGTCAAACGTATCTATATACATAAGTGTACTTCTAGTTAATTGGCAGACAATAATTGAAAAATGATGTTAAGCTCAAATTAATTTTGTCGCATAAATTTTGGAAAATAATATTAGATTTATCATTATCTCTTAAATGGCAGGGAATAATAAGACGAAATATATCCAATTTCCACAAAATGGTTCTTGTTAACCGGATTATTACGGAAAAAATGAAGTTCGATGAAATCAGTTGCACATCCTTGATTATTTTTTGTTTCTTGATTCAGTTCATTCAGTTTTTAATTAGAAATACTCAATAAATTTCCTATGAATGGGATACGTTATTTCCTCCCGATGTGAAAGTTCTGGCTCTTAATTGACCTTTCAGGTTCTTTTTTATGGTAATAACCATTATTAGTTTTCTACATAACACCAAATATATATCAAATTAATATAACTCCTTATAGCTTCATAATTTCTCATAATCTAACTTACCTATTTCTGAATTATTAAAATTTAAAAATTTGAATCTAAATAGTTAAGAGTAATTAATTATTCATTGCCATTTAGCACATGTTATTAATCGCTTTTATCTTATCATTAATTATTCGAAGTGGAGACTACGAGTTTCTATTACATTACCGTTATTAATAAAAACGTTCGTAATTAAAAGGAAGGATGAGAACGCAATGGTTCGTAAGTTTGCGACTGAGTTATGGCATTTAGGTTGCATATTCCTAATTTCTCACTTTTATATGCAGTTAGCTAGAAAGAGAGAGGGATAGAGAAAGAGAGAGAGAGAGGAAGAAAGAGAGTTAGCGAGAGAAAAAAATTAGTGAGAGAAAGAGTTAGCGAAAAAAAGCGAGTCAGCGAGAGAGTTCGAGTGAGTTAGCGCGACAGAAAGAGTGGAGAGGAAGACCGAAACGCTAACTAAATCAAGGCAAAGCGTATAAATTTCTGCGAGGAACCTTTCGGTCGGTATAATATTTGCTCTAAGCTAATTGGACAAAATTGAATCATATTGTTTATATAGTTGTTCGCAATGGCGCAGAGAGTAAATATACACATAGGGTTATCTCAACTGCCCGTTAAGGTTGCTATTTCCCCGACTGGGCATCCTTCATTAAGGTCAAGGGTTTTCGTCGAGAATAGCCAGTTTTGGATGGATGGATCGATTTCCATCAATTTATAAAACTATCTCCTATCGTTTTCTCTTTTTCTCCCTAACGACATTGATAGATTTGACGCTTCATCTCTGGGTTCATATGTATGAAGATTGATAGAAAGATAGATTTTAAGTATTGTAAAAGTGCATTATAAGATTCTTACTCCTCCCAGTGGAGATCGAAATGCATTAATTCATTATCAATTTAACTTCGATTGTATCGGAGATATCTGAGTAAGGCAAAGAAGAGTAAAAGCTCATTTTTATCCCACTTTGATCCCCCTTCTCAGTTCTAATACTGCTAATACTGTTTTATTTACTTAAAATTAAAGCCAAAATCTACACTCAAATAATGTTCAGCTGAGGTTTTTCTAATTTAAGGGATCATTTGTTAACTAACTAATGCAGTAAAAGCTAAAAAAAAACAACTAATACAAGAAAAAGCATAATTAGGTGCCAGGAGAAGACCTGCCTTCGTCACGAGCCCAACCATGCAGACAATCGGCCAATATCTATTTTATTCTAGAGCGTTCATCTGGCGACTGCCACCAAGAGCATAATCTCCATATTTACACTTAAGCTTATTCTTAGGCTATAAAAATAAAAACAGCAAAAGCAAAAATATACAAAACCCAAATGCAATCCCCCTAAAAGAAGCATAATCAAACCCAAATCACAAAGGCATACTGAGCCGCGAGAGAGAGGACCGCCTCTTTCAGTGTTTGGGCATGGAAACAACACCAAATAACTCTATACAGTGAAGGAGTCCCGTCTCATCCCTAAAATCACTAATAACACAACGAGAGGCCCCGAACCCGTGCCAAGTATAAGGGGAAAGCAGTAGTAACCCTACTCATTCAGTTACTGAGACAGGTAAGTTGCGCGAAAATCAGCCAGACTGAGTCATTCATTTAGCATGTTTTGATAGTCAATGGCGCAGTCGTCGCAGTTAGGGGCAGGGGACTGCTCCATAAAGTTCTGGTGCGTCCTGCGGGTATGATTGATTTGTTAACCATAGAAAACAACTTGAATACGTCAAGGCACCATTGTAACTAAGTCCACGGGATAGTTACATAGTGATTGTGCGCCGTTAGATTGCCGTCGCCGTCTCTCATCTTATTTGCCTGGCATCCCGAAGGACTGACATGTTTCCTTTTATGTAGTCCTTATGGGGAATGGTAAAAAGCTGATCCAGTCGCTAAGATCTTACGGAATAATTGGCGCCCCCATTAGAGCGCTCATTTTCAAACCTCCTAAACTAAATATGGAAGAGGAAGCACCCTACTTAAGACATCCCTATAATGTCACAGATGTGGGCACACACTCGTCTAGAGTACCAGAGCAAAGTGATGGCGACTGCACTTGTTCAGTGCCGGAACAAGTGGGAACCAAGCAGTAAATACAGTAAAGTTCAAAGAAATGTTCCATCAAATGGCACTCCTTTCGCAAGTGTGCTCGATTCAGAAGCGACAAAAACGACTTGCAGACGTCGAGGCATTTGGCGATAGGTCCACGGGAAAAGATATACTGCAATGACAGGCAACTTTAGGTTCCCATCTTCAGCCTCTCATATTCTTTTACACGCTAATGTGATTACTGCCATATAGTCAGAGAGGAGTGGTAAGAAGTAAAACGATGTTCAGGTAACACAGTAAGTTCAAAATGTTTGGTTACCTTACCATCACGCTCATTTTCAGTAAACTCCAAAATTTCAGGTACCCAGAAGATTGCAATCACGACATCCCTTGGCTCATAGCAGCCTTGTTGTTACAGATACTGCGAACCAGGATGTGAGTGAATTTTAATGTCTAAAGGCTACTCAACACACTCTGCGCGGTATATACGTAAGTCTATATTTCAACCAGCTCTTTTTTAGAGATAAGTGCAGTACTGGATTAAACCAAGGGAAGAACACGTGAAAGCCAGCCCACTATTCAGATTTGGAGCACCGAGAATCAGGAAAGTAATACTTCCGGTATTGTAGAATCTTCGGGAGTAGAGGCTTTGTAAGAAACTTTCTGGAGACGTATACCATGGTGTCCTACTATAGAAAGCCGGCAGGGCCATCGGTTTGAGAGTTGCGTCAAGCCATCGAATCCGTTTCCCCGACCCTAAACTCGAAAGGCTGTGGGTATGTTTGGTCTCTCACTTCGGTATAAGTACCATTTAGATCACTGGTGAAGGTAATGAGAGCTAAGAGCGAAGAAGAGAGTAGCAAGACCCTCGCCTACAAGTGCATATTGCACTTTGATGCGCCTTAATGCGAGCGGTGTCTCTCCAGCATCGACATGGTTGCTCTCTACCAGGAACACGCCGAAAGCACTATTCACCCAGCGGAGAATAGTGTGGTGGATCAAGTTCATCTTCAGCAATTCATTCTGGGTTGCGACTGCTTAGAGCTTGCATCCGCAGTCTTGCTTATAACGATCAATGGAGTTGTAGAGAATAAAAAGAGTCACTTTACCGCCACCACCAATGCTTAACTCCACTGAGGAAAAGATGTCTATTGCACGGGCACAAAGACCCTAAGGCTTCGAAGGTGTTCCTTCAAAGTGAGGCGTAATTAAAATAAACCAAGAACAAGGTAGGCCTATATCAATTCCATGCGATCCACATTTATTAATAGGTGCGGTTCTGGGTGAAAAAGGGGGACTACCTTAGTCTTGGCTAAATAAGGCAGAAACTGTTGCACTTCGACATTGCTAGAGATGCAATTCAGATTAAGTTTAATGTAGTCATCTAGGCCATAACACAAGAGATAAAAATGTCGTCTACCTAGAATGTAGTTATAATATCTTCCAGCAGCACCGATAGGATACCGTTGATGTTCAAGGCAAAGAGAGTGACACTGATGAAACTGCCCTGTGGGACGCCCTCTTTTTCTTCTTAGTGAACCAGAGAGATCCTCCACCCCTACACATAAGCAGGGAATCTGACAGGAAAATTTGGAGGCATCACCTCCCTAACATAGTATGGAGAATATATGTATATTTTTATGTATCCCCATGAAATATCATAGGCCTTCTTCAGACCAATGAACACTGGTCAATTGTTGACCAATAAAGAGTGCCTCACAGATAACATTTTACGGCCAGAGCCTCAATGTCAAAGAGACAGGTGACCACCGCTATTCATGGGATAAGCTAAACTAACGTTTATTAATTTCTACATCACCTTGTATATGGAGTAAGATAGAGAGTTTAGAGTGAGCATTCCAGGAAAGAATGATCTCTCCTCGGCTTTCAAAGTAAGCTAGCTAGCCACAGGAATTTGGAAGATTTTCTCCCTCTAGATCCAGTTGAACATGGCTAACTATAAAGTCATGTTCCGTTCACAAAGGTGTTTAAGAATGGTGTAATGGATATTTTCCTTTCAAAGGGCGGTATCCGCGCAGGAAACTAGGGCAAAACACAGCTCAACTAGTGTAAACAGGTCATTGAAAAGCTCCATGCTTCTGGAAGTGAATTCCAGTCGGTGGTGGCATTCAGTGAGCCTACGACCAGCTTTAATTGCTAGCGAAGCAAGAGAAAGCGCCCGCAAAAGAATTGCCCACGGATAACTGGCCCTAGATTGTGGTCCAATCGTCTGGCAAAGCGAGAAGGAGGGCCCGCAACAACTTTTCTCTAATCGTTTAAGTATGCTTCTCAGCTTCAGAAAAAGGGTATTCCATTTTTGTGAAGACATATTTGCCTGCTAAGTAGAGCAGTTAGCGGATTCTGAATTCTCACAGAACCTGGATATCGCTCTAGCAAATTCAGTTACAATTCAATTGTTTAGATGGTATTTGTAGCAGTTATAGCCATATTGATTTTCCTGGACTCCGTATCACACTCAGGTGACCACCAAGGTAGCGGACAGTGTACTAAACAGCTAGACGTTCTAGGAATCATAGTTCGGCCCGTGATGAAAAGGATGCCAGTGAAGAACTTAACTGTTGCGAGTTCCCCTACATAGTATACTTCTTTTACAAAGTTATTCGTAGACTGCTGGTTCATTTGGACAAGTAAGTCATTGAGCGTCCGCGCAGAACACTCACAATGGCCGCCGTACCAGGGCCAGCAACACTAACACACAAGCTCTCTTCTTAGTTTCCTGAAGCTGGTGGAAACTTGATTCCCCTGTAAAACATGATTCCATCTGTAGAATGGATCCCTATAAAGTGTTTAAAGCTGGCGAGCTCGGTAATAGTTACAGATATAAAGCCGTAGGTTCTGTAGGCAGTCAAAGGGACAGAGATGAATACAAATTATGGAGAAAAAGGACGGGTAGCTGCGTTAGAAGTCGCATAACCTTTTTACACTGCAGTCGAGAGGATGTGCTGCTCCCACAGGTACCAGGTGTAAGCGTTTATCTAGGGCACCGTCATTCAGGGGAAATTTGGACCGGAAAGGCACGCAACTCTCTACAACAACTTTGCTGTAATTTTGTTCTATTCATCCCGTAAACAAAGTAATTTACCGAATTTGTTATTTCATTCCTAAAAAAAATTAAAACGAGGTGCATTTAATTTTAAGGATAGTTTGAGTCCATCTCTTGCCAATAAACGCCTCGATGGAAGCAGTTGAGATATCGAAGGTAAAGAAAATAATAATGGTAAATAATAATGACTACGGTAATAATGTTAAAGATCATGGTAAATAGAGTTTCTATGATAGATGACACGCCACAAACAAAAATGGTGTGGTCTGGATGACGCATACAAAGTCCTTAGTAAAGAATATAGCACTGACCAAGGAAAATTCAGGACAATTAAGCGCTTACTCTGTTTCTAGTGTTCATGCTGGTTATTGGAGCTAGGTACCGTCCACATAGTTCCGTTTCATCTAATCCTGTCATTGGGAATATGAGGGGTGAATTTCACAATGTTTTTGTTTGCGATGCCCTCATGTGGTTTCGCTCCTAAAAAATTTTTTTTCTTAAATTTCTTGGAAATGGGAAATTTCATATTTCCATTGTAACTATTACATCACTGAAATAGTTAATCTTTCGATGTTGGGAAGGTCAGAAATTCTTGAGGTCATTTCTTAAAAATATAGGAGAAACAAAAATATTAAGGTTAATATTATGCAATTATTGGGTGATAGATGAAGACGTTTTGCTTACATATTCATATAACATTTATACGGGTTGAGCAAATCTAGGAAGCTAAGAGCCAAAAGCTTTTGATGTTGGTTTTATTAGAAAAGGAAATGGGAACTTTTGCGAAGATCAAAAGATGTTGAGATGCTCGAATAATTGAAGTTTGAAATTTAGAGGTCAAAAGGAAGAGAAAAGAGGCACAAAGAAGCCATTCAAGGCTCCTTCTTTTGATTTTCATATGACTCAAGTTATTGCTTGAGGGGTATCCGTCTTTCATGATAACTGAATCTATCAAGAAATCAAATATAAAGATCTCTCCTACGGAATGATGGAGGTTTCTATTCCGATGAATCTTTATGGTTGTTAGATTACTTTTCTACAGAACGAAAAATAAGAGTAATTTCGAAAAGAACGACTTTATGGAATTATGTCAAGTCCTATTTTTATTAAATTCCTTTACTTCCTCCTTCTTTTCAAAATAAGTGAATATTTTGCCGTTTGAGTGCACATGTGCCGTTTTCTTCCTCCTTATCTAACATTATATGTCACGTAAAGGATGTTGAACAGTGTCGGTCTGACTATATCAGTATTTGTTTACCATATTGATTATGAAAAATTAAACTCCCCCAAATAACTACGGTATATATAAATATATATATATATATATATATATATATATATATATATATATATATATATATATATATAACGAGAAATATTTTTGCAATAACGCAATTGTAATTATGCGTTATTACAAAAATAGTTCTGGATTTATAAGGCCGGGCTAGAATGGGTAAACCGATTTTTCCCTTCTCTTGCAAAGCAAAGATAACAATTTAAAAAGGCTGAGTGATAGCAATTTTTTTTATCTAGATTGCTTAGAAAAGCTGGATTATTCGTTCTTCCCTCGTGATTGTGAGAAGAGCTCCTTTCGAGGGCTTGAGGAAGAGCAGAGTTAGCCATAACATTACCTTCTTAACCGTATATATATATATATATATATATATATATATATATATATATATATATATATATAGAGAGAGAGAGAGAGAGAGAGAGAGAGAGAGAGAGAGAGTGAGAGAGTTTCACCAGAAATGAGAAAACATAGAATGGAGCAAAATTCATCTCTTCATTTATTGCGCATGAACAACGTTTCGAGCTGTCTACTCATCTTCGAGTTCTATAACACAAAAGTAAAGGGAATACATAATTTAAAATGATTTTTAATATTATTAAAATGTCTAAAAATTACACTATTACAAAAGTGTTTTAAATACAACATCTTAAAAAATATATAATTTGCAATGAATTAGAATATTAAAATTCCTAGAGGGATACAAAAGAGAACCATCAAAATACTCACCAATGTTGGTCTGACTACAGAGAGAAGTGGGGAGGGGGTATTGAAATGGAAGGAAGCAAGATTGTGTTGGTTGTTGAGTTTTGTCATAAGCAGCGCAGGTTCCTAGGCTTGCGAAATACTGGGTTTGATAGGATAAAGATTTGTGTGGAATTGTATCACTGTGCTGATAGATTAACCGTAGAGCATGTGACCGACCGGCATCAGCAGCCTCGGGTTCGAGTATCGTCCAAGATTATTCAAACTTTATCCCTTGGCGTTATTTATCTCTTCTCAGTAAGGATTGCCTTCATTGTGCCTTCCTTTTCTCACTTTGATCCTTGTGTTCTTTTAATGTCCCTTTCTCTTACACTAGAAAATAACTCCTGTTTCTTGCTTCATTGCTTATTTACGTCAAATTTATTTTTCTCTTGTACTGTAATGTTATATGGTCTGCAATTTGAGGTTTCTGCATCTTTCTCTGTCTTCAAACGGTTTTTGAAAGGTAGAAATTAAACAGTCACAAAACCAGTATTTGTTCTTTATAGTTATATATAAAAATGGCAAAAAGGTCGCATCCCTTCTTTAAGCGACCGAAAGCTATCGGCCTGTGTGGTTGGCGCGCAAACTAGCAAGATGGAATAAACTGTTAATTATATTATTATTAAGCTTAAAACTTGATAACGTAATGATTACTTAATGCAACACAGAACCGATCTTTCAAGATAGACTTTAGTGGATAACATCGTAATCCAACGGCAAAATAACCGCACTCGCCTACACATCATAGAAGCTATCTTAATCTGTTAAGAGAGACCGAGACTTAATGGCCAACAGACGGCGACAAATAGGATCTTAAATCTCTTAATGGATTAAATGGTTAATTATAAAAAATTCTCATTCCCCAAATGTGCCGTCAAAATATTTTCATATTTTAAACTCAAAAGTTTTTCATTTTAATCTCAAATTTATTTTTCTATTTCAATATTAAATAATGCATTCAAAGTTTCTCTTAAAAAAATTGTAAAATGTCTTCACATAATTTATACAACTAAATTTCTTTATATTTATTAGTGTAGCCCCCATAAGATGACCGATATGGTTGAATGGTAGCTTGGGCCAATACTAAATAAATTATGAATATTTGAACCCTTATGCATAACATTTTCCAAGACAAAAATTATAATAAGAAAATTAGAAAAGCAATGAATACAGTTAATTGATACTCAGCTGAACCTTGTCTTTAATATATATATATATATATATATATATATATATATATATATATATATATATATATATATATATATATATATATATATATATATATATATATATATATATATATATATATATATATATATATATATATATATACATATATATATATATATATATATATATATATATATATATATATATATATATATATATATATATATATATATATATATATATACACATATATATGAAACAAATATTTGGGCAAACAAAAAAGGGGGTGTTACTTTAGCATGCCGTCTGCCTTTCATACTATAATTTAATTTCCTCTGTTTAGCTTTTTTTACCCATATAACCTGACCTCTCCTAAACGGTAAATATAAAATCACTTTTAGCATGCGGTCTACTGTTCATGTGCTTAGATTTTCTTTACCCTTTTAAATTAACCAATAAATTTCACCACTATGATGCCCATTAATCACTATTTAGCCTTTATTATCATTTTTATTTTGACGGATTATGAGTGCTATGATTAAATATAAGTCATTAATATTATAACATTATTCCTTTTTTTATCATCTGTAGTATACAATTGTTATAGTGGAGGTTGGCTGTAGATTGAAGTGTAAAAAAGACCTGGTAGACCGCACGCTAAAGTAGTACCCCCAAAACGTTTATTTAAATTATTTTCTCCTTATATATTAATTAATGGTTCTTTAATGCATTCAATAGTGACAATAAAGAAATTCTTCAATTATTTATGTCATTATACAATGAACAGATATTAAGGTTGAAGTAAGTATTTTGACAGCGGATAGAGATTGCCTGATATTTAGTTGCAGTATCATTTAGTGCAACATTGTGTTGAAAAATCTGCCACATATTTTTCAGCAGTTTCCATTGAGTGTATAGATTAAGTCAAGGTTGAACAATAATTTTGTTCTGCAGTAACTAATGACGTGTTGCTTATGCATGTGCTCGGAATCATTGTCTTGCTGTAACATTCAGACATCATGCATCTCCAACTTTTCCACATTTTAATATTTGCCGGTACTTGGCTTCATTCATTGTTCCATCTATTATATAAGGACCTCCGGGTCTATTAAAAAAAAAGCGATCACTAAATCCTAATGCTACTGCCTCCACACCTGATCACAGGAAGTTACATGTCGGCGCCAAACATGACGAGCTGCATTTGGGTCAAAATGTTCCATTTTTGTCTCATCAGACCAAAACACATTCATCCAAAAGTAATCTAACTTTTCTCTGTGTTCTTGGGAAAATTCTCTTCGCGCTAACAAGGGAGCCTTCTTCAGGGAACGCGTCTTTTTTGCTCATCGAGACCTGAGAACTTGGTTTCATTATTAATTGTTCTTTTTGAAATATATCTATGATTAACAGCATCGAGTAACATAAAACCGAGTTAAAAATGTAGAGAAGTTACCAAGAAGGTGAACAAAATAATTGGGTTTATTAGCTGATAATTTGGAACACTATTCAAACTCAGTGCTCTTACTACCGAAAGATAGAAACAAGCTATAATGAACTCATCGTAGATTCGCCAGAATGATACCTAATCTTAAAAAAAAAACAAGCCATACGAAGAAGGCCTTAAGAAATTAAATATCTTCCCATGAACTCAGCCTATTTAAAATCGTCAAAGGTACAGTTAATATTAACTGTAAAGAGTACTTTATTATCGACCGATCTAATTAAAATCGGAGAGATCGTTGAAAAATTATAGGTAAACCGTTTAATTCACTCGAGCCAAATTATAATTTCTTCAATCGAAATGTCAACTTATGGAATGGTCTTCCCCGTAACTATAGTTAGGTGTTTCGTTTAAACATATCATGATAAAAACTTTGCATCAAACCCAACACCAACCTTGTATATATTAGAGTAATATTTTCCCTTTTCGCCTTCCATCAGATAAGTGAACATCAATGAACAAAAGACGGCAAAGTTATGCAAACTTAGGTTAGTTACTGTCTAGATGGAACTTTGTAATAATCGAATGATGGTTTGTTTCATGTTCTATCACTTTCTAACTTGTGTCTCAGACATATGCATGTCGTCTTGCAGTTAAACTCTAGATACCATTTAGTCTTTGTTTCGGTTCACATCATCCACCAACGAATTGTTGAGATATTGTCCTCGTAGCTCCACTATGACGTAGCATTCCCTTAGGCTTAGGGTCTTCCATTTTCTCCTATCTAACGGACAGTGCTGAGAGAAACACTTTTAGCTGCAGGAATAATTCTATTGCTTGCACTTTCTATGTACTCCTTAATTATCTTTCTTTTCAAATCAGATGAGAGCTCTATACTTTTGAACATGATAGTACAATGTTTTTGTATGAGGCTATGCAAAAAAACATACTTAAGTAAATAATTTTTGAAACCTATCGGATCGGGGGTTTTTTATCTTTGTGGAACATTCTAGACCCCGAAATTCTGTAAATAAATTAATTTAAAAATATTTTCTAGGAATGTTTGAATACCTGGGTATTTCCACTAAAATTTTCTTATCGCCACTAAAATATAATATAATCATAACCATCATAATTTTTCGTTTTTATTCATTAACATACATATATAAAAATACCTTACTTGTACGATTAATATTCATTTTAAAAGATTAAATATATTTTCAATAATTCATTTAAATATTTCAATATACTGTCTCCTTCAATATATATATATATATATATATATATATGAATATATATACAAAGAAGGAGCAACTACAGGATCTGCGGGTGATTATACAACCACCACAGGGCTATGCCATTTTATTTTCTGTTTTTCAAATAAATTTGAAGACAGAAAGAAAGGTGCAGAAACCTGGGGTAGCTAATTATAAATACATATAGTACAAGAGGAAGAAGAATTGGACACAAATGAGCAAATGAGACAGGAAACTGGAGTTTTCTTAAAGGCAAGAGAGAGGGACATTAAAAGAATCCCGAATCAAAGGGAGCAGAGGGCGGCACAGTGAAGGCAATCCTTTACCAAGAAGACAGAAATAACGCCAGGGGAAAAAAAGTTTTGAATTCCTGGCCGGGACTCGAACCCAGGTCTGCTGTTTGCCGGTCAGATGCTTTACCACTAAGCTACCAGGCACAGTAACTATATTTTGCCCAAAGCTTTACCCCATCAAACCCAGTATCTCCCTAAGCTAGGAACCTCCAAGAATTTTTATACCACATCCTCTTACCCGCTCACAATTTAAAGGTTCATTGTCCATGGGGTAACGCTTTGGGCTAAATATCGTTACTGTGCCTGGTAGCTTAGCGGTAAAGCATCTGACCCGCAAACAGCAGACCTGGGTTCGAGTCTCGGCCAGGAATTTAAAACTCTTTTTCCCCTGGCGTTATTTCTGTCTTCTCGGTAAAGGATCGCCTTCACTGTGCCGCCCTCTGCTCCCATTGATTCTGGATTCTTCTAATGTCCCTCTCTCTTGCCTTTAAAAAACTCAGGTTTCTTGTCTCATTTGCTTATTCGCGTTCAATTCTTCTTCCTCGTGTACTATATATATATATATATATATATATATATATATATATATATATATATATATATATAAAACTCAATAACATATATGTATATATTCTAAAAGGCAGAATAAAATTGCACTGGAAAATTCGAGATGATTGTTACAAGTATTCAAAATATGGTAAATATAAATTAATTCAAACGAAAGTTCTAGTGTTATAAATCACTGAAAATAAAATAAATAAAATTAAAAATATGGAATATATGTATGAAACGGATCGGCAAGTTTAATGATAAAAACAATCAAAACACAATAGGTAAAGAAGATAAAAAATGTCATACAAAAGAGGAAAACACTAAAAACAAACTATCATTTCACGTTAGAGCTGATAAGGAAATAATGAATCTAGAGGGAATTAGATTAGAGGAAAGTTCAGTTTGGAATTTGTTAAGTTGGGTAAATTTGTTTAGTTGGCGCTTGGTGGGTTAAAAATGCTTGGGAGTGCTTGACAATTTAAGGAGGCAGAAAAGTTTTAGTTTAGATTATTAGAAGCAAGTGGTGAGAATTCAGGTTTAGGAAAGGGAATTTTGGTTCTTTGCGATCTTCCAAGATGTTTAGATAACCTAAATTTAAAATGTAGATTTGTTTTTCCTACATAGTGATTTTGCCAGGTTTAAGACGTAAATTTATACACAAGAGAGGAACACATACACAGTAAGAGAGATTCTTTGTGGCGAAAGTAGGAATTAAGAAAACTAAATTAATAGTTTGAGAACTGCCTTTGGTTGAGCTTGGCGATAAAACTCTATTGCCCCATTATTTTGAGATTTGCCTTACAAATATATAATACGGTTAAAAATTAAAATGAAAAACAATTCGTAGATATTCTTTTTTCAGAATTAGGAAAAACAATTCAGAGCAAATGTTGTAATCTCTAAGGATACAGCATTAAGATGCCGACTGATTAAATGTTTTAGAAGTGCTGCTAAACATTATTAATATTTGTACAAAACAACTCGAATTTTGTATTGCGATTTTATTTAATTCAGATTTAATGCATTTATCTAATCTATTTCCTCATACTTTGGATAGACTCTAAGTTGCTGAAAATGGTATCTGTTGAAAATTGAAACATCCGGCATATACATTTGCACCGATCACGTGGGTTTTCATATTCCTACTATGGCTCAGGTTCCCTGCCAGTGGATCTAAATACATTTTTGAATGTCAGTGAAGTAATAGTGTGTGTTAGGTGCATAGCACCAGTAGACAAACGAGGTGATCTCCTAAAACACTAGATACCAACAAAGGGCGTGTGTCTCTTTAAGCTGACCGGATTTTCAAATTGGGAATGTTCCAAACTCAAGGGATAGAGATGCAAAGACAGTCATTCGATGTTTTACTTTTGATACTTGAAGCCTAATTTAGGTAATAAAATTAAAGATACTGACTACATCGCTTAACAAATGTTTTTTACTTGGAACTTTATGTAATCGTGACACATCTCTAGTAATAAATTTCGGTTTTCTCCAATACAATATAATTTGAATTTTCCTAAGCACTGCATCGAAAAATTTCATTGCAAAAAACAAATTTGACGGTTATACAAATAAAAAGGAGTTAGAACTAGAGAATTTATTTGAGTAACAGTACCATAACTCAGAATAAGAATTTAAAGAGAGATCAAGCGATTTCAAATGGAGAATTTCCGTGCGTCCGGATTCTAAAAATCTATATTTAGGTAAATCGGTTATTAGATTTTTATAACTATATATAATCAAACCCCAGAGTTAAGATGTGTTTTGTGACGGGGTCCCAAATTATTATACTGTTGACTTTTTTCACCTTATATTGAATGGTGATTTTAATGTGGCACCACCAGGGTGGGAGGGACTTGGTTGCTTAAATTTCACTCCAAGTTTTGGAATGCAACGGCTTCATATTGTTTCTTGACCTACAAGTTTCATCGTCCTTTAACACAACTATGTGGCGAGTTCTTGTCATTGTTTCACGACTAATAAGTTTCTTTGTCTCTTAACTCAACTAGCTTTCAAGTTCATGTCATTCTTTCATGAACCACAAGTTTCTTCGTCCCTTACTTTAGCTATCTAACTAGTTCATGAATGCCATTGTTTCACGAGATACAAGATTTTACTTCACATAACTCCGCAGTTTGGGGAGTTCTTGCATTGTTTCAGGAACTACAAGTTTTTTTGTCCCTTAACTGAATTATATGATTATTTTGTGTCATTGTTTCACGACATTCAAGTTTTTCATTCCCTTAACTCAACACTCTGGCCAGTTCATGCCATTGTTTCACCACTTATTCTGGTTGCTTCTCTCTCTTTTAGGTGATTTTCAGGTTTATGGCCACTTTCCTTATATTTTTTCAAATATTCAACAGACATCCCGTAAATTAACCTCACAATTAACACCAATCATTTTGTTAACTTTCGATATTTTTCCCGAAATTTAAAAGAGTATTCTACTTTCTTTAATTTTCTTATTTATATTGCAATTCACTGAATTGTAATGTAATAATAAAATTCTTGCTTGAAACCCCATAGTATTTTGGATCTTTTAAACATCTCCTACTTTCATTTATATATTATTATTTATAGGGAGTCCATTGAGGTGATAGTGATAAAGTTCCGTAGCAGATATTTATGATTGATCATCAAAGAAGCATTGGCTGAACCAGATAAAAATTGAAGTCGGAGCTAACCTGAATTCTTCCCTCTGAGTAGTCTGGAAAAGAGCATTGATGATTAATAAGGTTTATAATAGACAGTATTAATAATAAATAATAGTATCTCACATAGGAATAAGAAAAACTCACTCTGATCCGAATTTTTTGACACATGAAAAAAACATGCATTGTAATTATTTTTAAAATTTATCTGTATTTTATACATGTATCATATAAGATACATTCGATCTCAACGGTTTAAAAAATGAATTTATATATATTTTATATTATTTCACAACTCTTTTTGAATATCAGAATCCAAGTATGGCTTAAAAATGAAATATAATTAATAACAGGACTGAAATTTGGGATTGGGCTTCAGCCCCCCCCCCCACTCACCCTTGATCCGCTCCTGCAAAGAGACTTTATTGACCGGTAACTGCTAATATCACTGACCTTATGGGACGACTGGTTACGTATTTTCTCATTCTTTTCCTCAGGTAATCTAGTAATTTGTCATACTAGTGGCTTTAAATTGTGGATAGGTTAGTTATTATCTGAATAAATTACTATTTTTTACTTTTACGAAGTTGTCATAAATATTAAAAAAAAAATAATAACAAATTAAAATTCTATTTAGAACTACTAGCGTCATATGAGTGTTCTTCAAGAGCTTATTAAGAAGTAAAGTTTCTTAAATCCTCGAAAAATATTCATCTTCATGTTTACATATCCATATTTTTTCCTTTATTAATTTTTAGGAAGCACGACATTATTAAGCTCTTTCTATTGTGCATTGTTTTTTTCCGGTACGAGTATATAGTTAATTTTACCTCTTTTGCCAAACTTTCTTTTTTATAGATTTCCACACATACCCAAAACTGTTTTCTACTGTTAAAAGACGCCAAATTACTTATAGTGAACACAAATACAAATTAATGGAAAATTGTTTGCTTAAAAGAAAATAAATTGTAGTTAAATTGACTTATTTAAGCTTAGCGTCTGTTTTCTCCAAAGGTTATAAAGTTTAAAGTTTGTTAGAAACTCCTGGCAGGTTGTTACGTTAATTAGGATCTACGTTTCTCTTAGAAAAGGTACTGCATTATGCTTCTAAGAGTGCTCATAAAATATGAAATGAACGCTTATAAGAACAAATTAACAAATTTTCCATGTTTCTGGCCTCAAGTTAATTTTGGGCATAAAAACCCTTATGTTGATCACAATTTTGCATCTTCAATTCATTTCTCCTCCTTTATTTTCGCTCGATACTAGCCAATAAATTTTCAAAGTACATATCTGTCTTTATTTAAATCTAAATTTAATTACTTTGCTAATCCACAATAAATTTATCATGTTCTCAGTACCCCTCATATTCTTGCGCAACGAGTTCCCACGTTGAAGAAAATCTTTCTGACGTGGAAATGAAACACAAAAAATTCAATACTGGATTCTCTCTCTGCACATTGGCCATATGAAGATAAAAAACTTTCGTACAGTTCTTTGAGGTTTCATTAATATCAAATGTAAAAGCATCGTAGATCTCATTTTCAAAAATTACTCCTACTTTGACAGAGAATAAATGCGTTTTCTAAGAAGTTACATATCTTGATCATAAATCCTAGGGCTTCTGACGGTAATTACGTATAAATGAAGTAAAATGTGAGCTGTAGACCCTACCTTTCCAAATAATAAGGGTGGCAATAAAATATGAGTTTTTATTTATCAAGATATATTATAGGAAATAAGCCCCAAAGACTATAACTGATTATATATATATATATATATATATATATATATATATATATATATATATATATATATATATATATATATATATATGCTTGTCTCTAGTTACTATAGTAAAATTTGTAAGCGAGCCTATAAAGCATTAAGCAGTGAAAGAAACCATTTATTATTTAGTTAAGCCGTTTAGACCTGAAAATTGAACCATTCTCAATAGCTTGAATGAAAAATGAGATCTACATTATATTAGAGATAAAATTCAAAAAAAGGGAATTAGACAATACACAAATTAAAAAGAATATTCATTGAAATTTCCTTGTGATATTTTTCAAGTTTCATTCCATAGAAGATCGGCTAAAATAAGATATGAAGAAAGTATTCTAATAAAAATATGAGGACGAGATATGGTAGTGTGAAGTAACTTCATGATATAAGTGGTTGTGTAGGCTCGTGTTCTCTTTCTTCTCCTTATTCTCTGCCATAAATGATCCGTGGACAAGCAGTGATTTTTGTGACTTTTTTTACTGTTGTAAAAAACCTCTGGCCACTGTACTGTTCATAAGTGAACTTCACGCTGTTATCTCGATCGATACAAATAATATGATTAAATTATGTTGCTCATAATTTCATTGTGCAATACTTATATGTGTTTTAATTTAATGAAATTGCAAACAAAATATAACTAATTAAATCGGCAATTCTTGTTCAAGACTTCTGTGGACCTTGGAAATACTCCATTTTTAAATTACATGCAGACATTTCTGTGTAACGGCAACCATAATGCGACTATACCAAGAACATAACATTATATTCAGGGATAGTATTTCTAATAATTTATTTGATTTTTATTAGGAATAGTGTATGTATTTCAAGAAAGGATGCGTGAAAAACTACATAACTATAAGTATAAATGCAACTATAGCCAGAAAATAACAATTATCTCAAGACAATTGAAGAAAATATTAATAAGACATACGAGGGATGGTCAATATGTTTTGCAATTCGGATATAAGGAAACGAGATATGAGAAAAAGTGTATTATTATTTTTTAATATAACTACCTTCGACTTCAATGCACTTGCGCCACTTGTCCCTGAGGATTCGAATTCCCGACAACCAGAAATCTCCTGACTGCTGTTCAATCCACTCCTGGACGGCGAGCTGGACATCTTCATCGTCTCTAAACCGGCGTCCACACAGTGCAGCCTTAAGCTGGCGGAATAAAAAGTAGTCGCTAAGGGCCAAATCTAGACTGTAGGGGGGATGGTTGAGCTCCTCGAATCGGTACTTGCGCAGGAAACTTGTGCAAGTCTGGCCTTGTGGACTTTGACGACGTTGAAGTCGATCATGGGGCGTGAGGTTTCTAGGGACCCAACGGGCAGAGACTTTGGTCATGGCCAAATTGTTGTGGATGATGTTCATAACACTTCCATGTGATATTCCAAGTTCTCGCTCGATTTCTTTGACCTTTACCCGTCGATTTTCGAAGATCATCCTCTCCACACGGGCCACATTGTCCTCATTGGTCACGTCTGATGGGCGTCCTGGACGGGGGTCATCTTCAAGGGACTCACAACCATGGCAGAACTCCCTATTCCAGTGAGCAATGGTTGCATAGGAAGTGGTGGTGTCGGTGTACACTGCAACCATGCGTTCATGGATCTCTTTTGCATTCTTGCCTTCCTTGGTAAAAAATTTGATCACTGCGCGCTTCTCAACCTTCTCCATTGTCGAAAAATTGTGACTGACGATCTGCGATCAGCTACTGCTTCTTAAATAGACGAGGCAGGAGCGTGCGTCTGCAGGTCTTGACTTGTCATAACTTCTCCTAACGCCCTCACAAACAGCCATCCCCCTTCCGCTGTTTTGCACTACCAATTCGCAAAGCTTATTGACCGCTCCTCGTATAATAATTCTTTTGGTTTTAAAAAATTCACAAAATTTCGATACCTATATTTATTTCTGAACTTCACTATTTTGGTTTTTGATATTATAAAAGAATTATTAGAAATAACTTTGATAAGAAACATAAGTCATAACCAAACTAAGATGAAATTATTATTCAAATACTAAAAAAAAAATCCCCTTCTTAAATTATAGAGTTAATAATGAAAAGAATATTGAAATGAGACAAAAGGAAACTCTTTATATATATTAAACGAAAAAAAAGCTTCCTGCAATTTGGATTCATCAATTTCTTAACTCTCTGAGAAGGATACACGTTTATTTATCGAAATTCAAGGCCATTATTAGTTCATCCTAATAACTTCATTTTCGACAAGTTTATACTTATTTAACCAAGGAAATATGATGGAATAGATTTCCATTTTCGCTACTCTACTATTCACGATCTTCATGAAAACACCTGAAGATGGAATTGAAAATAATCAGAATGGAAAGCAAGCTAATATTATTCGGCGATGACTCACTGCCGAGAAAGAAAGAAGGAGTGGAGAAACGAATAAAAAATGGGTGGGTAAATTGAAGGAACAAAGCCAATCAAACTAATGGTGGAAAATACTGAAAATGCAAATACTATTATACTATCATTTCTATCATTATTATAGTTTGTTAGAAAGATTATGATGAATGTTTGTTATTATTAGTTGCGCAGTCCGTGCCTTTCCCATGTCGTGGCCTATTAATCAGATGATGAAATTAACATACAAATCTGAATGACAACCACTGGAAAGCCCACGGAGAAGAAAATGGACAATAATACCAGTAGTACTACTTTTGACCACTAGTCAGCAAGTATGGGAATCTTTTGTTTGTCACCTGAAGCCCCTTTTACTTATTCAGGAGAGTTTGGCTTGCTAACCCTTTCTACAGACTCCAGATGCTGAGATTTGCTTTACGTGTAATGGTGTATATTTCCAAAACTATATACGGGAATGCGCCTACTGGGGGCATCGCCGTAATTATTGGTAGCTCCATACAAGAGCCGATATTATTTCACTCTCCAGTCTCGATGGCAATCGAACCCGGTAACCCGGCTTGGAAATCCTGCGCCGTATCTATTTATCTACAAGTTCTCCAAGCATATCTTCCACGGCTAATACTCGCGCCTTGAGTAAGCGACCAATTCCTCCCGGACAGTCTTCATATAAAGAGGACAAACAAAAGTGCAAATTTATTCTTTTAGTTGGCGACCTCCTAAAAAGATGGCGACCCAGTATAGCCTTTTACTTTTCAAAGGAGAGTCGAATAAAGTATTAATTCTTTTGCTCATTTACTTGTAATAGATTGTAAAGAACTCATTGCTCTAATTTCAATTCCTTGCCGGTCTACTGCAGTTGTGAATGTACAATGGGGTGAGTTTATTGCTGTTCTCTGTCCATTTCATCGCAAACATCAATAATACTACATTTTAAATTTCTTTAGTTCGGGGAGGAGGGGGTGTGGGACTTCAGTATTTTCTAGGTGTTCTAACTCAAGTGAGAAACTTCTTAGCTATTAACTATGCAGTGATGTTATTTCTCTTGTCCAAAAGTAGTACAATGTTGTAAATGCGATTCGATCTTAAACGAATAATTTTTAATTAAGACTAATTTGTCCATTCTTGGATTAGTTTAGAACGGAAGCAGGATAGTGTACTGAATCATCTTCCCTACGCGTAACTAACAGTAGTTGACGTGGGGCTGATGAAGACCACCCTTCCATTCTGGTACTTCCTTATATCTCGGCAGCATTTGATGCCGCTGAACACACTGCTCTTCTTCATAGCCTTAGCGATTTCTTCGTTTACACTGCAATTGTCTTATCTATCATTTCGTAAAAAGTCTATGCATATTGAGGGTGATATATCTCGGTCAGCGGGGTTTTGCTTTGTTGTTTCGCATCTATTCATATCTATTTCTTTTCCTTGCTATTTTTAGGAATCACTAAGATTTATCATTCATTTTATATTGATGAGGACACACGAATATTTATCTTCTTCTTTCCAGTACCGTTTACAGAGCCACGTAGAAAATCCACAATCGCTTATGAAATCCTTACTCGCTGGCTCTCGGACAACCTTCTGAAACTTAATCATGACAAAACAGGTATTATTGATGAGTACTACTGATGGGTATTACCGATGAGTAGTGCATCTGACGTGAGTTGCTGTAAACTACTCCTCCTTTATTTAACCTTGATGGCTCTCCGATTCTCTTTTTCTCAAGCGGGTAATACTAGGCATCATCTTTGTTACTCAATTGCTTCTTAAATCAAATTTTGCTATCGCTGTAAACTAGTCTTCCTTTGCTTCTCTTTTTCTGACGCGGTTAATTCTAGGCATCATCTTTGTTACTCAATTGCTTCTTAAATCCAATTTTGCTAATGCAGAGAAGCTTCCTACTTTAACCAGTATAGTTTGGAGATTTTCCTTCATGCTCTCAATACCATTCACTTTGATTACTGAAACTTTCTGACTGAAATATTCGCTTCCTATCCTCCACTCTTCCAACTTGTTCAAAACGCTGGAGCTTATGTTCTTCCCCCCCAGGGTTGTTTCTCTCTTGCGAACCTATTCATGGTTACCCTCACTGGCTGTCTATTCGATCCATAACGACCTTCAAGGTCTTCCCTCTTATATAGAAATTCTTATATATTGCATCAATTTCCTACTTCTCTTCCCCACTGACCATACCCACTCACGGAAATCCTTGTCTTTTACCTAAGTTCCCTTACGAGTTGCTCCTTCTAGTCTTACCTGCTGAAGGAGTGATCCTGCTTTCTGGATGTTTGATTCTAGGCTGTGGAAAGATCTATCTGCTGCTACGCCTTCTCCCCCTTACATTGCGCCGCTGCTTCAAGCGTGCCTTAAAAACCTATCACTTCCACCACGAGTTATCTTAGGTCATGGTTAGGCAGCTTTTCATGTGTCGAAAGCCACATTAGTTTAGCTATACGCCAAATCCCTAAAATTTAAATTCTATTTAACGCAAGTCGCAAATAACTTTGTACATAACTACCAACTATGACTAAGTAATCAGCTTAAAAATGGGGGAGGGAAAGTTAAGCAACCTTTAAATGACTTTTTTCGATTACTTTTTTGGAGGGAGAGAATAAAATGATGGATCTGCAGAATTTGAAATTCATTCAGAAGGTCGCATTTAGTGTTCAAAATGGCTACAGGCGGCATAAAGGCAAGTGGCTGGCAGGCGCTCTACATACGGCCTTAGCCTTAAAAAGAACCATAAAAATCCATATTATTGCTATGCTATTATTATTATTGCTTGTCTTTAATAATCTATTAATTCATAGTTAGTTAAGCCAGGAGGATTGTGAAGAACCATTTTATGAATTTTCACTGGAAGACATTAAATGCCACCTAAACGGGGCAAACATCCTGTACCCCTGTTTTATTAAAATGTATTTAATCTTATAAAATTAAAAATGATATTTAATGAAAGTTTCAAAATTTAGAAGATATATAAATAAATACTATGTATGTGCCGGTGTACATGCATGCTTGTATCCGTATGCGATGCCTCATCTATAAACCCTTATGAATTTATATAAACATTTCCTTTTATTGTAACGTGAACAGGAATTTTGACCGCCTCTTTCCCTCACCTCTCGACGATAAAAACCACACAAATGGTGGCTATAGCTGCGTGACAGCTGTTCCCCAAGTCTCAGTTTCAGTCACTTTAGCTTGAAAGACACTGGTTGATACTCGGGATACCTCCGAAATACCCATTTCTCTCCATCTCGGGCGATCCCGTCCGTAAATGCCATACAACCCCGTCCATACAATTCCCATTTTCAAAATGACAATTAAGAAACTCCGAGAGTAAAGTTGCCGCTGTGGGTAAATGTGTCTGTATCGATCTCGAAAGGGAGGAAGGGTTCCAAAAGGATGGGGATGGTCGAGGTGTTGGATTAAATTGGGAAAGGTGGGTTTTTCTATTATTCCATTACTTCATAAACGGAAGGTGAATCAGGGAAATGAAGGAAATCTGATAAGAAGAGATCGGTTAGATTAGATGCGCTTATTTTGGAATGATCGTCGCTGCTGCCGTCTGTGGAAGCGACCAAAAGGGACCAAAAAAAAATGGTTGTGGACGAGAGAAAGCAACTTCCAGATATTAGGGGGGGGGGGGAGTCAACTGATACTCCACAGGAGGAAGTTACTCCGACTAATATGTACGAAAACTATAACTACTACAACTACTGCTACTGTTAATAATAATAACAACAATATAATTATTATTATTATGACTACTACTATTATTATTATTACTATGACTACTATTAGTATTATTACTACTACTGCTACTGGTGCATGCTAGTACTGATAATCAAAATCATAATATTCTTGGTCGATCTTTTTTCACATCGATGCCTATTTACTAAACCTAATGGCCAAAAAACCCCATTAATTCCATGTTCCTCGTCTTTGTTCAATTGGTACCTCTTTCATTATATCGCGAACATCTTTCGAGGAAAGATTTCCCGCAATTTTTTGTGCGTCTTTTTCTTTTTTCCCGGTCCATTGAGGCGAAAAAGTTGTTTTTTATCCTCTACAATCTCGTTAACGACATTGTTTGATATACTTTCATCTATCTAATCACCTCCTTATTATAGAAAACAATATATGTTTTCAATTCTTTTCCTTTAAATTCAGTAATAATATTGATAGGGGATAATTTTAACCCTTTTATTCACGGCTTCATTTGTTAAAGCAGCATTGTCCGTTAATTCATTTTCTTCGAGTAAATTTATTTTTTTTTTCATTTTTGTATTTATTATTTTTTTAATTTATGAAAATTCAGAAAATATGCAATACGCATCGTTCGTGCGACAGATCTTTTTCTTTGACAAATGTCAAAGCGTTATTTCCGTGTGAGTATTTATTTAGAATGATATTTTTTTTCTCCTTTAAATATTGGTCAAAACTTATGCAATAATATTTTTGTAAGCGATTGAATTCATTGATGAAAATATAAAAGATAAACTGATTTGGTTTGTTAAAAATAGCAGTTGAAAGACAGGATGAAATATTTTTCCTTTGCTTTTAAATTTCTAAAATAATAAAATTCTTGCCTTAATTTCAAGAATTTTTGAAAATCTTTTTGAACCTCAACCATTTTATAATTCTCTTTTTTTTTTAAATTCGGAAAATCCCATAACGATTTCTAATTTGAACAATTTTTATTATGTCAAAAATATCGAAGAACGCCACTACAACAAATAGTACATAAATTATAATCTAATGTATCGGATTAAAGATAAAAATTGGAAAATTAATTTTCAAGAAAGAACTTCGATACAACCTTGAAAATTTGAAATAACGCAAAAAATCAGCAATGAATGAATTTTCATACATTTTAAATTTTTCTGAACTTTACAATCTGCAATTCATTTCGTCTTAAAAAATTCCCAAATAATCAAAAATCATTTATTTTTCATGAACTTCAAGATTTGTAATTCTTTTTGTTTGTTTTTTTTTTAATTTAAATTAAAACATTCGATAATCCTATTTTTAATGAATATCACCATTTATAATTTTTTTGTTTAAAAAATTCGAAAACAGTCGATAATCCTATTTATTTATTCTGAACTTGATAATTTGTAATTATTTTTGTTTTAAAATATTCGAGAATGATATTTATTTATTTTGAACTTCATAATTTGTAATTTTGCGTTTTAAAAAATTCCTAAACATTCATTAATCATATTTATTGGGTCTGAACTTCACCATTTGTAATTCTTTGTGGTTGAAAAAAAATTCCAAACATTCGATAATCATATTATTTTGGGGTAATTAACCATTTATAATTCTTTGTCGTTTAAAAGATTCCCAAACATTGGAACATTGGATGATGATATTTTTTTTCATGAAATTCACCATTAATAATTCTTTCTGTTTAAAAAATTTCCAAAACATCCGATAACCATCACTAACTTTATAATTTAAGAAGGAGATTTTTTGAGTATTTGAATAATAATTTCATCTTAGTTTTTTTTTTAAAGTTATTTCAATTAATTCCTTTATAATATTAAAAAAACAAAATGGTGAAGTTCAAAAATATATATAAGAATCGAAATTTAGTGAATTTTTTAAAACCCAAAGAATTACAAATGGTGAAGTTCAGAAACTTTATTTTTATATATCTTCTTCTATAACTATATTTTAACAACGTGATATTTTGAAAGGGGGGAAATTTAGTTTAGAGTTCCTTTCTAAAATTATTATAATTGGTGAAGTTCAGAAAATTTCTAAAAATTTAACCATGGCTGCTTTTTTTTAGATTTCAAATTTTAATCTTAGTAGCGAAGCCATTGCCTGGTCATATATATTTTATGAACTTCACCATCAGTAATTCTTTAGTTTAAAGAAATTTAAAAAAAATCGGTAATCATATTTATTTTTAGTTTGTGCGACTCTATATCTCACTATGTCGGCCGGCCCCCGTTTCGTTTTTGTTTGTTTTTGTAATGACATTGTAACTATTGTACCGATTCTAATGAAATTAGAAACCTTTATGTTGTTTTTCATTCTCTTTCCAATGATATAATTGTCGAGGTCTTTCCGATGTTAGCCCGGGAATTATTTGGGGGGAGCAATAACATCATAACTATTCGGCCGATTTTAACGAAATTTGAAACCCTTACGTTGTTTTACATTTCCTTTTGAATGATATAATTCTAATATATTCCCAAAGTTAGTTCTGGAATTAGTGAAAGTTTTGTAGGTCGAAAGATCATAATTCAGAACAAGTGAAGGCACTCGACTTTGGTCATTAGACCTTGTTTCTGAACTTCCCGATTTTGAATTCTTCGTGGTTTAAAAAAAATACCCAAACATTCGATAATCATATTTCTTAAAATACTCAATAATCATATTTATTTCTATATTTTCTTTTCTATTTATAATTCTTTTTGTTTAAATAAATTTCCAGGTTGAAATATAATCTTATGGATATAATAGTCTTAAAACCTTTGGCCATGACTATATCCATATCCAGAAATTTGCAACACCTCAAAATAAAAATTCAAACTGCTATGAAAATTGCCTTCATTATCGTCTAATGGGTTACGAGTACTAACGGTGTTTTTGCGATTCCATTTCTAATTTACAGATTAATTTATACTGCGTTGTAGTTCAATTTATTCCGAATAAAGTTCTGCAATATGATGTGCCATCTGTCCCTCCCTCATGTTGAGGTTCTCCCTACAGGATAATGAAATGCACATAATAATCAGATTGACAATCGATAGCAAGACCAAAGGCACACGTGGCCTGTCTTCGTTGAGGGGGAAGGGGTTGAGTAATATTCCGTTTCGGCACCACCCATCGATCCCTGCATAAGCGTTCGTGGTCCCGGGGAGGAGTACGTGAATATGAGTATCAGCTATTGGGGACACTTATGATTTGCTATGCGCGTGGGGATGTGTGTGCAGCTACTTACACACACGGTGGTGAGTATCGACGTATCCCCCAAAGTTTGGTGTCTGCCTACGCTTGGATTGTACCCCTGTCTCAAAGTTAGAAATCCAACGGCTGAAATGTCTGCGAGCACTCCAGATAGGAATATATACTGTAGATATGAGAACCTTTGATTGTGGGTTTTCCTACTTAATTTATTGCATTTGATTTCTATTATTCTACACACAAAATAGTTGTATGGTTGGCCAGAAAAGTAGTGACTCATGAAGCGGAAAGAAAACAACAAAATTTTATGGAGCAACACCAATTTTTTGTTAGGTTAGCCATACTCATTCGACTACAAGCCTTCGTAGGTTGCCCTTGTTTTTGCTCCTGCGCAATTAATTTCTCTTTGTGTAAGCCCTAACTGACCTAAGAGTTCGGAAGAAAGTGGATTAGAGTTTTCATAGGCTACTGTTAGAAGCAAAAACTTTCTACAGGAGTTTTTGTGAAGGAAGCTTGCGATAATGAAGGAAAAGGCAGAGTCAGTCAGGTGAAGGTCTCGAGGTGGTACAGACGTTTTAACTCCAGGGATCTTACCCTTGAAGACCAAACAGTTCGAGCCAACCATCGACCTGACATCTGGAACAGATTCGGATGCTGGTTGATCGCTTGCAGAAGATCGTAGACAATGATGGACTTTATTTTGAACGATCAATGTTGGTGTTGCTCCATAAAATTGTGTTGTTTTCTTTCCGCTTCTTAAGTGAGTCAGTAATTTCTGGCCAACTTAATAAATTGAGCATAGTACTATTTTCTTCTACTATTTAGTTTGAATAGACACACGTTCGTTGGCATACCACTTTAGGTAAGCATAAATAATTGTATTATTTCATTGATTTTACTAATTATAATATCTATAGTTGAGAAATATCAGTATATATGTATTTTTAAGGTTTTGTGCAATCCATCTCACTTGACTTTTAAATGTGATTAGAATAATTTCAGCTAAATTTGGATGATCTTTCTCGTTAGATCTGTAAATGAGTTTGAAGTTACATCATAGGTGTTGTTCATCAATACAAGGCTCATCCATATGTTATCCATCCGAATGTTTGCCATCATCTGTTCTCCATCCGAGCTTCGCCCATCAATCTGATGTCCATCCCTGTTTTGGCCATCTATCTGTTGTCCATCCATGTGTTATCTGTCCATGTGTCATCCATCCATATGTTGTCCATCTAAGAAATGCCCATCTATTTGTGGTACATCCATGTGTTTCCCGTTAATCTCTTTTCCATCCATGTGTTGCTCATCAATCTGTTATCCATACATGTGTTACCTATCCATCTTTTTGCCATCCATCTGTTATCCATACATGTGTTACTCATCCATCTGTTGGCCATCTATCTTTTGTCCATCCATCTGTTGGTAATCCATGTCTTGTCCATCCTTGCGTTGCCCGTCCATTTGTTGTCAATTCTTGAGTGCCTATCCATCTCTTTGTTATCCAATTGTTGCCCATCCATCTTTCTTCATCTATATGCAGCCAATCTAAGTGTTTTTCCATTCATCTATGGTCCATCAATATTTTTCCACCCATCTGTTGTCCATCAATGTATTGCTTATCCACCTCTTGTCCTTCCATTTTCTCCATCCATGAGTTACTCATCCATCTTTGTCCATCCATGCGTTACCCATCCAAATATTGTCCATCCATGCGTTGCCAAACCATCTGTTGTCTATCCCTGTGTTGTCCATTCATATGTTCTGGTTTCATTGCTGATTCGCAGTTTGTGTAAGTGATCTGTTTTTCTTTATGAAACCATCAATCTTTTCGAAGAATAACAACAAAGATTGAAGTGATTCTCGGGCTCACGCCAAACCATGTGCTCTGAAGACGAAATAGCTTTTTTTTTAACCGTTCTTCCATTCTATTAATATAGCATTGCACTGTGCACAACAACTTCCAAGTCCCCCGTCAGAGAGTTCAAGTCGACCAGTGAAGAGCTTCCCAACTTTGCATTCAGGTCAGGAAATCATGTAGCTCTTCCAGCTACTAACTGTAATAAGATACACAAGGAAGCTCCCTTTGGGTTCCTTTTTATTAAATTTGTACTACCGTTCATTTCAATTAAAGTAAAGATCATGTGATTATTTTTGTCCTTATACGTTTTATATACGAGGGGCGGTCAATAAGTTTTGCAATTCGGATATAAGGAAACGAGATAAGAGGAAAAGTGTTTTAGTATTTTTCAATATAACTACCCTCGACTTCAATGCACTTGCGCCACTTGTCCCTGAGGCTTCGAATTCCCGACAACCAGAAATCTCCCGACTGCTGTTCAATCCACTCCTGGACGGCGAGCTGGACATCTTCATCGTCCCCAAACCAGCGCCCACGCAGTGCAGCCTTGAGCTGGCGGAATAAAAAGTAGTCGCTATGGGTTAGATCTGGACTGTAGGGGGGGTGGTTGAGCTCAACGAATCCGCACTCACGCAGGGCAGCTTGTGCAACTCTGACCTTTTGGACTTTGACGACGTTGAAGTCGATCATGGGGCGTGAGGTTTCTAGGGACCCAACGGCCAGAGACCTTGGTCATGGCCAAATTGTCGTGGATGATGTTGATTACACTGCCATGTGATATTCCAAGTTCTCGCTCGATTTCTTCGACCTTCACCCGTCGATTTTCGAGGATCATCCTCTCCACACGGGCCACATTGTCCTCGTTGGTCATGTCTGACGGGCGTCCTGGGCGAGGGGCATCTTCAAGGGACTCACGACCATGTCAGAACTCCCTATTCCAGTGAGCAATAGTTGCATAGGAAGGGGCGTTACGGTGTACACTACAACCATGCGTTCATGGATCTCTTTTGCATTCTTGCCTTCCTTGGTAAAAAATTTAATCACTGCGTGGTGCTCAACCTTCTCCATTGTTGAAAAATTTGTGACTGACGATCTGCGATCAGCTACTGCTTCTTAAATAGACGAGGCAGGAGCGTGCGGCTGCAGGTCCTGACTTGCCATAACTTGTCGTAACACCCCCACAAACAGCCATCCCCCTTCCTCTGTTTTGCCCTATCGATTCGCAAAAATATTGACCACCCCTCTCATTAGGTTTGCTATTTAACAAAGTAAATAGAAAATAGTATTCTGTTTGTATTATATACGTTTCTCTGTTTGTAGAACGTTTATCACCCTCATTTATTCTTTATTGGGTCTAAACAAGTGCGGAAAAGAGAGTGGGAGATTGTAAAGAGGTACAAAAAAACGACACGAGAGAGAGTCGCACTTGTGCCACTGAGGTCAGAAGCGGGTGCCACTACTCAAGGTTTTAGCTGTAACAAGGATATGGCCATTACTACACCATCCACTCCTCTGTGGGGGTATAAGCCACAATCTCCATTCAAAGCTTGATAGAGCAAATATTTCCAAGGAGACGCGATAGATGAACATGGCTCAAATTGGGGATAAGGAGGATCCTTTCGATTCCCCATTTCCCTCTACTATTCAAGATTAAATCGTCCCTAGGACATAGTCATTTGACTTACCGGTTAATCTTAATTTTAAAATAAGCTTCAACCACTAAATTAAACATATTTCTGAACTCAAAAAATTTCAAACGAGAAATTGACGTGACATTCTGTTCTCGTTTACAGCTAAGACGATTTTCCCCTTGTTTGCAGAGAATAAGTTTCGACTCATCTGAACTGTTTCGTCCTCTTTCCAGTCAATCGTTCCAAGGCGAATAAGATATTTAGTTTTTTTTCCCTTTCTCTTATAATTTAAATAGATCAAACCCCTTTGCATTAAATATTTTTTTATTTTTAACCTGCGTGTCAGTAGGAAAATTTGAGCTATGCCGTGACAGAGTGAAGAATTGTTTTTGTGTACACAAAACAAATAATCCTATTGGAACAATCATCAACAAAATATAAAACAAACAGAGGTTTTTAACCTATTTTACATACATATATGTCCAAATTTGTGTGGTAGAACAGGTTTTTGTTATTCAAATCTTCTGCATTTTTTAAAAATTTATAATACATATATACATATATCTTTTAGAATTGCCTGTATTTTTTCTCAATTTTTTTTATATTAAAATTTTCCGTTGTATATTTCATTATTTTTCTGGGCTCTTGTAAAGATGACCCACCTTAAGTTTTTTTTACCATAATATAACTTAACATAGCCAACTTAACCTGATCCGACCAAACTAACCTACTCTATTTTAGATTAGGTTGGATTACTTTAGGCTAGCTAGAGTTAGGTTAGGATTATATTAGAGTCGAAGAAACCTTTGGATGACTCATCTATACAAGATCCTTTTTCTTATATTTTAGTAGTCATATACAGGTCATAGCTTTTTTGCCAGGTGCTTATCCCTGAAGTGAGGCACTTTGGGTGCCTTCTCTCATATTGATTCCAAGTTAGGTGCCATTTCTTGAAATAAAGTTTCTCAAGGCGCTTAACTTGAATTGAACGAATTCAGGTGCGTGATTTTGAATTGTTTTTGAATCATTTGTCCATCGCCATCCCCCCACCTCCACACTCAGTAGGCGCTCGAACTTTACCTCTCAACACATCTCTGGAACAACTGGCGACTGCTCTGAGTCGAAGCTCTTAAAAGAGAGTGGCGTCAGTTACAAAAGACCCTCTTTAACAATTCAAGGAAGATATTGAGGCCTGACTGGCCCCATAAATTATGATTGTACAAGAACAACCTTTGACTTTGTCACGTTATTTAGAGACCACGTGCGATTGTTTCCGTCCATGGAAAACGTCACTTCCTGTTCGAGAACATTTGAGAAGTTTCGAGTCCTGAGCGCATTGGAGAAATATCCCCCAATCCTGCGAAATTGTCCCGAGCCTACCCCCAGCCGGCGACGAGGCGAGAAAGAGCCGCTGTGTTTTGCGCCTTGCTGTTAAATGATGAATCGGCTCCGCATCCGGATTAAAATGTCTGGAGCTTGTGAATCCTTTCTGCAAATTCCTCCTTCGCTTTCAGAATCGCCCATACTAATACACGGTTTTGACTGGGTGTCGAGGAGTCCCGCACGCACCTCAAAGTCGTCCTCATCATCTCAAGTCGTAGTCCAGTAAGCGTTCATCAGACAGCAAGACTTACTCCGGCGTAATTCCACCCCAGTCAATTAGTAGCGTTTGTGAACGGCAATCCTTTGAAGGTGCGTGACAGGGTCCCTTCGTTTAATCGAACCGAAGAAAATCTCCATCGATTAAAAAAGTTTCCTTTTCCAGTGGAATTACGAGAATTCCCGCATTTCCCGTCGAACTAAATTTTTGAAGATTGTCTATCTTCATCTGAAGGTAGGTTCGGATCATGCCTCGCTCGAAACGTGCCACACTTACCTCATCGGATCGATCCCCACTCATCTTATCGCAAGAAGGACCTTCCTAGAAGTCATCAACCTGTAAGATTGAAACCCCCCTCCATTATTAATATTTTCAAGTTCTTCCTTTTGATCTGAGACTAGTAACCCTAATCAATTAATTCTATTTGAGAATCCCTCTTTATAATATTTATCTAGAGACTATTTTAATTTAAATAATCTCTTTTTTTATTTTATAATTCTCATTTTGATATTTGTAAATTAATTATATTTTTGTTGTTTCATCTTTAACTAACCTTGAACGATACTCTCGGCCTATTCAAGTAAATCTCCCCATCCATTTATGCATTTTGTTTGATTGATCAGGACTTGAAACCCAACGACTCAAGTTTGACCTCTTAGTTGGTCGTTAATCCTTGCGAACAGTCCTTAAACGGTTCGCGTTGCAGTAGGTGATAAGTCACCCCACACATAGAATAGGAGTATATTATATATATATATCATATATATTACTTCAATATTATAAAACCACGTGTAAAGTGTAAATAAACCTTATAAACTAGGAAGAGATTGTAAAAAATGCAATACTTATAACAACAATCATAATAATAATTAATAAACTGAATAGCATTGCTAAAACTCTGGCATCGAAACGACTGCAGTTGGTTTTATGTGCTAACTATTCAATAAATGTTTATTTTAATTAAGCCACAAATTATGTGTATTTTAGCATAAATAAGAAGGTCTGCTAACCAAAAGTCGCGTGCTCTCACTTATACTGATTTATGACCTTACGAGCTTCAAAACCTTCAATAATTCACGACCTCAATTTGGGAGGACCTTGGCAATTATATCATTTAAAAGAGAATATAAAACCAAACGGTTTCAAATTTAGTTAGAATGGGCCGAATAATTATGATGTTATTGCAAAGAAATTCCCCTGCTAACTTCGAGAGGAGTTTAGTAACCCTACCATTTGAAAGAGAATGTTAAGCAACATCAACTTTAAAATTCGTTAGATTGGGCCGAATAGTTATGATGTCATTGCCAAAACAAAATTATTTCCGGGACACCTTGGGTGGTGATGGTGTAAGTGGTGTAGGTGGTGGTGATGGTGTAAGTGGTGTAGGTGGTGGTTATGTAAGTGTATGTAGATGTGGTGAAGGCGTTTGCGGTGTAGGTGGTAGAGTTGGTGGTGTAAATGGTGGTGGTGTAAATGGTGGTAGTGTAAATGGTGGTGGTGTACGTGGTGTATGTGTTAGTGGTAGTAAATGTGTTATTGGTGTTGTAGGTGGTGGTGTAAGTAGTGGTATTGTAGGTGGTGGTTGTGTAGGTAGAGATGGTGTAGGTGGGGGTGGCGGTGGTATGGTGTTGTAGGTGGTGCTTGTGTAGGTGTTGTTTTATAGCTGGTGTATGTGGTGGCGTTGTAAGTGATGGTGGTGGTGTAGGTGGTAGTGATGTAGTTTTAAGTGGTGTAGGTGTTAGTGATGTAGTTGCAGGTGGTCTAGTTTTTGGTGGTTTAGGTATAGGTGGTGTTGATATTGCCGGTAGTGGTGTAGGTGTAGGGGGGGTATGTAGGTGGCGTAGTTAGTGGTAGTTTTGTTATAGGTGGTGGTGGTGTAGGTGGTGCTTATTTTGCTGCTAGTGGTGTATGTGTAGGTGGTGTAGTTACAGGTGTCAGAGTTAGGGGTGGTTTGGGTATAGGTGGTAGTGGTGTAGGTGTTGCTGATTTTGCTGGTAGTGGTGGTGTTTTCGTTGTAGGTGGCAGTGGTGGAGATAGCGTAGGTTGTGGTGGTATAGGTTGTGTAGGTGATGATTCGAAAGATAATGTAAAACTACATAAGGGTTTCAAATTTGCTTAGATGCAGTTGTAGGTAGTGCACGTGGTTGTGTTGTAGTTTGTGACGGTGTAGGTATTGGTTGTGTAGGTGGCGCAGGTGATTGTGGTTGAGTTGGTGCAGGTGGTGGTGGTGTAGGTGATGTTGGTAATGGAGTATGTGTGCTGGTGGTGTAAGTGATAGTGGTAGTGGCGTAGTTGGTGATGGTGTAGGTGGTGGTGGTGTAGGTGATGTAGGCATTGTCGTGTAGGTTGTAGTAATGTAGGTGGTGTGAGTGGTGGTGGTATAGGTTGTGTAGGTGGTGATTGTGTAGGTGGTAATGGTGGTGTAGGCGGTGTAGATAGTGGTAGTATAGATTGTGTAGGTGAGGATTCGAAAGAGAATGTAAAACTACATAAGAGTTTCGAATTTCCTTAGAATCGGTGAATAGTTATGATGTTATTACCCCCTGCAATTTTCTTTTTTAGCATTTTACCATTTTCTTTACATACCTTGTTTCAAGACCTTCCCGTGAGAGATACCACCCGCCCCTCTATATTGTTACGTTAAGTTCTGTGGCCAGAAGGGAGAGCTCTGGCAATTACAGCTCTTCCAAGCTATCCGGCTGCAGAGAGCTCTCCACGAGCTGTTTTGGTCGATACTAAGTTAACAAGTCATTACTTATGCTCTACAATCACTCTTACAACTGTTTATTAAACAAAAAGCAAATTATTTTTATGCAATCATGGTGAATGAATTTCGGCTTCTGACCATATATATCTACGTTTGCCAGAACTGGTTTTACTTGATTTTTGGTATGCAACATTAATTGAGATACAGTTCTTCATAAATCATTGCACAACTCTGGCCATCGGCTAATCAACAACTTGCTTGTCTTCTTTCAAAATGAAAAATAAGTCATTTTGCAGTGTATTAAAATATAAATTCGAAAAAAATGTTCATGTTTTTAAAATAAAATTATGATCCGTACTAGAATACTAGAAAGCCAAGGCCAAATGTTTTCTAACATCTCAGAAACTTTAAGAAATTAGATAAATGCAGGGTCGTAAAGTTATAATTTGCAAATAAATATAACAGTGAAATAAAAGAAATAAATTGCAATAATTTATATATTCTCCAAACAATCAACAAGATTGACCAAAATACGAAATTTGACTTAAACATGTAACATCAGCAACATATAACAGATAAAAAGATGAAACTCTGTGTAAATGACAACAGCACCAAGCTGATACAGGAAGCTCATAAACGTGTCAAGAGTCTTTTAGCAGTGATGAGAGCATTTATTCTTAAGAGTCATGCGCTCCACGAGAGTATGACACTTGAGGGGTCTGAAACTGGCCCACTTCTTGGTGATGAATACCTTCAGTTACTCATTGGAGGCTGGTTAACGACCACTTTAGGCCTCTTCCATGTGCAGTCAGAGGTTCTCCAAGGAATTCATATCCGGAAACTGAGGTAGCCAGTCCATCACTGTGATATTAGGTAGTTATATTGAAAAATACTAAAACCCTTTTCTTCATATCTCGTTTCCTTATATCTTAATTGCAAAACTTATTGACCGCCCCTCGTATGATAGGATAGCTTGGTATTTATCTGAATTCAGGATGCCATCACAAATGGTGAGACGACCCACCTCTCGACCCCACATGTAGCTCTGTACCTTTACAGAGCGGTCACTATGCTTTACTGTTGGCACTATGTCCTTTCGATTTTATTATTTTCCTGGCCTCTTGCCGACTATAACTTTATCTGCGGTCGAGAAAAACGTGGAACATGAACCTATAGGACCATAAGACACGCCCTGACTGACGTATGGTCCAGTTTCAGTGAGCACCTTCACAAGCCAGTTATTATTCAAATTTAATGCTATTTTATTTATAGCAACAGATTAAAATTGAGTTTTTTTAAAAGGCAGAATACAGAGTGCGTAAGCTATTTTAGGTCAGATATATACCTACACAAAAATGACACTTAGATACAGATAATAATATCTTTCTTGCTGAAAAGTTTTGAGGATAAGAATAAACATTGTTTTGTAGTTTTATTCAATAGTCTCCTTCAGCTACGATGACGGCTTCTGTGTCTGAATCCCCTACATGCTAGGATCAAGTGGTTCTTGATCATATTCGACATTACTCTGACTATGGAGGCTTTTGGGGATTCTTTAGTGTAATGAAGGTGCTCATTAACCTCTTTCTCAACTACGCTACATACATAGTAGTCCAATGGATTGAGCTCTGGGGATCTAAGAGGGAAAATGTTAGAGGTTATGTGATCATGAAAATTTTCCGCCATCCCTTCCTTGCGTTTCTTGAGCCTTGTGTGATGGTGTCGAGTACTGTTGAAACACATAGGGTCTTCCGTTGCGTACATTGTCGATCCATGGCTTAACCATCTTTGGTCTATAACTCCTTGCAAACTTTGTACACAAAAGATCTAGCGACTTTTTAAAATCGTGCTATTTCTAAATTACTATGTTCAGCCTTTAGAGCCGCAATAGCTGCGTGCCTCTTGATTTTTATGTAAGCATAGGGTCTGCCATTAATAATTCTGAAATAGAGAAAATATGAAGTAAAATAATATGCTGCTATAATAAAAATAACATATGTCCTCAAATACCTTACGCACCCTATATATTTAGCAATTTAATTATATACACTTTGTTGCATTTATTTAAAAATATATGTGGTGGTGAGGTATATAAACTTTCCTTCGGGCGCCACCAATGAGGGTGCGCAGCAATTTGGTCGTGTGAAAAAAGTAAATTTCAATTAATCTTTTAGACCATTTTATTTATCTTGCTTATCAAAGACGTTTTGTTTCACTTTATTTATCGTCCTTAAGATGGAGAGAGAGAGAGAAAAAAAAGAAAGAAAGAGAAACGGAGAGGTACGTTGTCTGTTAAATCGTTGTCTTATAAGGAATAAATATCGTAGTCTCTCCATCCATTTGTTGTCGAGATGAAATTAACTCATTGAAAAGGTTTAATTTTCATTGGAATTTTCCCATCATTGAAGTTATTCAAGAAATTCGCCATTAATTTTCGTTTCAATTAGAACCTTCTCATTGAATCCTGAGAAATTCTAAGGATAAATATTTACCTCCTGCACAATCAAATCTCAGAAGGAAGCTGTGACCTCCTTCAAGTGATTATTCCATCAGATGATAATTTTTATTGAATTCTTTCAATGTGGGTGGTTTTTCGTGATTTGAGGCTGATTATTTTATTTATATGATGATTAGAGTTATTGTAATGATTATGCACTCAGGAGATGCCACAAAGAAAAGATCATAAAATGAAATTTAGCTTTGAATGCAAAGGTCTTTGCCTATCATATCAACCAAAGTAGGCTCGTCATAGGCTTTCACAGAGCCCCAGTCTACAAACTTAGAAAATGTTTGATAGATTATATTGGTCTTTAAATTACAGTTAGAGGCAACAAAGGAGGCATGGGGATGTATAGCCACAGGAGAGGCATGTTCAAAAATGCTCTTCAAGTGTTTGACGCTCCAAATAATCTCGTCATTAGGATAATTGGGTTGTGCACTTTCCACATCTCTCTACATCTACTCTCTTCCATAATTCCATATGGAGCAGATGGTTAGAAAAACACGCTCAAATTATGCAATATATTATTTACAATTTCAGGTAGAAAATCTTCTTAATTTCTCAAGTCAAGTTGCTGCAGCTCGCGTAAATGGAGAGCTTTGGAGATTGAAAATGGCACTTGGCCAGAAGCGAGCGAGTGGCAGGGCGATGAAAACCCAATCTATATGATTTTATTCATGACATGACATTATTTGAATAGACATAAAAACAGAGGGATAACTGTGGTGAGGCACAGAGAACGAATAGTGGGAGAAAAAAATGGTGGGTAAAAAACTAAGAGAGGATAGGAAGAGTTAAAGGTCGGTGGCTTGACACGGATGCATTGTGTTTTTGTATGTTTAGGTAGTGGTATTTTATTGGACTGGGCGGCAAAGAGAGTGGGGTTTAAACTAGAGGCGCGAGTTAAGGAAACTCGATGATCACGACGTTGTTATCGTATGTGGGTGCTGGTGCTTAGGTATCAAGGGCTGCTGGCTCTCTTAACACCAATGCACTGTGTTGGCGGTCGTGTGTGCTTGGTTTACGTCCGCGTACGTATGTACGTCTGATTCGTACATGGGTACAGCCGTTCCACTTTAACCTAAGCGTGATCTAACTTAATTCTTTAACCAGGGAGGATTCCTATTATTATATATCTATTGCCATTTGCAGCGTTCGAGGACCTAATTAAACAACTCGAACAAAAATATACTTTTAATTACATAAAAAAGTGAAAAATTAAATCTTTAAATATAGTAATGCTATAAATAAAATGAACTAATAAAAATCAACACTACCAAATGAGTAATACGCGATGGTTGAAGCAAAACCACTTTCGCGCGGAATGGTAAATAACAAACATGAATAAGTTTTGGATTCCTTTTAACTTTAACTAAGAGGGAGTCGGCAGTGGGGTGACCTTGAACAAGAACCTCCTCGAAGAGTTGATTAGAGGCGAGTTGGACTGGAGCCTTCCTCGCTGACGTGAGAATGGTGGAGAAAACAGCTGATGCTTCTCACTGGGTTAAAGAGACGCGTGACAAGTCTATTCGGGAAAAGCAGCTGATGATTATCCCGAGTAGGTGGAGACGTGAGGCGAGACTTCATGCCTTGAAGATGTAAGTGAGGGGATCTTGGATGAATGGAAGTTATTCCGATCCCTGTCCTATAAATTCGGGCTTCTCGATGATGAGACCTGACCAAGAGGTGAATCTTTTATCAAGTGGGAATTTACGTTGGTATTCTTCCATGGTGACGGGTATCTCAGTTTTCATATTACTCTGGACGAGAATGATATGAGGGTGGGTTTCGATACTACTGGTCTACTCTTCTAAGCGACCAAAGAAACGGCCCCTGGAGGGAACGTCCTGCTCGGTTCCAAATATCTTCTTTATTCGCTGTTTGACTCTGTGACTCGTCTTCTTCTCTGGATTGCTACGCGGATTCTCCTTTTTCATTTCTACAGATTGAACAATATATACGTCGATTATCCCCTGTTGGAGGGGAGACGAGGGAGTTTAGGAGGAGGGAACCCTCACTAGCCCACAGTTGAGCCTCTCTCCTACGGCATAAATTTTCAATGTTGTGACACTTCGCCCCTTCTGGTTTACGCACGGAGAAAGTGAAATTTCGTCTATTTGACGAAAATAGACCAAAATAATAAGAGGGGACAGTGAGCCTGTTCATAGATTTTTATTCTAAAGACTAACCCACCCTCCTATGTTTAGAGTAACGGACTACGAAATCTGCTAACTGAAATCCTTCTTTGCGAGCGACCTTCGAATGGTCTTTGTGGCAGCGGGGAAAAGTGGAGGGGGAACAGTTCACGCTGTATAAACAAACTAGCGTCTGTTTGCCCTCGCGATATTTATTCCCTCACAGCGTGTAGGTGGGGTCTCTTGGGAATTTCCCAACTGACGTGTTAATCGGCTTAGGAGGGTGTATGTGTTAAGTGGTTTGAGTTTGTAGTTGTCGTGTTATGTGGACATGTATGCGTATCAGGGGAGCAAAATGGTCTAAAATTTCGTCCTTCATTAAAATTCCCCTAACATTCTCAGCCCAATCCTTAGACTAACTAAGGAAAATAGTCCCTGCTGGTTACCACTCCAGTGGGGACAATACCCGTGCTACAAATGTAACCTTGAGCAGCGACCCGCCCTTCCGACTCCGATGCCCCCGAACAAAATAGACTTTCTCTCTCTCCGGTCATCATTTGCGCCATTTTTAAATCTCCCAACATCGATTTCGCGCCTCTTTAGACCCAGGAAAGGGTGAAGGATGGTGTTAAACGCTACAAATAAATATACTACAAATACTGTAAATAGCCTATTTCACTGATCTCTTTACTTCCCTTTAGTACTGACTGAATTCAGCCTAAATGACGATGTTGCATTCTTCTATCTGTAGGAGAGTATGTCATTGTATTTTGTTACTTCCTTTTTTTTGTGCTGTTATTTTGTAGTCTCACTTGTTCTTCTTTTGTATTTGATGCCCTTTTCTCCTTGCTATTCTCCAAAGTTGAATGTAATAAAATTGAAAAATTTTAATATTCTCGCAGTTTTCTAATGTGGATTCTGTCACTTGTTAATTTCATTCATCAAACTTATTTGCACTAATTTTAAAAGTCCTTTGGATGTCAAGTTTAAGTAGATTTCCTACCTTTGCATTGATTTTGTCTCTTGTTTTAGATATACTCCTTTGTAATCAATGTTAAAAGACTTAATACTGATACGATTAAATGATTAATTAAAACTAATTGGTAAAGATACTGGACTCAGAAACAATCATATTCGTGTCCAGTAGTGGTTCACCAGTAGTAACCTAACTAAAGACATTGCCTACTCATCAGGCCTCATAGATACACCGAGAGCGTCCGAATCATGCTGTTTTTTGTTTTCTGAATATCGATATTGATTGCTGGAATATCAAAGGGGTAAAGGTATTTTCTTCTATACCCTTTGTGAGTAATCACACTCAGAATTTATTATACCTAATTGATTCACACATACACCTCATACCTTAACCAAATTCTCTCCATCTCTTACTTTTACCCATTTTAAGTCAACCATGTTGACGCCAAGTTCCTGGCAATGCGTAAAGAATAATAACAAAAAGATGATGAAGCTGATAAAGCACCTCCACCATAATAAAAAAAGCCCTACATTAATATGCACATAATAAAAAGTAGGGATCAGCTACTCATATCTTTCCATCAGGATTTTTTAACTTATTTGCTATCATCGCATTCAAACCGAAGAAAGAGGAGACACTTTCTTTCAAACAAATCAAATCAAAGTCTATTTTTTTGTGGTGCGCACCTTTAGTCATCCATGTCATCAACTCATTTCCACGCATCCGCCCATTTTCACGTCAAATTTACTCCTATTCTTTACGTTTTTCAAGGTACACTCCACCCTTCTACACAATTTCATCGCTGATTTCAACCCGAAAAAGGTGGCGTTGATTTGGCGTTTGCATTGTGCGACGTCTCCTCCGCCCAGTATTCAGTATTTATCGCCCGAGAGTTAGCGAAGACAGCTCGAATTTTGACCAATTTGGGCTCATTTGATTTATGGTCAGAAGAAAGCGAGCAGCGTTCAGGAAACGGCTTATCAATGGGCAGACGGCATAAGAAAACGGGCTTGATCAATAAAGATTATCTAGGCAAGCCAAAAGCAACGAAATCATTGCATGTATAATAAAGATCTGAAAAGACCCTCTTAAGGAAATTAGAAATTAGCGAGGTTAGCCTATTGAAAATCTGATGAAAATACATAATCCTTCTAATAGAAAAGTAAATTGAAATGTACGCAGAGATGGTATGGGGTTAGTATAGCAACCTTCACACTGCATTGAGTTCACTGATGTTTTAAGTAGAATAATACTCATGGCTGTCTAATTACTGTTCTAAGTTGTGTTTGAAATGACCCTCCTATAAAGGCTTCACGGATAAGGCTTTAGTCAAGAAGATAAGTGTGATCTTCTTCGTCTTGGATATGGTGATGTGTAATAGGTTTGAGTTGTATGGAGACAGGTCATTACGAATATTTGGAATAACAACGTAAGTATGGTTTCAGATCTGGGCCTTCCATTTTGGGGGTTTGTGTCCAACTTTACTAAACTTTCAGGCAAAGGACATACAAGTACAAGGAAATTATTGGGACAAGACTCCAATATATGAATGTAAATAAAATATAACCCGCTGTCTTCTATTGTGACGTGTCTATAATGTCTCGCGAGCCGAAAGAAGTAGTAGACGCGCAGTCATGGCAGCTTATGAAAGATGAAGTGCCATACCATGTTGTGCAAGAAGACGAAAGAGTGAGAGCAGGATAATTAGGTCAATTACTTCCTTAGCTGGGTACCGACTGGAATCTCATTTAAGATTATTAGGTGGCAATACTAGATATGTCTAACATCACGAAATTCAAGCTACAATTTCAGTACTCATTTAAAATAAAGTTAAAATAAAGTTAACAATGTTAAAACCTTTACTTTATTTTTTTCGGAAGTATATTTCAGTCTCTAAATTGTAAATTTAAATATTACTGCCTATTCTCGGGGCTTCTATTTACTTCCTCTCTTATATCATGATCTTTCGCACACAAATCAGTGCATAAATCAACGGATACAGTGTTCAATGCTTGTTTAAAACATGAAAAGATACAACATTCCGGATCTACCTTAGCTCCCTTCCCTACAATCCAAAACAGATCATACCAAATGTGGTTTTCAAGATGGCAACCGGTATTTCCAGTCGGTTTGATATTAACCACATTCTACATATGTTCATGCATTCGCTATCTTATATCTGTGTCTGTACTAAAGTATGCATGAGTTAGTAAATTTTTACTATTCTACGAGTATAAAAGAATATTTAAAAACGTGAACGTATGTGTGTGTAAATTCTGTGTCTCTGTGTGCGAGGAGAGATGAAAAGAGAGTCTTCCATTCAATGACAATAGAAAACGCCTCGAGCTCTGGTGGGAGAGGTTCGCATATGAAAGAGAAACGATAGATAAATTATGAAGAGACAACATGAATAGAAAAAGGGTCATAGGATGACTTGGAGTGAAAACTCCCTATAAGATAAGAGAAAGATTCAGCCAGATAGATAGACAATTATTTATTTTACTTGTCTACGTGCCATACCCACTCAGTATAACGCTATCACATTCGGCTTAAAATTACATTTGAGGGAGATGGGGCCGGACCACCCGATGTGACATTAATGCAGTATCAGATTCACCAAATATAATCAATTCCATGTACCTCAGATTAAATAAATCATTTGTGAAATCCTAAGTTATAAATCGTCACTAATCTCAAGAATCTGGAAATAAGAACATTTGCAATAGTGCTTTATTAATGAAAACATAGTTGTCTAAATTAATTGTACTGTTTGAATTTCATGTTTTTATACTCCTGGGACGCCATGTACTACCCACTTCTAGCGTAGTTCTTCCTGAAATGATTTGTTCTTACTCTTACTCTATGCCTTTCAAATCCGATTTTAATTCATCTTTCTGCTCTTCAATCTTCAGAATAAAACTTTTCCACACCCTATGATCTTTTTTTTGTAAGGAGACCCATTACCATGGCAAGACGGAGCAATGGCCATGAAAGATGCACCTCTTTTCCTCTGCTTGGTTCTAAGTAGTAGACTCGAAACCACTATCATTTATATTTGTCCTAACTTTACCATATTATTGACGAATATGTTTTCAAGAACTTTCTTAATGACGTACCTTCATTAATTTAGTTTTTTCAACAAATACTAAAAGTCTTCTTTTTTTTCTGATCCTCATATTTTTTTTAAAGCAATGGAAAAAAGTAAATAAACCACAGATTTTGCAGTACAGCTTTTGGTTTAAAAATTAAAAGACAAAGTAAATCATGTAACAAATCAGATTGGAATATTATTTTGAAGACAAGTTTCTTAATAGAACAAAGTTCATTGGATGTAGTTTTAAAAAAAGGAAAGAAGAACTTGATGAAAAACTAATATATCGTTAAAGCGGAGTTAAGTTGTGAACCGCCGACTCTAGGTGTTGCTGAAGCAGAAGCCGGAATCGCTACGTTTTTTACCTCACTCTGCATAATCCTACACCAGGCCCCATTCGTAGAGAGCGAGCGTTTTTGCTCCGCTGTTTAGAAAGCTCTCTCTATGGGAGGCGAGCCAATAAAAAGAATCTCTGCCCCCTCTCATGGTTACCAAATAACGCGGAAGATGGAAAGACCAGGAGGACCGTAATCACAGCAGACGTATTTGTTATCAAGGTTTGAGGAAGAGAAAATTATAATTGAATGGCTACTTTTAGTAAATATATGTGTAGTCTTGTGCGTCGTTTTATATTTGATTTCAGCCATACTTTCAGTGATATGTTGCATTTCCATTTCTATGGATAGACTAACGTTTTCTCAAAAATTGGCCTATGTTACTACTATAGCTTAACTGAAGATTTGTCTAATTTAGAAACACTTTTTTATGACCGATATCAAATGTGCCACATTTGTAAAGTAAGTTGCAGTCTCTGAACCCTTTCACTGTCCAAGGCCCTTTTATAAGTATTCTCAGAATGGCCTTGCCCTGTCTTCAAACTTTTAGATATAGGAGGTTTATTTGGTTGGCTGGGTGGATAAGATTTAGAATGCATCTCATATAATATCGTATGTGATGCATGGACGCCAGAGTAATATGTCCCATGCATCACATGTCATGCACAGGACACTCAAATAAGAAATTCCTAGGAAATTAATTTTCAGACACCAATATTTTTAAAGTTTCACAGAAATGGAATTTTTTCAAACTTTTCTCTCACTATTTTCGTCTAATATTTAGAGTCATTCTGAGATTCTAGCTTTCTTTTGGGGAGAGGGGGAGGGAACAACAAAATTGAACAAAATATTCCTGTTTTTTTATATAGATAATAAATAGGAATTATCTGACATAGTCATATTCTGGAATGGCATTATTACGATCTCAACCACAAGAAATGAATATGCAATACATTATGCTGACTGACCAAATTTTAGTGTAATTTTATATGTAATTTATGGGTGTTTATTTAAATTCTGAATATACTATAGTTCGATAGGCCAAAAACTTATGCAGTTACGACAAGAAATGCATATTTAGGACAATTTAAATATGAAAGAAATCGTTACCTTTAGAATTATTCAAGTGAATAAGGGTTTTCTCTTAATTAAACTCGAAATCCTACAAATATATTAGCCTCGTTCGTTTTTTTATTCAAGGTTTAATCCATTCAAGTCATATTTAATGACCTGATAACAGGAGTTACATAAAAACCGGGTATGTTATACCGAACATATTCTGATTAGTATATTTGTCCATTTTGGCTGCTTTGAGAGTTTAATTATGGCAAAAAAAATATTTATTCTCCTCAGCTCAATAATTATTAGCTTTCAATAGGTAAGAAAAAAATCAATATGTATTAAATATTACCTTGTTTCTTAAGTGAATGAAAAAAACTCATAAGTGAATATTGGTTCTGGCTTTATAAGTGAAGTGAATTATAAGATATTGATCTCCCACAAACATTATGACAGGTAAATGAAGCTCAATAGAAGAAGAAATCTAACAGTTGTAATATTTAGCGATAAGAAAAGTACTGTAGCATTTGTATGGATAAATATTGATTGAAAATGTTTGAAGATCTGTGAGGGATATATATATATATATATATATATATATATATATATAGTCATATGAGTTGCTACTCACCAGTCTAATCTTTAATTTCACGGTGAAGGTAAGGACACATAGGAGGCTGAGGTACATGTGATGTATTTATAAAACAACGTTTCTAGCGTATCACCCATCTTCAGGTTCTAAAACATAAAGTAATCTAATACAGTTAAAGAATATTTAAAATAATTAGGTTAACACTATGTAGGTAAATCAAAAATTAGAAAATAAAATGCAAGAGAATCAAATTATCAATCTAATGTACTCACTATTGACACGAAAAAAAAGAAGCAGAAACACAAAAGTAAAAAATTACAGTATAATATTGCTTACCGATGAAGTTCAGGAGAAATCTCAAGGTGAAGAAATTATAAAGGATGTGGCTTGTTGAATGATAGGAATTTGATTGGCTGGTTGTTAAATAAGAGAAGGTTGGTTGGTTGTCGAATGAGGTAATTAAAATGACCTCATATATGTATATATATATATATATATATATATATAACAGATATTGCAAAAGTCTTGTTACACTATTTACGACGCTCTCAGTAAAGGATACAATGTTAATTTTGATGCAGTTAGACAAGTTTTTATTGTTTTAACATATAAATATATGTTTAGATTGTAATATTAATTTATGTGGCCACCCTCTGTGGAATGACCGCGCTCTAGGAGAGACCTAAAGGCCGTGCACAGGTTGCAGACGAAGTCCTTCCTCACCATGGGCTACACGTAGTTGACAGAGGACTCCAGCTCGTCCAGATTGCTGTGGCAGACCTTGCAGGCCTTTCCCTCGACATGGTCTACAGGTTGTCGTCAATTAGATAGAGGTCGGGCGACTGCACCGGCAAAATCCTTCCCGCAGAATTTCATGTTCGACCCCAACTACTCTTGCACGGTCTTGGCCGTGCTTCGTGAACATTCCCACCCAGGGCAGGACTTTCCTGACCAAGATGTTCCTGTATTCGGTCGTGGTGAACTTGTATCCAGCCGCGAACCATACTGGTGATATCTTCACGCTATTCGACTAGTTGGTCGTGGACCTTGGAGACGTCCTGACTAAGGCTTACCATGCTGTCGTTCTGCTTGTTGATGAAGGGCTCGATCCTGAAGGTTTTTTCATTAGAAAAAATCAAAATTCAATTGGCGTGACTCTTCAAGTCGTTTAGAGGCCAACGACAGTGCTCCCGCAGTTGTTCTCTATGTGAAGGAATGAATAGAACAAGGAAAAGCAGACGCTAGATGGTTTATAGAGCGTCAACCGTTACGCTCCACATGGGCCAAGACTTTACCTTTCCTTCCCCCCCTTTCCCCGCTGCTCAAGATGTGAAGTCGCTCGCAAAGAAGGGGATAATCGACGTATATACAGTTCGATCTTGAGAAATTTAGGAGACAATCCGCGTAGCAATCGTGAGAAGAAGACGAGTCCATAAGGCAAACAGGGAATAAAGAAGATAGTTGAAACTGAGCGTGACTTAACCTCCCGAGGCTGTTCCTTTGGTCGTTTAAAAGATCAGACCAATGGTATCAAGACCAACTCTTACACAATTCTCGTCCAAAGAAAATCCTGTATCTCAGTTTTCTGAAAAAAAATAGAGATACCCCTCACCATTGAGGAGTACCAATGTGAATTCCCATTCGAGAAAAGATTCACATCTTGATTAAGTCTCATCATCAAGAAGCCAGAATTGGTAACACAGGGATCTGTATAACTTACATTCATCCAAGATCCCCTCACTACATCGTCAAGTCGAGAGCAACCTCGTCACATGCCTTGAACTAACACCGGGAGAAGCATCAGTGGTTTTCCCGAAACACCTTCCCACGCTCGCTTAACCTCAGCGAGGCAGTCTCCAGTTCAACTCGCACCAAATCGCCTCACCGAAGCTAGGGGACTCACTTTCAAGGTCAACCAACTGCTGACACCCTCTGAGATAAAGGTAAAACGAATCCAAAAGTTATTCATTTTTTTCTTTCCTATTATGAGCGAAAGTTTATTTAAAGATTTAATATTTCATTCTTTTTATGTAAGTAAACGTATATTTTGTTTGAGTTGTTTAATTAATGGGTTGAGGAATAAGTTATTGCGGTTTTATCAAATTTATTCCTTTGAATTAACAATTTTAGAAAAACTTCTTTTTTAATTGATAACAATATTCAATTTAATCAATAATGTATTCTCCAGTGTTATTTACGACTTATTCCCAACGTTCAACTAGTTTTTGGATGCCTCTGGAATACAAATCTACTCAAAGAATTCGTCTAACCAGTTTCTTAATTCCACATCAGTATTGAACGAAACGCCATGCAAATTGTTGGAGAGCGATCGGAACAGATGGAAATCCGATGAAGCCAAGGCCGGCGAATATGGAGGATGCGGCAGAATTTCTTAATTAAGCGTTTGGATGGCATCTTTTGTCATATTGGCAATGTGAGGACGAGCATTGTCGTGTTGCACAAGGACTCCATAACTTCGATGAGGTCGCTTTTCACGAATAGCTTCGGTGAGTCAATACATTTGTGAACGTAGAGTTCTGCATTTAAAATCTCGTTGTTCGCAAGGAGCTCATAAAGAATGATGCCTTCACAATCTCACCACACACACAGCATCGTCTTTCGTGGGTAAGTCCTTGCTTTAATCGCGGAAGTAGTTTTTATTGGGGCTAAGCCATTGTTTTCGATGGTTCATGTTGACTTCAGCACACCATTTTTCGTCACCAGTGATGATGCGGAAAAGAAATCTGTTCTTATATCCACGATTAGCCTTGTGATGAGCAAGCAAACCTGCGGCAATCGTGGAGCGTTGAAGTTTGTTGCTTTCACTCAAAGCGTGCGGAACCGATTCACCGAGTTTTTTAACTTTTCCCATCGAATGAAGGTGATTCACTATAGTTTTCTGATCACACGACAATTGTACAGCTAATTCTCTTGTCGATTTACGAGAATTTTCATGAAGAAGGTCGTTCAATCGATCTTCATCTAACTTTATGGGGCGACCAGAACGTTCTTCGTCATTAAGATTGAAATGAGCGTTTTTGAAACGTGAAAACCACCATTGAGCTGTCCTTTCTGATAAAGCATTTTCTCCGTACACACCACAAATATCGCGACGAGCTTTAGCTTTGTTTGCATTTTTCCCGTCTCGATTGAAAATGAATAACAACAAGTGTCTAAAATGCGCCTTTCTTTTAACTTGACATTCCATTTTGAGGGTACAGAACAAAAATCAAATTAACACAACTTTTAAATAAATCGCAATGACTTATTACTCAACTTCAAGACGTAGCCTAAGCAAAAGCCTAATAGTTTACGCTATTAAGAGACGTAGACTAAACTTTGCAAATTTTGCTCCATTATTTATTATTGTTTCTTAATATGTGCACAAATCACGCCAACAAAACTAAAATCAACACAACATTAAAAAAAACGCAAGAACTTATTCTTCAACCTAATAGATCCTCGAACGCTGCAAATGGCAATAAATATATCATAATACGAATATTCCCTGGTTAAAGAATTAAATTAGAGCACTCTTAGAGAAATTGGAACGATTTACACACGTACGAATTAAACGTACATACCTACTCGGCCGTAAACCACGACACTCTGCATTGCTCTTCCTGTCTTCAAAAGTTTTTGAAACGTAGAAATTAAATATAGCGAAATCCGTTTTTTTTATACCATTTGTAGAAGTTTTACTTACTCTTTCTTTCTCACTTGGAGTAGTTTTTTTTCAGATCCATTCTTATTCTCTAGGCCTAAATACAAGAAAAAACTTTTATTATAATTTTGGGGGGAAATAAAGAACAACAAAATGCAGGGCTGTATTTTTCCAATCAAAATTTACTCTAACAATTTACTGGGTTTCAATAGCAAGTAGCCATTTCTTCGGGTTAGAGAATAAAATTTATAATGTATTTTAGAAAGAAGTTCGATAAAACCTTCGAATATACGACTCACTCCCCCCAAAAAACAGCCATGCCTGATTTTTTTTTCAATATTTTCTAAATTTCGCCAGTTGTAATTTTTTTTTAATCCAAAACTGCCATTTTCTTTAAAAAATTGAATTAATAAAATAACAAACATGGTCATTCTCAAACTTTTAACAAAGTCTTGGGAAATATCCCTAAATATGTATGTTGTTATGGATATAAGTAAATTATATATATATATATATATATATATATGCTTGAAATATCCCAAAGTAAAATAATAGACAGAATAACCCAAGTGCTTTCGTGTTTACATCATCAGGGGCAGAAGAACAATGAAATTGAGAAACAGTTAATGTGACGTCATTCAAACGTACCGACGAACAAAGACAATCGTTTAGGGTGAAAAAACAACTAAGGAACAAATAAATAGCCCATCCGCGGAACTACAATATGCAAATCAATTCAACAAATTAAATTTATATTGCAAACAAATATTATTCATGATACAATTATCTAATTCAAATAGACCCTTACTTAGATTGAAATTAAAGTTATTGAAGAATTTGATCATGGCTGATTCCATTAAATTTCTTTCAATAAAATTGGAGACAAAAATAATGGATTTTGCTTTAGACCAATCTATTTGATGGTTCAAAATAAATTAATGAATATACAGTGCATTTAAAGTTTGCCCCGTTCGACAGCAATACTTATGCTGTTTAATTCTTACATCTAGGCTTTTTGTTAACTGGCCTATATAAAAACCAAGACAAGATTTGCACGGAATTTTAGAAATGTAGGCCATTTTATTAGCGGGAGAAATTTTAATTACTAAGTTTTTTAACGTGGAATTATTTGAGAATACAACATTAACATTAAAATATTTTAATAATTTAGGAACATGGGACAAGTGTTTATAAAAAGGGAGTGTTAAAATATTATTTTGCGTAAATGAGTATTTAATTTTATTTATTGTACTCAAAGGTTTTATCGAATTTCTTTATAAAATCGATTTTTCATTTTAATCTTTACCTTGAGAAATAGCTACTGGCTCGTAAAACTAAATAAACCAAATGTGTATTTTTGCTAGTAATTTTTTTATATTTTGTTTATATGTTTAACTTGATAATATTTTATTAAATAATGTTTAAATAATCTGGTATGTTTTCTAAAATAGAATTTAACCAATATATCTTTTTGCTTCGCTAAATTTTATAACTCTTGTGTACTCAATATTATTCTATATAAGTAATATGAATTTAAATAAAGAACTTACCAGATTTTTTTAAATTTCTTTGACACTCGTTTTTTTTTATCTTTTAAATGTTTACGTACGAGGGGAAGGCAATAAGTTTTGCAATTCGGATATAAGGAAACAAGATATGAGGAGAAGTGTTCTATTATTTTTCAATATAACTACCCTCGACTTCAATGCACTTGTCTCTGAGGCTTCGAATTCCCGACAACCAGAAATCTCCCGACTGCTGTTGAATCCACTCCTGAACTGCGAGCTGGACATCTTTATCGTCCCAAAACCGGCGTCCACGCAGTGGTTGCAGTGTACACTGCAACTATGCGTTCATGGATCTCTTTTGCATTCTTGCCTTCCTTGGTCAAATATTTGATCACTGCGCGGTGCACAACCTTCTCCATTGTTGAAAAATTTGTGACTGACGATCTGCGATCTGCGATCAGCTACTGCTTCTAAAATAGATGAGGCAGGAGCGTGCAGCTGCAGGTCCTGACTTGTCATAACTTGTCCTAACACCCCCACAAACAGCCATCCCCATTCCTCTGTTTTGCTTTACCGATTCGCAAAACTTATTGACCGCCCTTCGTATGTGATCAAAAAAAGTTCCGTCAAGTCAAAATATAGTTCTACTTACCCAGCATGTGTCAATAAAATGTATTTTCCATTGTGTGCTGGTTTGTTCGGATGAAAGTGAAAAGAATCGAGATATCTGTTCTCCTCTGCGCCTGCCGCAACATGTCTAACATCGACAATTAGCTCAACATCAACCAGATTACTGTTCACACGGTAGCAGGAGGTTTAAAAAAGGACATGAGCTCAAAGATCAACCTAGTCCAGGCAGACATCAATTTGTCGACCGGTTTTACTGTGAGTAAGACCTGCGAAAGTTTTCCAAAGCTCAAAATAACCTCGCTCGCGGATAAAATCATCTCGGTAGCCACGGTATTCAGTACAGTTAAGGAGAAGGGCGACAAAGGCCTAAGGTTCGTAGAAGAGCGTCTGATCACCGACCCTAATCTAGAACAACCTCGGAAGCGTTCTCGTCGCATTCTCAAAGAGTTGAAGAGTCTGATGAAAAACCTTTCTGTTTGGTCCCTTTATCAACAAGCAGAATGACTGCGTGTTAAGCCTTGACCAGGATATCTCCGGGTTACGCTCTGAGTCCACGACCAAAGACTCGACCTCCGTAGTGGTGCTCGACGTCGTAGCTTTGAATGGCCAGAAGATGCTGCCAGTGTTGTTAGGCCGGTTACAGACTGACGGCACCCGATTACCGAAACATCTTGGTGACGAAGGTCCATCCCTTGGTGAGAAAGATCACGAAGAAGGCGGAATACGTTTTTCAACAGGATGGAGCCCCAGTCCGCACGGCCAAGACCGTACAGGAGCGCTTACTTAGCGTCAAACATAAGTTTCTGTTCAAATAATTTTGCCCGCCACAATCGCCTGACCTCATTCCCCTCAACTAAAGCGAGTGGATGCATGTTGAGGACAAACTATAGCAAAATACATTTATTATAAATTTAATAATGCTATAAATGCTACTAAGACTTGCATATCACTATATACTAAATAAAACTTTACTCAATAAAATTGTCATATAAATAAGTCGGTTTGTATTAAAAACCTTAGCAGAAAAATCCAAATTCATCGTGTGTAGGAAAAGAAGGTATTTAGAAATGTACTTCTATTTACATAGGAAAGATATTTGCCGTGGGAGCAATACTTCCAGGGTAAATTTAACCACTTATGTGAATGCAATCATGAAATGAAGTTTATTATTTCCAAGGTAGTATACATACACCAAATAACTACTAAAGATGTATAAGTGAATTTATGCTGATTTAAGAAATACCAAAATAAAACCAAGATGGAACATATACATTAAATAATTTTAGCCCGAATCTCTTGGTTTACTAACATTTTCCTCTTCACTCTCCCTTATCATATTAACTTTCAAAGGGCTTCTCACAAATTCTGATTGAGGATTTCAGTGTTTTATCTAAACAAGGTAGAAAAATTGGGAATATTTATCAAAATCCCAATTTTTTCAATTATATACTTTTGTGTAGCGGGTGAGTAAATTATAAGGCTAAATCTAATTTTCTCTATTCAAAATTTTAAAAATCTGCATTGAGCTTGAAACTGATTTTTAAAAATAAATTAATTATGTATTTTCTAACTTTGTCGCCATATCTGATGAATCGATAGGACGAAACTTATATACCCTCGAACTTTCTTTTAATTAACAAAACGCAGTTGTTATTTTTTATGGTTCAGACACAGGCGGTCGGTACAACATGTCGGATATGTGAAAGTAATTTCCAAAAGACCGATGGTGCTTAGCACAAAAAATATATCTGAATTTTATTATATGAAAAAATAAACTTTGCCTGGATTCAATAAGGATTTTTCAGGTGCCTCGAAACACTTTTACATCTAAGTCTTGTCTTAATAAAGAATTATAGGGACAGTTAAGAAATATTTTTCAAAAAGTTGCTTTAGCCAGACGTTAGTGAAGGCCTTGAACTTTCATTAAATAAAGTATCTATTTTTATGTTTTATCACTACTTAAGCCCATAAGTGGGGTAGGGAGAATACTCAGAGACACTTCAGGCATGTGTGTCGTAAAAGAAGTTTAATGCCGTATACGCAGTATTGTCTTTGATGCCCCTTAACTCCTCCCTTCATGAGAAAACTATAAGCTTTGGCGGTAGTCAGCATGGGTGTTGCCTTTTCCAGTAGGCTCAGGGCAGTCATCGTTTCACTCGACTCGTGCTTTTTCTGGATGATAATAATTGGACATTGAACATAAAACGAAAGAAATGAGAGTATCAATAAATGATAGAATAAGGGTGAAATTATGGAAAGAAAGATTAGAGAGAGGAAAGTGTTTGTATACAATTATAAATAGTTTTACATTAAATATTATAAATACTTAGCTTTCAAGCTTCTAAAATTTATTAATAACAGTATCCTCTGATAACTTTGGTAGTATTAAACAAGAAATTTACAAGCCTATGAGGTACTTTGTTGGTTTTGGGTAAAAAAGTATTTTATACAGGTTCCACATACCAGGAAAATGTCCTGAATTAAGTGTTTTCGGGACATTTATTAGACCTGGAATTTAGTTACTAAAGTACAATTATTAAATGTACTTTCGTTATTTATTTAACTCTAGGATCCGGAAGAAAGAAGTTCATGTATTCACTAAATTCAAAAGGAAATATCTCATTCCTGTCTATGGAGGTGTTTAATCAGCTATTATTTCATTTTCAAACCTAATGTCAAAGTTCTAACTTGTTTCAGGGTGATAAGAAAAACTCCGGACCAATAATAACGGAATTCCTTTTCACTTGAATCGTGACGGAACGATAAACTCCGTGTTTAGAAATAATCCTAAAATTCTACTTTAGTGGTTTAATCTTAAGTCTAATTTGGGGGGCAAAACTGTTCTGGGTTAATTCTCAAGAAATAGACTCTTCCAAATCATGTAACATACTCGTATTTATTTGTCGCAATATTATTAATTCTTTTGGTCGATCTCGAGCCTTGTCAAGACGTCTATGATGCTCTGCCATATTTTATGTCCACGTAAGAACTCAGAGAACCTTAAATGTTTTTCATGTTGCAAGTTAGTATGAAGGCCTGCGATTTCTAGTAATTCGGACCTATTTCTTCCAGAATTGAAAACATAAACCACTAGAAGTTTCATATAGTTCACAGTAATATTTAGTTTAGAATTTTCCCAATTTAATGTGAACTCGAATAAGGCTACTTTAAATTGAAATAAAAATTGACTGGTGTATACTTGAAATGACTGGTCCAGGCTCGATGTAGTTATTATATGTGAACATAGTGCTAGTCAGTATAATATCAAGTTTTATAGTACCTCTATGTAAGAATTAGGTTGGGAAACGAAGGTTATTCTACGTTGATATATTTCTGTTTAAGATATTTTAGATTACTGCCAGTATTATTAGTAGTAATATAAGGAAAAGCCGCGCAACGATTATTAAAGTCACTCGACAAAGAAGGAATATTCTATCGTAAACAAAGTGGTGAAGAAATCATAGTGGCAAGTAGTTACGACGCCTTATAGGATGATAATCGGTCAAGCCCACCATGGATCCAAAGTATCTTTTAATTTAGGCAATAACGAAAGATTTGCCTGTTTAAGGAAGAGCTTCATAGGATAGTTCTATATATATAGACAATGATGAGCAATAGAAACCCTCATTGAAATGGTTAGAATGGAAAAATTTTAAGTTGACTATTCTCAAATTCGCATTTTATATGTCTATTTCTTGTTCAGTGATGACTACTAAATTAGAATCCAATTTTATAATGATGTTGCCATTAATAATGTTCTTTTTTTGTCTTGATTTACGTATATATATTAATATATATATATATATATATATATATATATATATATATATTAATATATATGTTTTATTAAAGACCAGGTCTAGTTGAGCCTTGATTAGCTTCTTTCATTGGCTTTCTAATTTCCTTATTATTCTTTTTTCGTCTTGCGAAAGGTTATAGATAAGTGTTCCGATATTCATGGTTTATTTTTAGCTAGCTGAGCTTTCGGTCACGTTTGACCATCTTCGGAGCGAATTAATTTTACACTGGTTAAACATTTAAAGACATTACATTTATATACTAAATATAATTTAGATAATGAAAAGAAGGGGGAACGTGGTTTACAGGAAGTAGTTAGAAAAGGTACATTTGGGAATGGTATTTCGGTCATTATTGACCGTTAATCCATAAAGAGTTTTAAAGTTCGCTTGGTGGCGGTCAATTGGGCATTAATCTTCGGTTTTTCTTCGTGGATTAAGATCGCTTCCAGCATATGAAGGCGAGTGCGGTCACTTCTTTTAATAATGGTTTTTGTACTAAAATTTCTCGTTTTAGTTGAATTCCATGTTACATCTAGTTCTTGATGGCGCCGTTTTGCAGATGCATGGTGAGTCTACGCGGCTAATGCGCGTATGCACGTCTAATGCAGTTCATCATGGGCATTTTTCCATAACGAAATTCAAAGAATAAAGCAATTACTCATCAATAATGGTTTCTCCTTCACTATGGTAGACAAAGAAACAAATACATTCCTGATAAACCTACATGAAAATAACAATAATAAAAATGAAGACAATAAGAAACACTTAATAAATATCTTCTATATGAACCAAATGAGTGAATTGTATAAAATCGACGAAAGAACAATCAAGAATATTATACACCAAAATACAAAATGCACAAATCCAAAAGAAACGCTACAAGTCACAATATATTATAAAACAAAAAAAATAAGTAATCACCTCGTTATCAACGTCACACAGACAAAAAAAAATGGAAAACTTCCAATGTAATTTATGAATTCACCTGTCCGCATGAAGATTGCAGGCTTCATAATCCAAATAAATACATTGGAATTACAACCACATCCCTATCTTGTAGACTCACCATGCATTTGCGAAACGGCGCCATCAAGAACTAGATGTAACATGGAATTCAACTAAAACGAGAAATTTAGTACAAAATACCATTATTAAAAGAAGTGACCGCACTCGCCTTCATATGCTGGAAGCGATCTTAATCCACGAAGAAAAACCGAAGATTAATGCCCAATTGACCGCCACCCAGCGAACCTTAAAACTATTTATGGATTAACGGACAATAATGACTGAAATCCCATTCCCAAAATGTACCTTTTCTAACTACCTGTCAACCACATTCTCCCTTTTTTTCATTATCTAAATTATATTTAGTATATAAATGTAATGCCTTTAAATGTTTAACCAGTGTAAAATTAATTAACTCTGAAGATGGTTAAACGTGACCGAAAGCGAAGCTAGCTAAAAATATACCATGAATATCGGAACATTTATCTATAACTTTTCGCAAGACGAAAAAAGAATATTAAGGAAATTAGAAAAGCAAAGAAACAAGCTAATCAAGGCTCAACTAGACCTGGTCTTTAATAAAATATGCATGAAATAAAAACTCCTACCTAAATATACAAATATATATATATATATATATATATATATATATATATATATATATATATATATATATATATATATATATATATATATATATATATATATTCAGGTTTTATTGAAATCCACAGCTGTGGCAGTGTTATTAATTTTAACTTGTATTTTCTAAATATTTCTTGCAAGTTTTTTAACGGGGTCTTTGAGGCGAGAAAAAACATCTGCGAATGACATTTTTTATTCCTAGACCGCTTTCGACCGTGTTAGGTCATCTTCAGGGAATGAACAGCAATGGAATTATTCACAGTTTATTAAGATTGAATTACAAAGAGAGATTACATAAATGTAAATATATAGCGGATAGTGTAGAAAATAGAATTTAGCAGAGAAGAGATAGTTATAAGTATATGTAGTAAGATAAATGTTCCCGGAGACGTGGAAATCAAATTTTTTAACTCTATATAATACAAATTTCACTTCTACTCCTAAGAGTTAATAGTTTATAGTTATAAGAAAATTATTCCTAAAAATTTATATATGTATTTACACATTTTTATATATTTCTAACGTTAACTACCCATTATTTTAATTACTTTACATTAATTCTACGCATTTGTTGTAAAAACGTTTTTAGTATTCTATTTCAATCTAGCTGATGATTTTAATCTAATTTTAAGTCACTTATTTGATTAATTTACACTAGATAATTTGATACTAGATATATTTCGAAAATTAATTAACATACACTTTCTATGTACACTTTTCCAAATCACTGATATTATCAATTATTTTATCATTATTTATTTAATTCACCTTTGGGTTCATCGTTATATTTTATACACTTGTATTTTGCACTTTCACTTTATTTGGGACGTATTTTGTCCACTTTTTATGGCTTTGCATGTTGACATGTTCACGGCGTGCACATCCGATGGTGAGATGAACACCGTGCCCTTCAACATCAATTTCGTCCGGTGAAAAAGGTTTCTCGAAGGTCCACTTGAATTCTTTCTTCTCAATGCCAAGTAGGAGAAATTCTGGGTCGTCTCTTGGGGGCGCGCACAGGGGAGTGCTAAAGACCTTGAGGCCCACGTCCTTGCCGTCGAAGAAGTAACCGTTCTCGAGGCCTTCCTTCTTGCCGGTTAGTGGGACCTCCGTGTATTACTCTTCGTGCGCTTCTTCTTCGTCCGACGAATTTTGTTCGTTTGTCTTTTCCTCTGTTTTTTTCTTCTTCTTATTCCATTTTTCCTTTTATTTTTTCGCCTTTTTTCGTTTCTCCCTCTTCTTCGGAAGTTTCTTTAGTTATTTTTAGTTCTTCGATAGGGGACTGCGTCGGCTCCTCATTTGGTTGATGTTCCAGTCGGGATTCGTCGCTAAACTGGATATTAAATATTCACGCAGAGTCTGGAATTTCGAGGAACCAGAGTTTTTTGGTAACTCCATTCTTCTCCGAAGATGGTTAAGTTCTTTGGAAAAGGAGCTGGGGTTAGCCAGGTTAGCCATGTGAGCAAAGATGATCATTGTGATGATATCTTTACCCGCCTCTGGCATCATCAAGTTCGGGGCACTTGTTGTGACGAAGTTCTTCGGGGCCGCCGCTTGGGCGTAATTGGTCTTCGTTCTTGCCTAGTTTTTCTTTTTTATATTTTCCCGTTTTGTGCGGATGGCTTCTTTGCGGATAGAGCACCTCATGGCCAGGGCCCTATGGTCCCCTCCACGGTTGACGCACTTTTGCCTCCCTTACGTGCAATCTTTCTAACCGTGCCCGGATTTGGCGCAGTTGGAGCATGGACCTACCGTCGCCGTGCAGTCCTTTGTTAAATGCTTTTCGACTGAATGACATTTATAGCAGCAGTCGATCGGTATGTAGTCTTCTGTTTTGATTTGCTCAGGTGATACCCTTAGGTAAAACCCAAGCAGCCCATCTTTCTTGGCTCTTCTCGCCCTCTCGATGCTCGAGAAGATGATCTAAACTATACTGTTTCCTTTGCCGAATATTTCCACCTTTAAAATATTGCCCATGTCTGCTTCGCTGACAGTTCTGCCTTGATTTCTTCACACGTGTTGCCAGTGAAGAGTGGGTCCAGCTGCCGAAGAATAACAGTACGTTGCACTAATATTTCTTGTGGGATGTTTGCCCTTAGTCCGATTTTTTGGAGCTTGACCTTGGCCTCGTTCGAGACCAGCCGTTCCACATCCTCCATGGTGGGGCATATTGACGCGTAGCCAGTCGGGGTATCAATTAGCCTGATGAGAACTACATTGATATGTTTGTATATAGCCTCAATCACAGCTGTTCTTGACGGTTTAGCTTCCCCCCCATCCCGTATAGTGCGGAGGGGAACTCTCTTACAGTCCTTGGGGCCGACCCCATGAGTCCTCACTGGGTAGTGAGCAACCCCTCGTTGGGGCACTCTCCTTCTACTCGCGAATAGAGAGAATTCGATCCAAGGAGCGAAGCAAAAGATTCTCTTGTTAAATGTCTTCCTAAAGTAAACCGCCTTTACCACGACGAGACTTAATGAAAGCTTCAGCTGAACTCCTTTTCAATGTCATTGATTTTCAAATGGTTGAATTATTATTGATATTGATATATTTAAAGACAAAAATACAATAAGTTTTTACAAATATTTAAAATCCAATACATATATGTAAAAAAAAAAAGTAATAGTGGTGAAAGATTTTATTAAATTAGTAGAAAAGGAAGATGATATGAGTATGAGTAAGAAATAATGGGGTTTCCCTCGAAATTGTCAGGGAATCATATTTTTTTTAATCTAAGGTTATTTATTTTTATCTTTGATATTATACATTTATTAGGTTTGTTTTTGTATAAAAACAAATTACTAATTTTTATAATAGGTTGTTCACATTATTAACATTGTTATATACCAATTTTGGTCGCATTCAGTTACTATAGTATTTACATATTTCCAATTTGAGTTATTCTTTTATTCGTTGTTATTTATTTTAGTCATGTCTGGTTATTTATTGTAAACATATTTTAATCACTTTAGTATCATTATTTATTCATTTCTTTCTAATATTATTTACTTTTCTCACTTTAGATTATTTAGCAAGAATTTGTTTTAATCATTATTTATTTTAGTGACTTGTTTTAATCACTTTATTATCGTTATTTATTCACTTTTCGTTATTATCCAATAACTTGTTTTAGCCACTAATTTAGTCACTTTATTATCGCTATTTATTCACATACTAGCGTTATTCACTTTCGTTATTATTGTTTATTTTTCACACAAATTACTTTATTATCGTTATTTATTGGCTTTTCGCTATTTTCTACACTTTTTCGTACTATAGACTATTTATTACTCATGTACGATGTTTTTTGGCCACCTTTTATCTTTTTGTAGGTGGACATATTGACGGTGTGAATGCACGAGTCCGGGATGAACATCGCGCGCCCCATCAGTAGTCCTCCTTTTTCCTTCGGCGAACAAGGACCTTCGTAGGTCCACTTGTAGCCGCTTCCTTTAAATACCTTCGAGCAGTTTTTCTATGTTTCCTTTTGGGGGTCTGGATACAGAAGCGCCGAAGACTTTGAGATCAACGTCCTGGGCGTCGAAGAAGAAACCCAGAATATTCTCCCTTTTCTCCGTGAGGGGTACTCCAGGATAGTCTAGTATTTCGTCTTCATCTTCTTCTGAGCTTTTTTCCATTTCTTTACTCTCTTCCTTCTCTGTTTCTTGTCTCACTTCCATCTTCTTCTTTTTTCTTTGACGTTTTTTCTTAGGGCTCTTTTTTGAGTTTCCGCTCTTTTCCCATTCTTCTTCCTCCGTGGTTACTTCTTCCTCTGTGTGTTTTTGTTGATTTTTTGGTGCTTCATCTTCTTTGTTTGCGTCTTTTTGTTTTAGACGACTGTTGATCACGAACTTAAAAGGGTTGGCTGAGTTCTCGTTAACAACGACTACCCACAAGAATCCATCGACGCCACCATGAAATAGAAAATGAACTTGGCTGCTGGACCTGGCGTCAGGTCTACTCCGAACAAGAATAATATCTACCTTTATTACAAGGCCAATATGAACACCGGCTACCGTGAAGACGAAAAGGATCTCAAAGCCATTCTTCATCGTAACGTGACCCCAAGCGACCCTAATACGGATATTAATCTAATTATATACTAGAAAACTAAGAAAACAAGTAGTTTCATCATGAAGAACAGATTTCTCTCTTCGACGAGCGAACTCACGGAGAGTAACGTCGTGTACGAATCTTCGTGCAAAGTCGGTGACTGTGAACACCGCAATTTAAAGTACATCGGCGTAACCCTCACAACCCTGCCAAGGCGACTGACATCTCACCTTCAAGATGGCGTGATTAAAAAACACACCCACTCACATGGCACTACCCTACCCATGAAAAGCTGAATAAGGACACCTCCATCATCTTGAGACTCCTCGTGGTTACTCCCCCCTCTGTACCCCTCCTACGATCGGAAATTCACAGAAGAGGAGGAGGCCCGCGGTCGACCTGCTCCTGAAGAAACTCCCTGAACTTCTGACTCTCAGTTCAAGTAAACCGATAGTGAAGTGCTTAATGGGAAGACCGGAACAAGCTTTAGAAGAGGGTTTATAGTGGGAGAAGGAAAGTTTTGAGTTAAAAGAGGACAGATTGGTGAGGAGGCAGATTGAGCAACCTCGGTAGTCAAAGGTGGAAAGGATAGAATACTAGGGCGGGTCATACTCTAGAATTTTATGAAATTGGTGATGAGGGGTATTCAAATGATGAATATTGGTGAAAAGAACAAACTTTTGACAGAAAAGTTAAATTCTGATTGATCTAACCTAAATAAATTTTAAATTGAAATATTGTTAGTTTGGGGTCATTTACTTTAGTGGGGGAATTTCACGTGGAATTTCTTTTCCAGCACGGAAGGGACGTCCATGCGCTGGAGAAGGTTCTAGAATTTGGTTAGGCTGAAATTGGTAACCCCCCCCCCCCTCATCCACAAGCGGTAGCCTTGAACCACATCCACCTTGGACAACCTTTTCGTGGGTTAGAATCGCCTCGACGTGAAGATTCGAGGCCATTCGAGAGTAGCGCTGTTTCCCCCACCCCTGCGGGGGCAGCCTCGGATATATAGGGCTCGTCTTCCATGTGGGACACACAGAGTTGAGGAGTCCCGCCAGGATCAAGAAGCATTCCCCTACTTCCAAGTCAGGTGCTAACAACAAAGCAAAGTGACGGCTGAAATTTTCGTGTGTTGGAATTGGCCAAGCCAGTGAGGTAATTCCATTTAACGATCGCCCCTGAGCGATTTTTCCGACTCCACTCATCAACTCCTGTCGAAGTCTTCCTGGTTCCCTCCTTGTTTTCGGGTGGCCGAAATACTCCATCCTAGGCCGGCCGTTACCCCCCCCCCCTTCCCCATTAGAGAACCGTCATCACGTCAACTTCCCGCTTAGAAGCTCCGAGCGCACTCGCCCTCACGTTTATTGCCTACGGAGGACATCCGTGAAACCTTACCCTTACGTCTCACCCGAAATCCTCCGTAAGCCAACCCCTCTCCCCCTTCAGCAACCCATTTGAGTAAATCCTCCCCATTTGCATAGTCTCCTTCTCTAACGCATTAATTTCTAACTTCAGAGTCTGACGCATAACTCTGCAATTTCCCCCCTTATTTACCAGTTTAATTTTGCCCATTTATTCTCTTATTTATGTAAATAAAATTATATTTTTGTATATGCCTCTTTAAGTAACCTTGAGCTTTTCCATTGCCCAAATTTTACCTGACCTGGTTGCACTCTTTTCTCGCTGTTCCGCGCGTCGAAACTCGTGGCGTTCCGTCCCTTTTCGGTTCGCCTTTAAGTTATTGGTCCCTCCCCCATAGATATAATATGGAATTGATATAATGTAATGTCATACCACGACAAATATATTCTACTATTATTTTAGTTACCCATAAAAGATCAAATTCATCCGTTTTCTATCATCACTACATTTATGTAGTCTGAAAGATATTTGTATTAGAGAGACATAAGAAGTAGGAAAACTGTTAAAAATGACCCTTAATTTAGTTTGATCTAACTTCAAAAGCGTAAGTAGCCAGTACTAATTACTCAGTGGAAGGCAATATTCCAGTAGTTTTCCAGTTCTGGTAACTATTGTAACTGGTAACTGTTTATAAAGCATTTAAATTTTATTTAAATGCTAGTAAAGGCTATGGATCATTTTAGAATAACATATAGTTATTTGGTAGAGATTATTTCTTAATATAAGTGCCATCTTTTCATTTGCAGATATACCTGTGATTAGTGTGACAATGGCCAGAATCAAGATAAGGTCCAAATCAAGTTCTCATCTGACTAATTTTGTTGGGAATGGGCAAGAGCTGATGGTGTCTGAGTTATCAACAATAAGAGATATTTTGAGGCACGGCATCTACCCGAGGGAGCAAAGTGAAGATGACAGGAGAAATTATGAAGTGGACCAGCTGGTAAAAGACATGTATTCGTAAATAGACGAGGCAGGAGAGGGCGGCTGCAGGTTTTTACTTGTCATAACTTGTCCTAACACCCCCAAAAACAGATATCCCCCTTTCTCTGTTTTGCCCTACCGATTCGCCAAACTTATTGACCACCCCTCGTTACAGAGCTTGGTTAATCAGTGGACCAAAGCGCTTTAATGCTCTCTTCAAACCACCTGCGGTAAATCAAAAGGTCACAATAATATCAAAGCTAAAGGAGGTGTGGAGTGTGGCAGTAAAAGTTTCCCTTGGTAAAGGAAAAATAGAAGTAAAAGAGAGGTTCATTGCAAAACTAGATAAGTTATTTGATATATTGACATGCAAATGTCAAATTTTCATTTGTTGACGATTAGGTTGTAATGGCTGTGAGACGGAAGCCCACATTAACTACTGTTGTAATAAAGAGAAAAAAATAACAGTTTCGATTTTCAGTGGATATGCTTCCTCCGAGGATGAAAATGATGTAGCTGATATGGATGTCCACGGAATGGATTCAAAGTCTGCAGATTTATCATCAGATGCTGAACAGTCATTAGCTCCTCAGTGTTTCAATCAAGAGGATTTGAATAACTTGATACGTGATTTGGCGCTCTCCAAGAAAGTTGCAGAACTATTAGCCTCCAGGTTGAGTGAAAGACATATGCTTGGCAGTTCGGCACGAGTATCATGTTACCGAACAAGGGAGAGGACATTTGTTAAGTATTTCTCTGAGGACAAACCATTTCTATACTTTCACGATGTTCCTGGTTTGTTTACCGAATTGGGACTTGGCAACTATAGCCCTGCTGAATGTAGACTGTTTTTGGATAGCTCCAAGCATAACGTCAAGTGTGTCCTTTTGCATAATGGCAAAGACTTTGGTGCAGTGCCTCTCGGTCACTCTGTCCATTTGCGAGAAACTCAATTGGATTATATGTGCAGACCTTAAGATGGTTAACTTCCTCCTTGGCCAGCAAAAGAGATATACAAAGTTTGCATACTATATCTGTATGTGGGACAGTCAAGCCCGTGACTAACACTGGTCCCCAAAAGATTGGCCAGTTCGGGAAACTTTGGAAGCAGGAATGCCAAACATTGTTAATGAGCCAATCGTAAGTCGAGAGAAGATCGTTTTCCCTCCTCTTAATCTCAAACTGGGGTGGATGAAGCAGTATGTCAAGGCGTTCAGCACTGACAATGCTTGTTTTCAGTATATAGTATCTGCGTTTCCTGCTTTGTCATACGAAAAAATAAAAGCAGGAGTATTTGATGGTCTAGATTCGTGAACACCATGAATGAAAAAGAGAAGGCAGCCTAGCTCTCATTTTCTGCAGTTGTTCGTAACTTCTTGGGAAACAAAAAAGCGCATAACTACGAGGATCTGGTTACTAATATCGTGATCTGAGGTGCAACATGAGTGTGAAGCTGTACTTCCTAAATAGTCACCTCGAGTGATTGTCAGAGAATCTGGGAGCCGTGAGCGACGAACAAGAGGAACGCTTCCATCAGGATTTGGTGACGATGGAAGAGCGCTACCAATGTCACTGGGATAGACACACGATGGCAGACTACTGCTGGACGATTAGAAGAGATCAGCCAGAGAAGACTTACAAGAGGAAGAGTTACAAACGCAAATATTTGCCCGATTGAAATCAAGAAGAGATCCTCCAGCTTGATGTACGATTATTAATATATGAGCATCTATTTGATTACAGTATTTGTAATTCTAATGTGAAATTCAAGTTTCTTCTCATATGCAATAAAATGTTTGTGCAAAAAAACATGCTTTACTATAAATAACGCGAAAGGATGATTAAAAATTACTTCAGGGCATGATGATAGGCGTGATAAAATGAAAATTATTGTATAATATTATTTATTGATATTACGAAATCTGTACCATTTAGAGATAATCTGATTTCAGATTTGAATCCTGTATGCTCGAATTAGGTAGGAAAATGTACTTTTGTCAATTCAATAAATACATTGTTCCCCAATATAATCCTTTAGTCTTCTGTTAAGGATTTTCTCGAAGACTTTGCCTATGAATTTCAATAGCGATATTGGCCGGTAACTGCTGAGGTGGTTTGGTGTTTTTTCCTGGCTTTGGGACGAATATAATTTCCGCTAGTTTATAGCTATCAGGAAAATAACCGGTGTTTAAGCACGCCTTAAAATATTCTTGAATGTTCTGATGATTATGTTAGGTGCCTTGGTAAGATTAATTTTGGTTATTCCTGAGGGGCCTGGCGCTTTCTGTTTGAATGATTGTATTACGCCTTTGATCTCTTCCGTTGTTATGTAGGCCCCTGTACCCAGAAGTTCCTCTCTTTATCGCTATACACTTGGTGCTGTAGTGATCCTGTTTATGTTTACTCGCATTACTGTGTGGACCATTTCGTCTATCTCTGGATTGAAGTCTTCGTCCTCCTCTGGTGTTATGGAGAACACTGATTTCCAGTGATTACGGAAAAATTCTTCTGTGTTCCTCTCTTCTTTGATCTTTTCTGCCCGTTCATTCTTAATTGTTATTTTTTTCTCTCGGGGTCTGCCTTTAAGTCTATTTATTAGTCTCCAGTTTTCTGTTGGTCTTCTTTCTTCGTTTATTTTCTCTATTAGGCTATCCCATATGTGGCTTTGCTGTTCTTCTATGAGGTACATCAGTTCTGCTCTCCGTCTTCTAATTCCTTCGTATCGCTCTCCATTTGGTCCATGGAGAATTATTTGGTCTAGTATTCCTCTTAGTGGCCTATTCTTTCTCTTCATTTCCTCTATCCATCGAGGATGTATAAGAGTACGGTATCTTGTCTGTGGTATATATCTTTCGTCTTCCTTAATGATCGTTCTTGTTAATCTTGTGTTCTCCGTATCAATATCTTTCAGGTTGGCGTCAGTGAGATCCTTCGAGACAAAGTTACTAAAATCTTGTGTGTAACCTGCTCATTTTTCTCTCTTGTAATCTTTCCTCACCGGTACCGGTACCTGTATCGGGTATTGACTCATGAGCAAATGTGTTCCAACATGGTCGCTACATGCAAAGATTATTGGTTGCATGTGGAAGTTGTATAGCATCTTGAAGCTACTTAGGCACGACGTTTGGATTTGTATATGCATTACCTGTTACATACGAGAGGCGGTCAATAAGCTTTGCAAATCGGTAAGGCAAAACAGAGGAAGAGGGATGGCTGTTTGTGGGGATGTTAGGACAAGTTATGACAAGTCAGAACCTGCATCCGCACGCTCCTACCTCGTATATTTAAGAAGCAGTAGCTGATCGCAGATCGTCAGTCACAAATTTTTTAACAATGGAGAAGGTTGAGTACCGCGCAGTGATCAAATTTTTGACCAAGGAAGGCAAGAATGCAAAAGAGATCCATGAACGCATTTTTGCAGTGTACACCGACACTGCCCCTTCCTATGCAACCATTGCTCGCTTGAATAGGGAGTTCTGCCATGGTCGTGAGTCGCTTGAAGATGAGCCCGTCCACGACGCCCGTCAGACGTAACTAACGAGGACAATTTGCCCGTGTGGAGAGGATGATCCTCGAAAATCGATGGGTGAAGGTCAAAGAAATCGAGCGAGAACTTGGAATCTCACATGGAAGTGTTATCAACAACATCCACGACAATTTGGCCATGACCAAGGTCTCTGCCCGTTGGGTCGCTAGAAACCTCACGAAACCTCACCCCCCATGATCGACTTCAACGTCGTGAAAGTTTGAAGGAGCTGCTGCTCCTGTACAACCAAGACCTCGTGGGATTCGAGTCACGCATATTTACAGGCGATGGAACATGGGTCCATCACTGGGATCCCGAGACCAAGCTGGAAAGCATTGCCTAGTAGCACCTTGGCTCTCCGACCCCAATCAAGTTCTGGACCCAACCCTCAGCCGGGAAGATCATGGCCACCATCTTATGGAATTCTAAGGGAGTGTTGATGGTGGACTATGCGCCTCGTGGAAAGAAAATCACAGGCCAATATTACGCCAAGGAACTGGCTGGGTTGAAGAAGTGCATCCGTCAGAAGCGGCGCGGCAAGTTAACACGCGGTGTCCTGCTCCTCAACCACAATGACCCTGTAAACAAGGCCAGAGTTGCACAAGCTGCCCTGCGCGAGTGCGGATTCTAGGAGCTCAACCATCCCCCCTATAGTCCAGATCTGGCCCCTAGCGACTACTTTTTATTCCGCCAGCTCAAGGCAGCGCTGCGTGGACGCCGGTTTGGAGACGATGAAGATGTCCAGCTCGCCGTCCAGGAGTGGATTGAACAGTAGTCGGGAGATTTCTGGTTGTCGGGAATTTGAACCCTAAGGGACAAGTGGCGCAAGTGCATTGAAGTCGAGCGTAGTTATATTGAAAAATACTAAAGCACTTTTATCATATCTCGTTTCCTTATATCCGAATTGCAAAACTTATTGACTTTACCTCGTATGTTGCAAAGTCTGGCCATATTCCCTTGAAAATGTTTCTTTCCAACATAATTTCTAAGTTGGCTCCTCTGTTATTTCTGGAGCCAAAGTTTTTAAATAGGTTGTGCAGGGAAAGGTAATTTCCTCTTGGTGCTTGGTATCCCGTGGCTACTATTATTGGCGTTAATTCTGTTTCACTTTTTACAGCCAAATATGCCCCATCCAAATTATTAACTTCTTTGAACTTCAGCCCTCTTCTTATTGCTATGGCCACCCCGTCATGACGCTCGCCTGAAGGTTTTACGTTTATGACGGTGTAATCGAACAATTTCATTGTTTTTTATGCTGGGATTCACTCCGTGTTCTGTTATTAATATTATATCTGGATCGATCTCTTTGAAGTTATTTTCTAATGTAGTTGTTTTACGTATGTTTTATCTTGAGTGTTGATTTACAGAATGCTGAGCTTTCTTCTCCTTTCTGGTTTCATTGTTTATTAAGTTTGGTCGTCTAGAGATGTTTGGACATCTGGAGGGTCGATCTCTTGTTGGGTTCTGCCTCGTTGCCTTTAAACCTACCATTCTTCATACTTTAACATGTAGAATGGCAGAGAGTAACCCAGTCGCCAGTGTAGATTCGAATTTTTGTCAAAATGGCTAAAGTCTTATATTATCCCTCTTGTAGGATGAATTTCCAATTCCCATATAGTTAATAGTTCCTACCTAATAGAAAACGTTAATACCATCCCTTACCCTTTAGACTTCACTCTTATTAGCTTTGAAGTTTGCTCCCTTTTCACTAAAGTTGCGGTTGATGATCTATTCCAGTTTCTTAAAGATAAATTGTGTAACGTTGAATTACCTATACCCCGTAATTTATTCTTAGAACTTATCTCTCTCTGTACCAAAGACTGTGCATTTACTTTCAATGGTGAATTCTTTTGACAAAATTTGGTTTAGCTATGGGTAATTGTTTATCCCCCGTTTTATCTAACTTATATATGGAATTTTTTGAAACGGTTTTCCTCCCCTCTAATGTAGATTTTCCTATAATCTTGTTTAATTATATTGATGTTATCCTTTGCTTGTAGACCAATTCTGAAAATATATATTTTTTTTTAACAAACATAATTCAATTGTATTTTGCATCAAATTTACCCTTGAAATAGAACAGAATGGAAGTATTCCTTTCCTTGATTTATTAATACACCGCATGCCTTCTGGTTTCAAATTCTCTGTGTATCAAAAACCAACTAATTTTTCTTCTTATATTCACTTTTACTCCTCTCACCATATTAAATTCAAAAGTTCTATTTATATTTCAATGTTTCTCCGTTCACTTCGTGTGATTAATCCTGAATTTTTTTACTCTAAGGTTTCCAAAATTTTTGACATCATCCATGAACTTTGCTATCCTTTTCATTTCCTTAATAAATGCCTTGAGTTAGCTAAAAAGCCTTTTTATTGTTTTGAACCTCGCCCGCCTTTTAATAAAGAGAATACTCTTGTACTTCTTTTTAATCCATCCTTTGCTTCTCTCCTTCATATTTTAAAATCTCTAGGCATTTGTGTAGTATTTAACTATAATAATACTATCTCTAAATTATTCGTCAATAACGCCCCTTCTCCTATTGGTAATGTACGAGGGGCGTTCAATAAGTTTTGCGAATCGGTAGGGCAAAACAGAAGAAGGAGGGTGGCTGTTTGTAGGGGTGTTAGGACAGGTTATGACAAGAGAGGACCTGCAGCCGCATGCTCCTGCCTCGTCTATTTAAGAAGCAGTAGCTGATCGCGGATCGTCAGTCACAAATTTTACAAAAATGGAGAAGGTTGAGCACCGCACAGTGATCAAATTTTTGACCATGGAAAGCAAGAATGCAAAAGAGATTCATGAACGCATGGTTATAGTGTAAACCGACACAGCTCCTTCCTATGAAACCATTTGCTAACTGGAATAGGGAGTTCCGCCATGGTCGTGAGTCGCTTGAAGATGAGCCCGTCCACGACGCCCGTCAGACGTGACTAACGAGGTCAATGTGGCCCGTGTGGAGAGGATGATCCTCGAAATTCGACGGGTGAAGGTCGAAGAAATCGAGCGAGAACTTGGAATATCACATGAAAGTGTTATCAACATCATCCACGACAATTTGGCCATGACCAAAGTCTCTGGCCGTTGGGTCCCTAGTAACCTCACGCCTCATGATCGACTTCAACGTCGTCAAAGTCCACAAGGCCAGAGTTGCACAAGCTGCCCTGCACGAGTGCGGATTCGAGGAGCTCAACCATTTCCCCTACAGTCCAGATTTGGCCCTTAGCGACTACTTTTTATTCCGTCAGTTCAAAGCCTCACTGCGTGGACGCTGGTTTGGGGACGATGAAGATGTCCAGCTCGCCGTCCAGGAGTGGATTGGACAGCAGTCGGGAGATTTCCTGTTGTCGGGAATTCGAAGCCTCAGTGCATTGAAAAATACTAAAACACTTTTCCTCATATCTCGTTTCCTTATATCTGAATTGCTTTACTTATTTACCGCCCCTCGTATATTGCGTAAAAGGCATCGATTGCTCTAAATATTACATTGGCCAATCAGGTAAATGTTTAAAAAACGAATTTCTCAGCATAAATATAATGTCCGTCGTGGCGAAGAAAGCAGCTCATTATATTTTCATATTTCATATCTTAATCACAATATTGATTGGAATTTCTGCTAAAATCATTTGTCATAATAACGATACAATTTCACGAAATAACATTGAATTGACCTTTATTAGTAAATTCCCAAATTTTAATTTAAGTCCTGGCTCATATAAACTCGATGGTTATTTTTTCAATTATATTCACAATGCACTGTCGAAACTTTTAACTTAAGACTTAATATTTATTTTAATGTTAATAAACTATTTAATTTTATTTTGTGTGCATCTATGTAACCTTATGTTTATGTCTGTGTATTTATTTCCATTTGTTTCAAGTCTTTAGAACATTTGTACTTATTCTATCTTGGCTTTTAAATCCTGAACTCTGAGGTTAATATCTCGTTCAGATTTTCTCCCTCCCTAATTCTTAGGCAGTATTTTAATCCTCTTGTCAACCTTAAGTCATTTGAATTTACTCGATTCAATGATCTAAGTGTGTATTTATCTCCGCTCTTCGTAAGATTTCCATCTCATATTAATTCATTTTGTTGATTGGTTTTTTGCTTTTTTGTGGGCGTTCCCTCTCCCTTGTATCAACTTTATAAATATTACAATTTTCAATACTTTTGTTATTCCTTGATAAAAAACTCAAAATATAGTTCAAAAGTACTTGGAATCCTCGTATTGATTTTCCCTGTGGGCTTTGTTGCATTTATTGCTTACTCACGCGATACTTTGTGAGTTTTCCACATATATATATATATATATATATATATATATATATATATATATATATATATATATATATATATATTGATAATTTTCAAAGAAACTGGATTATTAACCTCTTTTTCTTTACCTAGATTTGAATTTAAATTTCTTGTTTACTATTTTCCAAAGTGAGTCGAGGTTGGGCGAAAAAGGAGTGTACAAGATCTGATTACTCTTTATTCATCGCACTCGCTCAATGAGAGTAACTAGAATGCATTCAAAGATAGTCATACCATACCTTGTTCAAGAGTATTTTAAACTTAAAACCCGCAACAACGGCAACGTCAGCCACTTGTAATTTCAAGAATTTAAGCCTTCGTTAATCTCTGTTTAGTGCCTTTCTTTTGGATATGGTGAATTTGATGAAACAAATATTTTGGTTTAATTTGACAGATTGAAAAATAATTTCTTTAGAAACCACAGATGATAAGCCGGAACAGTGCCTTGAATGACGATGTTGTTTAGGTCTCGATAAGCGTTACATGTCGACATCATGTAGGTTATCCTATGGTAAGGTGTCATTTTGAGTTATAGGCTCAGAAGAACAACGATGATCAACGGATGACATTTTACTGCATGCCTCTTTTGCGATAATCCTAGGATATTTTACTTTTGCGATTGCATGGTCAGGTGGAGTTTGAGATGTGAACGGCCGTTTAAACTAGATGCGTAGCAATTCTCCACAGTTTGGATATAGAGAGGATTACATCATATACTTTTCCTTGTTCACTACCGTATTATTTAACTTTTTGCCGAAGGCTCCTCGACGAATAAGATTAGCAATATATATGTAATATATATATATATATATATATATATATATATATATATATATATATATATATATATGTAATTATCTTTGTAGAGTACTAATTTTAAATTTTCTAATAGGGTGGTGTCTGTCCAATTCATTTAGAGCAGTAATTCCAAACGTGGCCACTATCGCCTCCTTGTGAGCGTTGTTGTGTTGAAAGGGGTCGCTGTAAGTTTATAGTTCACTTAAGGGGTGGTCGGCATTTATCCATTTATATTTCAAGAAGTTTTAAAAAATTATTTAACATTAGTGTTTCTACAAACACTGCAAATTATTAAAATTAGCCATAGGACGATGCATTTGACAGATCAAGAAAAGTTACAAGTTAATTACGTCATGCTGTCTTAGCTTATTGTAACCCCACATTCCTTCACGCAAAAGAGAAGCGCTTTATCTCCTAACCAAACTGTTGTTAAATTATGTCTAAATAGATTAGGATTGTCCATTTTTACTCAATAAATCGGCATATTTTATAAATACCACTGTAAAACAATGAAATGAGAATAACCTTTTCTAGAGTTATCTTTTGCGTAAATCACGAATATAACATCAGTCTCTTTCTGCGACCGTCCAGTTTCTCGTAAATTACTATCTTACTTGCGTTTAAGACACTGATGGTTCCGTAGGGATTGAATGCAAAGAGGATTTGGCCAAAATGACAACTCTAAAAGTTATAAACGAATTTTGATTCAATTTTAATACGGTGATGCTAAAGTATTTGTCAACCTAACAATGAAATTTATGAAAGTCTACACAATATTTCTTTAGTTATATGGGTCCAAATCCGTGGTAACTCTTACTCAACGCTTGATAAATTTTGTAACTTACATTAAATGTTTTTTTATTTTTATTTTTTATTTAATATTTTTTTGTTACTATTTGTATTATTTTTCACATACTACAGTGTTTTTTATTTATAGGAGACAGAGCTAAAATCCCTAAAGAATGCCAAAATTCCCCAGACAGTTTCTGTTATATATGTGCATCAGTTACATTAAGACAATACAAGAGACATTTGACTAAACATGTGAAGAAACTTTATGAGCTGTACTTTGGATGTAAAGTGGGTGATAAGGACAAATGCTGGGAACCCCACATATGTTGTGTCATGTGTACAAGTTTCCTTTCTGCCTGGGTGAAAGGCAAATGTCCTGGCCTCATGTTTGGCGTATCAATGGTATTGACGGAGCCAAAAAAACATTCAACGGATTGCTACTTCTGCTTGACAGATATTAACGGTGGATAGTCAATGTTTTTTCTTTCCTAGCCGTTAATATATTTTCAAGAGATGAATCAATTAAAAAGATCAAAATACATATTATTTTGTACTTCCACTATCTCTGTAAGTGATCACAGCCAGTAATATCTATTTTTATTCTGATTTTATTTACTTCACTGCAGGGCGCCACAGAAAAGGCAAGCAATCTATCATATATCCAGATCTTCAGTCTACTAATTCCCAAGTTTGACATTTAAGTGCTATTTTTGTACCACTGCCGCCCTCTGAACTATCAAGCGATGGCACGAAATACTCAGACGATTTAGAATCTCAAGATACACCATATGTGGCAGAGCTTGAATCTGCCAAGAAACCAAACTCCATCACCCAACCGGAACTCAATGATCTACATAGTTTGTGATCTAACACTTATAAAGTAACAGAGTGAACTCCTGGCCTCACTTCTGCAACATTGGAACTTGTTGGGTAAACATGCTCGAATTACAGTATTTAGGAAGCGTTCTGCAGATATACAGCAATTCTTTACTTTTGAAAACAATTTGACTTATTGTAATTTTATCACAGGCCTATTTAATGCCCTTGAGCTGACCTATAAACCAAATGAGTGGAGGTTATTCATAGATACATCCTTTACAGCATAAAAGCGGTTCTGTTGCACATTGGGAACACCATGTCATCAGTTTTAGTTGCTTATTATTGTCATTTTAAGAAATACATATTTCAGAACCTTGCTTTTATTCTAGAACGCATAAGTTACAAGGAGCATGAGTGGCTAATATGTGCGGACTTGAGAGTAGTAGGTCTACTTAATAGGCTACAACCTGGATACGCCAAGTTTATGTGCTTCCTTTGCAAGTGGGACAGTAGAGCCAGATCAGAACATCATGTACGCTCAGAATGGTCACCTCGGGAAATAATGACGCCTGGATACCATAATATAATTCCTGAGCCACTAGTTAAGAAAGAAAAAATAATTTTGCCACCATTTCATATAAAACTAGGCCTAATGAAGCAATTTACCAAAGCACTGCCACATAACAAGCCATGTTTTCAGTGCCTCATAGCGATCTTTTCTAAACTAAGTGATGCCATGATTAAAGAAGGCATATTTTCAGGCCCTCAGATTCGTCAACTTATAGCTGATGAGGACTTCGAGGCGATAAAGGATGAAACTGAGCTAGCGGCCTGGCACGCATTTAAAGATGTATGCAAATAACTTCTGGGAAAGCAGCAAGGGACCCAGCGAGAGCCTATAGTGGAGAGCCTAATCAAGTGAAACTAAAATCTTGGATGGAATATTTGACTTAAGATCCACTTTCTTCATTCTCATCTGTCTTTCTTTCCAGAGAACGCAGGAGATGTGAGTGATGAACATGGAGAGAGGTTCCATCAAAATATAGCGTCAATGGAAACAGCTATAAGGGAAAATGGATCCCTGCTATACTGGCTGACTTCTGCTAGAACCTGAAGTGAGACACACCTAAAAAGTATAACAAACGAAGAAGTAAATAGTAAAATGTAAGTTAATACATTATATATTGTTAACAAACATGCTGATTCATTACACAGGGGGACCCCCCCCAAAAAACAAAACGAACCCCTACTTTCGATAGGCCTCATTTCTTAATTTTCTGCAAGAAATGAATGAAACTTTGGGGATAACTAGTTTTTTTGTGTTTAAAAACAATATATCAAAACATGAAAGTCTTTGAACTTTTCTTCTTTTTTCTAGAGCACTTATTCGAGGTGTCCTCCATTTAGCTCTGTGCATTTCTTGAGGCGCAACACAAAGATCTCCATGACGTCTTTACAAACCGACCGACTAATGGCTCTGATCTCCTCCCTGATGGCTTCCTTGAGCTCTGTGATGGTCCTGAGTCTCCCTGAATACACTCTGTCTTTAAGGTAGCCCCAGAGAAAGAAATCGGGGGGGGAGGACTAAGGTCTGGGCTGTGAGGTGCCCACTCAAAGTCAGTCTTGAGACTGATCACACGGCCACCAAAGTTCTCTTTCAGCAAATCTTGGGACAGGTTTGAGCTGTGAGAGCTTTCTCCATCTTGCTGGAATCAGAACTTCTCCATAAGCGATGGGAACAGGGTCTGCAGCTTCCTCTTTAATGTTTTTAGGACCCCAACAAACTGCTCCTTGGTGACTGTCACTGTCACGCCAGATTCCTCAAAAAAAATGGTCCGATGATGCCTCTGGACCGGCTGAGATTGCAGTCTATACCGTGCAATTAGGGGAGTGTAGGGGCTTGGCGGCTGCCTCATTTGGTCCGGAGGTCCCCCGAAAGATATTTGTCTTCGAGTTTACCTTTCCTTCAAGATGGAAGTCATCTTCATCTGAGGGCCAAAGTAGGTTAAGGAAAGTTGGGGTTTCCTGAATCTTCTCCAGTATCTTGACTGACATAGCCTTTTTCTACTCCTTATCTTAAGCTGTAAGGGTCTGCTTCGTTTGCATTCTCTATGGGTAGGCCTTTATATCCATTACTAGCACCCTCTTGCAAGCCTCACGGGATATACCGAGGGACTGACTTCGCTTGCGCATAGAGCGTTTTGGACTCTGCTGAAATGACTCTCACACGCTCTCGACCAGCTCAGCTGTACGCTTCCTGGGGCGTCATGAATGGCTTGGATGATTGTCACTGGCTGCATTGAAGTTTTCCACTGTCCTATAGTTCTCAAAGTAGTCCACTTAGTCCTGTATTCTGCTCTTGGAGGGGGCTTTTTCACATTCTAACTGATGCACGACAATGCCCTGCACTTTCTTGAACGAGCCTGTCTTGTAGTAATATTCGACGCAGTATATTCTTTGCTGGAGCTCCCATTGAGATCTAGTTGTGTTCACAAGTGTTGCTTCTGCCCTGTCCTGCAAAGTTAGGGTGATTAGTGAATGAATGAATGATATATCACAAAAAGTGTGTGCAGGCCCGTTTTTTTGGGGGGAGTCACCCTGATATTCATGAATTAATTATAATGGACACATTTATTCTGACCTTGAGAGAGAAGTACGTTTATGGTATCATGGAAATCGGTATCAATTGCATAATTAATAAATCGGCAATTTCCCAAAAAATCAATGTTAGGTGATGGGAAAACTTTGTTATTAAATTCGACTTCAGCACACTTAACTTCATATGAGACCTATGTTGTTTTCTTGATACTGAAATTTGTTGTAGTGTAATTATCACCGATTTTTCTACGCAAATAATTTGTTACACTCCCATACTATTATTTTATAAAAAGATAAAGTAGCACCTCCTGTACCCAGTAGTTGTTGGAGAGTTGGGTGGTCTTTATTGTCGTTATTCTGGAAACTTTTTAGTGTCGTTTTTTTTACTGAATTTACTTCATTTTCAGTGCTAGGATTTACCCATACTCATGTCAAAAAACGCATTAAAGCGAAAATGCATACAGTATAGGTTTGAATATTTGAAGTTTGGATTTATTACTTCACTTAATAATAAACAAGAGCCACTTTTTCTTCGGTGAGAAAGTATTTTGGAAGGAGACCATGAAGGAATACATTCATTTCCTTATGAAAACCAATCACAAAAATGCGATGATGGATTTGTTTGTTCATACAATATTCCTTAGAAGATTGCCAGATCAAGAAAAACTGATACAATTAGAGAACTCATTTTGTTGATGAAATGGCAGAGTATATTGAAGAGACCGTATATAACACCATTAAAAATCCACATTTTGCTGTACAATTAGATGAATCTGCTTTTCCAGTCAATGAAACAATACTTTTTAGGATATGTTTGTTTGAAAATGAACTTAAAACAGACACAAAAGGTTAATCCAGGTAGACTATAGTTAAGCAGTTTAACAAAAAAGAAATTACAATCAACAATATAATTGCTTGTGAAAAGGACGGTGCTCCAGTATTAACAAGACGATATAGAGTTTTTTTTTGCACTTTTGAAGAGACTTGTACCTAATGACTTCAAAATATATGGCGTAATTCATCGTCAACATTAACTTGCAAGGAACTAGAGTTATCTGCTTCTCAAACCATTGTTGTTTTTATCATAGCAGTAAATAGAATAAAAAGCATTCCACTTAATTCTCGGATCTTTCGCCACCTCTTGAATAACAACGATAAAGAATTTGATCGTCACTTTTTATATACTCAAGTGAGATCTTTATCTAAAGGAAACTGTTTGGAGCAATTTTAGTCTTTTTTCAACAATATCATACAAATTTTATAGGATAAGAAAAGTGGCTATTTGAGTGACGAACTGCTAGCTTGCAAATCTTTTATTGCCTAGTTAACAGATTTTTTTCAATTTATCCAAAGATATAAATTTGAATCTTATCAAAACAAAATTTCTTATGTGAACATTTATGGACAAGTTTTCACAATTTCAGGGATAATATTGGTTGTCGAGAGTTATCTTAATTTCTAAACCTTGTTCGACTACAAAATGATTATGACCTCTTGATTTATCGCGGAAATTTAAACTCTTTGTATGAGGAAATGAGTTGTAGGTATCAGTATCTCATTAATAGAGAAATACTTTAATGGCTGTTCAGCGTTTTTCATTGCTTTTACAACTTTTTTATGGCTAAAAGTGGTTTTACTGCAGTTACCTAGCTTCTTACTAATCAAAGAAACCGCCTTCAAAATGCAAAACGAGGAGATCTGAGATTACTTCTAAGCAACATGGAACCTAGAGCAAGAGACTTAGCCAGTAAGCTACAAAATAAATGATTTTTTAGCATTTTCTTAATTAGTCTTTACTAGCGGGATTCGTAGAAATTCCACGGAATATAAATGTAATGATAAATTTATTTAAAAAATATAAATCATATATAATCTCACTACATAATAGACACTTAGTTATTATGCCCATTCCATTCTTGCTCACAGTTGTGTTATTATTTCTTTGCATACTACATACGTTCTGTGTCACAGTTTTGTTACCTCTCGTTCCTTGCTTGTCACATTCCAACACTTTAACTTTCACATCTGTCTGTCTGACTCCTCTTGAAAGAGCGACTTACAACTGACCATAACTGAAGACTGGTTCAGCAAGAAACAGACCCACTCTATCAAATGTTTAACCTTGGCTCTCGTTGATAGTCATTGCATACGACAGTCTTAAAGATTTATTAATTTTGGCACATCTAGTACATTATGTACTTTAGCACATTTATTATGTTTATACCATTAACCACATTTAGTACTTGTAGCACATTTAGTACACTTAGTACCTTTAGTAAATTTTGTACGTTTAAGACTTTAGTACATCTTACTTTGAGTACATTTAACACATTTAGTACATTTTCTACTTTTGTAATTTTTTATTTTTAGCACATTTTTTACTTTTAGTAAATGTTGTACTTTTAGCATATTTAGTATTTTTTACTTTTAGCACATTTAGTATATTAAGCCGATTTAGTACTTTTAATACATTGTTTACTTTTATTATTTTTTGTACTTTTAGCATATTAGTAGATTTAGTAAATTTTGCATTTTTTAGACATTTAGTAATTTTAGTATATTGAGTAAATTTTGTACTTCTACCACATTTAGAACATTTACCACATTTATGTACTTTTATCACATTTAATACATTTATTACGTTTGTATTATTTAGTCCATTCAACACATTTACTACTTTTAGCAAATTGAGTCATTTTAGTATATTGTTTAAATTTTGCACTTTTAGCACATTTAGTACGTTTATACTATTTAGTACATTTACCACATTCAGTCATTTTAGCATATTTAGTAATTTTAGTATATTAAGTAAATGTTCTACTTTTAGCATATTAGTAATTTTAGTATACTGATTAAATTTTGTACTTTTAGAATATTTAGTACTTTTAGTACAGTTAGTACTTTAGTATTTTTTTATTTTAGAACATTTAGTACTCTTACTACTTTCAGTAAATTTTGTAATTTTAACATAAAATTAAATTTCAAACACCCATTATCCATCATAAGAGAAGTGCGACCTAGGAGTAATGACGTCATAGGGTAACGGTCGAACGGAAGGATGCGACATAAGCATATTATTATATAGACCAGGTAATGGCTTTGCTACTAAGATTAAAGTTTAAAATATAAAAAAAAGCAGCCATGGTTAAATTTTTATAAATTCTATGAACTTCCCCAATTATAATAATTTTAAAAAAGGAACTCTAAACTAAATTTCCCCCTTTCAAAATATCACGTTGCTAAAATATAGTTATAAAAGAAGATATATAAAAATAAATTTTCTGAACTTCACCATTTGTAATTCTTTGGGTTTTAAAAAATTCACAAAATTTCGATACTTATATTTATTTCGAACTTCACCATTTTGTTTTTTGGTATTATAAAAGAATTATTAGAAATAACTAGGATAAAAAAACCTAAGTCATAACCAAACTAAGATGAAATTATTATTCAAATAGTCAAAAAAATACCCTTCTTAAATTATAGAGTTAGTGATGATGATGATAATAGAAATAAAAACTGCATTCAAATTATATTTTTTCATAATACCTAAGTGTTATTTTGCTAAGAAAGATAAATTAGGTATAGTATTGAAATTTAATATGACAGGTGGGTGGGTGATAATAAAAAGGTTCCTCTCCAAACGGGGTAATAGACCAAATAAGGGTTAGGAAACAGTGATTTAAAGCTACCTTAGAAACTTGGCACGAGTACTGATTGGTTTCTCTTGTTCCTCCAGAGCAATAAGTTTCATTTTTTGTTTAATTACGTCTTTTTAGTAGGGTAAATCATGAGCATGGTGCAATAGTGTTTAAACATTTTGGGGAAGAAGTAGAAAACATTACGATAAATGTGCCCTTCGATTTTGAATTCCTAGCAGTGCAGCATATTTCGTTGAGGACAGACCTTAGTAGCCTGTTCTTCCTTGCAATAAACATCGAAAGCATACCTGAATATTGAGAAAAACTCTTCACATGAAAGACGATCAAACCATTTTCTCTCACTTCTCTTTATTTGAGGTTGGAAGTTGATAACAACAGTCGCATTGACAAACGGCTGTGTTTTATCTGTTTGAATCTCATAAGATGAAAGATATCACTCCGGGATGTTATATTTTGGTGAATAATGCCTATATTAGTAAGCACATGACGGGAGGATCATGGAAGGAAAATAATAGTCTTAATTACATTGATGGCTTTATCAGATGTTAAAGTTTTCATATCTTTATCATCTGGACACAGTGCTTCAGCTCTGTCTCCTTCAGCAGGCCGGTGCCCCGGCCTGCACAGCCAAGACGGTGTAGGAGTGGCTAGAATTAAACATGAACTTCAGGTCTAACGAATTTTGACTAAAGCTTGTAGACGCACATGCGGGGAAAGGCCCGCAAAGTCCTCCACAGCAACCTCGATGAGCTGAAGTCCTCTGTCAATGCCGAAGGATTTCGTCCGCAACGTGTGCGCGGCCTTCAGGTCTCGACTGGAGAGCGTGCTTGCCGCCAAGGGCGACCACATTTATTAATATTACAATTTAAACAAATATTTTATGTTAAATCAATAAAAACCTGTCTAACCACAGCAAAACTATCATTGGGACGTTCGTTGAGAGCGTCGGAACGAGTCTAAAAGTACTTTTGAAATACAAGGTATCAATAGAAAATACTAAAGATCAAACCAGAGCGATATTTAGATATTTATACTCGTAGTGTGTTGCAAACTGTCTCTTTATTCTTCTTTGTATGGTAGAACATACGCGTAGGAATAATCTCGTGGCGTCTCATTATGGAACATCGACCTAATGTGGAAAAACTAAAAACTAAATATATACAAAAGTAGAGAAAAGGAAATCATAGCGATTAACTTTGCCTACCTATGAGTGTTTATCCTTATATTTTCTTAGCCAACCAACCTAAGGCATTTCCTCAGTCCTAATAACCTGACTCCCAAGAGAAACGTGGTTCGATTTCTTGTGCAGGGGTATGATGGCTCCCGCAGCGTATATTGAAGGAAAAGTAGGCAGGAGACAAACTGATGTGCCACTTTACTACATAAATATGTTGAAGAAACTCGAGTCGGTGTGTTGAAGCATTTTTTTGTTTCCATGATGCGGCTTCCATTGTTTTTTTTGTCCATCAGAAGGAGGAAAAGGAGAATGGGAGCTGACTGTATAGCCAAGTCAAACTACCTCAAAAACTAATTCACGCTTCATAAACATAAGCCGGAAAGTGATATAGCAGGTGGTCCTCATCATTTTCCCTTCCCCTGCTGTATTTACCTTAAATAAACAACGTGGGAACATCTCTCAAATCAAAATAATAATAGGTAATAGAACATCAGCGACGAGTTCAGATTTGGTCCAATTTCTTATCATTCTGAAAAGCCCGAGACGAACGAAATGTTCATAAACGAGCTCCTATCAGTTCAGACCTGCGACTCTCCTCCAACCTGAAATTGTTTTCAAAGACCTTCGGCATTTGAAAGAGAATGTGAGAGCTGAGAAAATCATGAATATAGAAAAAATCTATCATAAAATTTTGCTCTATAAATTTTAAATCTATTGGTGTGTGGATAAAAAATCGCAAGAAAACTAAGAATATAGAGAATTACGGTTGGTCTTCTCTCGGCGAGATCTACTATTTCTGATCTTTGTTTGCATGCTGTTCAACATAGGGACAGTTGTTTTTTTGCGATAATTCGTTTTAAGGTTTTTTTAAGAAATGTTTCCAAAGCTATTTGTTTTCAATCTTTTTCGTAACGCATGACTAAACAGGCCAGAAGGAATATGGATCCTTATTGTTCCTAATCACATATACATACATACCTTTTAATGCTGAGGTGGTTAAATACGGCCAATTTTAATTAATTTCAATCACAGATTGCATGGATGAATGAACGAGATTACCTCATGCGAGGTCATTTCAAAATTGTTTCCACTCCAATTAGGTTTTCAATTTATAAAACTATTTTTACCAACTTCATGCCGAATTAAGTATGTGCAAATAGAGCATTATCATCATAAAAAGTCTAAACGCAAATACTCTAACCCACTTTCGTAACATGGCAAACCATTCAAAATATTTTAATAAAAACAAAACAAAACCAACCCAAAAACAATCACAATTAAGCTATGCCGAAATCTCTTTTTCCAGTGGACAACCGTGTTCGTATAAAATCTAAAATTCTGCTCACAGTACAGCAAAAAAAAATCCTCATTATTCTAGTCACACAATTACAAGACGAGCAGATTTTTACCAGTGGGAGAAAACCTTGATTTTGGAAGAAAATTGTAGTTGTCCCCTCATTCTCTTTAAATTTGTCATCACGTCCTCAAAAGTTAAAAAAGGCGTGCACTCAGTAGCGGTTGTCTAACTGGATACAAATGTTAAAGTGGAGAACATGGTCTTAAAATTAATACAAAACTAAATGCACATTGCAAAATAACCACGAACACGCAAGCCACCCCAAACATCCATCATATAATTTGTCGAGAATTTATGCAAAGTTCTCAATTCTAAAATTTATTATTATGGTATATTTATTGGAAAGTGTACAAAACATTATAAAATAATTTATACAATGTTGTAGTTATAGTGTTGAAAGAGTAAAAATTATCGCTGAGAAGGGGAAGGATTTAGTAGAAGGCATAAGTACATAAAGTGGTTTTTCCTGGAGCATGTCACGCAGGAGTTCAGGTTTTTTACCCCCCAAATTTTCACATTACATTTTTACCCACTAATAGGGTTTTGTATTTAAGTTATTACATTAGTTTGCTATGAAAATGTTTGGTTGATTTTTGTTCATTATTTCGCATTTTAATTTCTGTTACGTATGTTATTTTTAAATATTTTTATCTAATACACTTACAGTTATCATTGCTTATTTATCTATTCTTATTTACTTACTTGTTTCTACTATTATTATTATATTACACTTGTTCTTAATTATTACTATATAATTACACTTTTAGTTATCGCTACTTATTAATTAGCTTATGTTCACTTGTTTATATTATTGCTACTAATTAGTTGTTATGCACTGGTTTTTACTATTATTATTTATTATTCACATTAATATAACTTATTATTATTTATGTATTTATATTTATGCACTGGTTTTTACTATTATTATTTATTATTTACATTAATGGCACTTCTTATTATTTATGTATTTATATTTATTATTCCAAATTTCACTTTTAATTTTAATTGTTTGACACTTTTTAACGACTAGATTATTTCCGATGTCCTCATTGCGCTCTTTATGCTCTTGTAAGTTGACCCATTCACTGTATGTAAGCTTGAATCCGGTATATACATGGTTTCCCTGCACAGGAGACTTTTGACTTCCTTTAGGGACCACGGCCCCTCAAAGGTCCACTTGAAGTCCTTGTTTCTGATTCCCTGAACTATCTTCACCTGGTTGTTCTTTTCTGGTCGACGTCCGATACTACCGAAGAATTTAGGTTCACCTCTTCACCGTCGAAAAAGTGTCCCTTTTCAAGGACTTCGATTTTGTCGGTAAGAGGCACTCCTGGATAACTATCGTCATCCTCCGAGCAGTTATCTGATTCTGTTTGTTTCTCCTCTTCCTCTAATTTCTTCTTCGGGCTATTTTTGGGGGGTTGCTGGGTTTTCTTTTCTATCTTTTTCCATTACCTAGCTAACGTCTTCTTTTGTGCTCCCTGGTTGTTTTTGTTGCTCTTCATTTGATTTGGCATTTTCTTTGGTGTCTCAGTCGGATTTTCCACAAATTTGATGTTTAGCACATCCTGAGACGCTGGATTCGGCGGAAACCACAGCTTCTTTTTGACACCATTGTGTTGGAGCATATTGTTTAGATGCTCCGAGAAGCTGTCGGGGCGCGCAAGGTTCACCAAGTGGGCGACGATGACCATGATTATGATTTCCTTGCACTCAACCTCCATGACGAGTTTCGGCGAAGCTCTTTCCGTTGTTGTCGTGATTGTTGGTGCAGATGCTGCTGCGGCGTAAGATCCTTCGCTGGTCTTTGCCTACTTTTCCTTTTTTAGTTTCTGTCTTTTTACTCGAATTTTTTTCTTTGCGCAGGGGACATCTCATGGCCAGAGCCCGATGATTCCCTCCGCAATTTGTGCATCTCTCTTTTCCTTCTCTGCATTCTCTCCAACCGTGGCCAGTTCGAGAGCATGCCGCACAAGTCTGTTCTTTCTTTGGACAGTCTTTTGTTGCATGGCTTTCAAGAGCGAGGCAGTTTTGTTATTTTTCTAAAAAAAATATACTCTTCTGCCTCAATCTGCTCTGGAGCTACCCATAGGTAGAACCCCAAAAGGCCGTCCCTCATCGCTCTTTGTGCCATTTCACTTCTGATGAAAATAATCTTGATGAGTGACTTCCCGATTTTCTCCACTTTGGATATCTTGGCCCATGACTGCTTGGAGATCAGCTCAGCCTTAATATCCTTGGTGGAATTTTCCAGAAAAAAGGGGTCGACTTTTCTCAAGATTACGGTGCGATTTACGAGTAATTCGTGGGGGACAATCGCCTCTAGTCCTATTTTCCGTAGGGGATCCTTCGACTCTTCCGAAACAAGAATCTCCACGTCCTTGTTTTTCCAACAAACCGCTGCCCACCCATTTGGTGTCTCGAGGAGACGAGTTAGTTCGATATTCATTTTGCCAAATAACGTTTCAAACACGGTTTCTCTGGTTGGTTTTTGTTGCCCCGCAATTAACCGGAGGGGGATCCGTTGGGTGTCCTGGTGGACAGGGGCCCCATGTGCCCCTGCGGGCAGTGCTGCCCTTCCCCCTTCTTGGCCTCGCCTGTGTCAAGGGGAGGTGGAGGACCTCACTACACAACTGACGAAAGTGAGATTTGTCCGTTAGTGGCGTTTTGGCAGTCCTCTCCGGAAACATTTCCTCTTTTGCCTGGACTAGTTGACTCGGAAGACTGCACTAGTCGTACTTTACTCTACTTACTCTACTAAACTACTCTACTCTTCTGAAATTGAGCCCTTATCATTGGTCAAATTATCCCCCTAAAATGTAAATAAACCCAGCCAGCAGCCCAGAATATCCTACCGCTTGTGTGTGGGCTTTCATAACGGACCAAGCAAATATAAATAAAATTCGATAACTGAGTGTGTAGGCACTTGACTGTTCTAGTTGCCTCAGTTAGTCTCTGTTCTCGCTGTGACAACCTCGGATCAAAAATTGTAAAGCAAATTTTGCATAAGTGATTTGTGATACTCGCTTCGAGTAGTGAATTTCGGGATAGTGATAAAGCGGGATACGCTTCGAAAAGTGGACCACTGGCTTGAGATTTTAGAAGGTTACGGAAGAATCTTCACTCCTTGGTGGAGATGGAGACCGAAGCCTCACCAGGCCCACACGATAGCGTGAAGGAAGTTTTTTAAGGTAAAGTAAAATTATTTGGACATTGGCCCCCTTTTCTCTCTCACCCCTTCCCTTCTATAAACACCTTTAAGTGCATAAATAAACCTACACATACAAACCCTAACGCATCGTATGATGCAGGAGAGATGAGGGAAACTCTCCGTATAACTCTTTTGGTTCTCCCAGAGGGCCCTAAACCCGACCGAGAAACAGTTTTTGAAAAAGTATACGGAACCCTACGTATTGCCCTTGTTAGACTAGTTGACTTAAACAATGAATACTCAGCTATCTGCGTGAAAGAGGCCGATTGGGAAGCCTTGACCTCGGGAAAAGCTGTTGAATGCCTTAAGACAATTAACCTAAAACCGACCATACCGCCACAAATTAGGACTCACCGCAGTTTAATATGCAGGCGCCTCGATACCTGGGTTGGGAGCCACTCAACGGGCACAATCAAAGAGGAAATCGAAAGGACCCACGAATAGGCAAAGGTAGCTGAGGTCCTCAAATTCAAAACATACACGCACGTGTTCAAGGTTGTTTTTGAAGACACGGCTATGGCTCAAAAGGCTAAGGATAATGGATTACTGCTCTTTAACGTGAGAGTCTTCCCAGAACAGATGGAACGTGAGGAGTTTGTTGACTTGCAGATGTGCTTTCGGTGCTACAAGTACAACAAACATACCACTTCCAACTGCCCTGAAAACAAAGACCTCAAGCTATGCTCCATCTGCGCGGGTCGCGACCATTTTTGGCGTGAGTGCAAGAATACTACCACCAAATGCTTGAATTGCGAAGGCCCGCACCGGACCATGTCTATGGCATGTCCAGTCAAAAATCAGGAGATGAGCAAGCAAAGCAGACTCAAACGTGAAACAGAGGAGTTAAAAGCCAATTCAACATACGCTAAAGTTGATAAAGCCGCCATTTTCGAATCTAACAACCAAAAGACATACCTACCCATCGAAAACTAGCACTCCACAAAAATAATGTGCTGCATTTATTATGCACACATTGCAAACATAACTCGCCCTGGTACCTTTGCTACATAATTCAACCACATGCTGGTAAAGAACGGGCTGCAGGAGATGTGATTACCCGATAACCCTCTTTCAGAGGAGGTTATGCGTATAACCGTAGCTCCTCAGTCTCAAGACAAGTGCAAAAAAGTGCCAACTCAAAACACAGCCATCTCACGTGACCCTAGACTGAACAAGCCTAAAGAACAACAGACACACAAACAAGCGCCCCTCACACCGAAAAAAAGCACACCAGAAAAAAAACACACACACCCACATCAACCAAGGAGGCAGACCGACCCAAGGAGATCAGGTCTCCTAGGTCGAGAAAAATCTCCTCACCTCGTGGCTCAAGGTCTACCTCCTCATCACGGGGGAGGGAACACCAATTGAAATACCACGTGAGAGGCTTCAACCTAAAACTGTATGCCCCTGAATCGGCTTCGTTTCCAGCTGAAATTGATTCCCGCGAAGTATCGGAGGGTCTAAGGACCGGATGATACAAGTGGGAATGCTCAGACGAAGTTCCAGAGTGACAGATTGAGGAGGCCTTCGCACAAAATAAGATCAAATTGACCACGGACTGTTTTCACACGATTATTGATACCGAATTTAGAAAGAAAAGAAACGACAGGGAGCGCACTCTACGCAGTACACCCCACGGAGCTAAAGTAGATCGCGAATAAGCATCTACTTTAATCCCACACACTAAAAGAACCAACATTACACAAAATGACCAATAGACTTACGATCATACAAAGGAATGTCGATGGGTGGGACGGAAAAGGTTCCATCTATGGCAACATTCTGCGACAAAGTAACCCTGACATTATACTTATCAACGAATGACCACGCAAAAAGAATTAAAAATATTTCAATACGACGTCATTAGCAAAAATTATAGCCAGGAACGGTATGACGGCGGCGCAATAGCCGTCAAAAAAGGACTTAAATACAAAAAACTACCCGACTTAGATGAATCTTACCTTGCCATTGAGGTAGGCACTACCCTGGGGGGTCTGGTCGTGGCTACGGGGTACCAACCCCGAAGACGTGGCTATGTACCCTTGCACAACCTTCTACAGATTTTCAGCTATAAGAAAAATGTAAACGTTGCTGGAGATCTGAATGCAAGGTGTGCAGCGGTGGGGTATACCTCCTACAACAATGCAGGCAGAAACATCGAAGTATTACTTGACAGACAATACGTTACAAGAATCGGACCAGAATTCCCGACATACATTAGAAGAAATGCAGCAACGAAACCTGATATTGTTTTATCCAGTATCAGGTTTCCGTACAACTACTACATTGGACCGGGCCCCATAATTCAGAGTGACCACCAGGCTATTCACATTACAATTGGCGTAAATCTCATTCAAATTGCAATCCCGGAACGCAAAAGCTATAAGCAGGCGAACTCGGAAAGCTACAAAAATTACCTTCTAAATTATATCCCAGACCCTTTACTCGATGCCAATTTAGAAGAGATAGATGAAAAGCTGGATAAAATCACCGACCTCCTAATTAAAGCAGATGAAAATAGTATTCCCCGTATCGAATATAAAACCATTCCAGCTCCCGTTTAGACCCCTCCCATGAAAGCCCTGGCCCAAGAATATAGGGACCTGTTCAATGTAGTGGCGCTGATAGGCCCCAACCACAATGCTCATAGAAGAATAAGACAGATTAAAGATGAACTCCAGACACTAATTACGGACCAACAAATACTGATATGGGACAGACTGATTGAAGGACTTGACATAGAAAGAGACTCACGCACATTCTGGCAGACATTCAGACGGTTAAAAGGACTACCTCCACAGAAAAAAATTACACTCATACACGACGGTAAAGAAATTGACGAAACTAAAGAGATTGAGGGAATGTTTAGGATTTTCTGGTCTTTAATCTTCAAAATTACCCCCGAAGAAAATGAAAATTATGACATCGATTTCGAAAATGACATAATCCAACAGCTAAACACACAAATACATAAAACCTCCCCTCATCATTGTGTGTCGCAGGAAAGAGTGATGGAGGGCTATGGGAGTGAAATAACTGCCCAAGAGCTCTTCGTTGCACTAAAATCCTTTCGTCAAAGAGCACCGGGTACCACGGGGCTGACCAGGGAGAACTTCATCAAGGCCCCACCTAACGTTCTGAGTGGACTTCTTAACATCATGAATGCCGCTCTGAACACGGGCTACTTTCTCGATCAGTGGAAGGTGGCCAAGATGATTTTCATTTCCAAATCAAGAAAGCCCCCGGAGTGCCCTGCCAGCTTTCGGCCAATATCTCTCCTAGAATTTTTTGGCAAAGTCTTCGAGAAGATATTGGCAAATAGGGTCAACTCTTTTCTCGACGAAGCCAACTTTCATAACGAGCAACAACACGGCTTCAGAAAGAAAAGAGGGACTGACACAGCACTAGCCATTATTACGGAAAAGCTTGGAAAGATCAAGGCAAGCAAAAGGCATGCCAACTTGGTGCTCCGCGATGTCAAGAAAGCTTTTGATAGGGTTTGGAAGAGAGGCTACAGTTTAAGATCCTTCAAGTAGGCCTCAACCCCATTCTTGAGAGGATTCTATGCGATTACATAATGGAGAGGAAAGCATATATACATATCAGAGAACACAAAGGCCCCGAATTCAAGCTTGAATCAGAGGTCCCACAAGGGGGCTGTCTCAGTCCCCTTTTATACAACATTTATACACGTGACTTACCACAACCTCTATCTGAAGGTACGATATACGTCCAGTTCGCTGACGACATATCGCAAATTTTTACAGCCGCTTACGTTCACAGGGAATTTATGGCGAGAAATACGGCTAGGGAGATATCTAACATCAACCCTTTCGAGAGGAAATGGAAGATATCAACCAATGCCCAAAAGTTCAAAATAATTCCCATGTTTCGCAAGACCTTCAATGATATACGGGTAGAAGGGGAGAGAATCCCCTACTGCCGAGAAGGGACGGTTCTGGGGCTCAAAATCACCACAGGGGGCTACAAGAGTCATATCGGAGGAACAGTCGCGAATGGCAAGAGAGATTTGAGGGATTTTTATAGGTTCCGTGACCTAAATCGCTGAAATAAACTCAAAATTTTCAATGCGTGCATTCGCTCGAGACTCTTGTACCCCCGGTGCCGCTAAACGCGAGCGCCAAGACCTACAATGCGAAACTACAAGTCATCCAGAACAAAGCGGTGTTACTCATTACTAACACCCGAAGAAGAGAAAGAAAAAGACATAAGGAGCTCCACGACTCGGTTGGATTATCTCCGATCAACGTGGTGCTCCACGAGAGAGCTAAGAGGATATGGCAAGCCATTGGCGCCCGCTTGACCCCTGAATTCTCTCGTACACACTTAGAAATCGAAGTAAACCGACAAGTAAGACCATTCAAAAGTAGTAAATTACAGTCTGACGATGACGTGACTCCGAAATACACGTGACAGAATTGACCCAAAACATCCAATGTAATGCGCAGGTTCCTCTATTAAATTAAATCTCAAATTAAAAACTTTTTTGCAAAACTCAAACTAAAAAATCCAAATTCACTATTTAAATTCAAATTTAATTTAAATTCATTTAGAATGATAATAATAAAACTTTCTCAAAAACTCATAGCGGGAATAAAACCCCGCCAAAAATAAAGGCTTGAATGCCTAAAGATCATTAAGATCGAAAACAATAATTAAATTAACTATGATTAATTTATTAAATAAAGAAAAAAAACAACCAAAAAACACAAAACTAACACAAATTGACAAGGCTACCCTTTCATCAGGGTCCTTTTTATTCTGTCTCCTACACATCATCTATTCTTTAAACTCACCCTTTAACCACTTTACTCTCTTACTATTCTCTCTCTGATTCTACCTATATTTCATCACTTATTATGTCCAATGTCCAATGAGTGTGTAGGCATTTGTACAAACTGTGACGATCTGTTGCGTATCAGTAATTACAAGTACAAACCAGCTGTGTATCTAATAAACGAAAATGGAACGAAGGAGAGAATCAAAAGTGAGAGATTTTTGATTCTTTAAGCGAGTCAAGACTTAGGGAGAATATTTGAGAATATGAGATGGGATGTAGATGTAAACATGGGGATATAGAATATTGTTCTTGAACTGGAAAAAGAAAATAGAACGAAGCACGGTCACAGGATAATGGGCATGTCTAGTTGAGCATATTTGGCTAGTTCACCAATTCTGACTCGACCACTCTCGCACTATTCACGAGAGGGCTCAGTCGACCGCCAAGGGTGGACGTCGAAAAATTTGCCTAAATCAACACACCCACCCACAATGGCAGAAAATTAACATGATGTAAAATAAGAAAAGATGTACGAATGGCTTCAAACTTATTCCTTGCTACAAATAAACACTAAAAGCAGTTATTAAATTGACAATATGTTAAAAAAACATCAGGCTTAAATATATTAAAAACGTAATAAAAAAGTCCGAATAAGCTATTCCAATTAACTAAAAATTTGGCAAAGACGTACACTTCGCGTATCATGAAATATCATAGGTGACACGAAATTCAAATTGATCTTCTATGGAATGCTCCGGGCAGAGTGAAGACTTGATTAAGAGGTTTAAATTTGAATGAAGGATATTCTAGCCTTATAATGGCTACAAGACACTTTAACACCAAAATAAGGACAAAGGATACGAGCAATTCTTTGTATTTAGCTGCCAATTGATATAGGCTGCCGTCTGAACCAATCGAGGGTAGAATGCGAGCAATGACTCAAGGGCTCTTGTAGTCAGGTTTCCAAAGTGGTGGATAGGCATTAGAGTTCCATCCGACAACTGACCTTCACGGGTGTTGCGATGGACGAATGAAAATTTGATCGGTGTGGAGCGCCAAGAAGTCGATGGAATGCGTGATATCTCCACGTCTGGTCTGCTCAAAGTAAACAAGGCGCGCTGCCAGACGTAAAAAGTAACTGGAATATTTTTACAACTGTATCATTTTTCTTATATAAAATGCAAGTATAGCACAATCGCAAAATACTTTGGGTAAATTTAATATAATATGTGTTAAGTGTAAAACAATTCAATTTTTGCTTAATTATGAAAGTAACATTTCACGTTAGTTCAGAAGTATTTTTTTATATTATCACTAAGATTTAGACAGCGATGGAAAGCATAAAAAATTGGTAAAACTTTATCTTAAAGGATAAATTTGGGACAAAAAGATCTGTAAAGAATTTTCAGAAAATAGAGCAAGTGAAAATGTTTGAAGAAATATAACGGTAGATATATAGGTGGTAGACTGATGGTAAGCCTCTTCGAGAGTGGTGTAATTACCAAAGGTGATTTGCCACCGAACTTTTTGTACCACTCTTGGAAGGCAGCATAATTTCACTTGAAAAGTCGACGCTGAGAATATCTCATTTTTGGAAAAGGAGGAAAAGTCGGAGGCAAGGGAGGTTCAAAACGCCATTTTTTGGAGCCTCATCATCCTTACGGGGAGAATTCCTTAACGAATTTTACACCGGCACCTAGAAGACTAGATGTCGTGCTAACCCCCCCCCCCCCTCCCTCTACGGAGTCGCGACGCTGAAATGAACTAAACTGCCACTCATCTAGTCTCGCCACAACTATGTCGGTCCAATGTGATAGACATAATTGGGGACGTAAAGGAAAGCAGGTTTGAGGATTAGCCCACTGTGGAACTCTACGGAAGAGACCGCCCGGTTACGAGGCGATGCTGAAAGCTTTGGGGAAGAGTTCGCTCTAATCTCTAAGGGTAACTTCCGGCCAGGACCACAGGGGGACACACAACCGTCCCTGTGTAAGTTGGAAACAGCATCGATATCCAAACCCCAGATGGGGCGGCACCCCGGGTGGTGGTAGTTGATTCTAACACCACCCATCATCAAGTCCGCCACTCATCACCCATCTGAGGGGCCTCGCCCGGGTTCACCCTCCATCATTCATCCCCCCCATTTGGCAATAAAGTTCACGTAAGCTTAGAGGCGAAGTAGAGGGAGCCCCCCCCCCAAATAAACTAACACAGAAGAACACGTAGAAGAAGAGGTGCACCATACTGATCAACAACAAGTTCCCCCACAACGAGAGCATCTGGTGCAACCAATCATCGACGCTAAGGGGCCACTCTCTAGAAGAGATGGCCCAAGATCACACGACCCGGATTCCTCTGCGGGTTGTCGAAGGGCAACCCAAGCCCAGCAGGGAATCCACCTTCGAGGCCGTGTATGGTAAACTGGGAATTGCCATGGTGAGACTCCTGGACATTCCGTCGGGCTATATCGCAATATGCGAAACCGAAAAGGATATAGAAGATATTGCCAAGGAGAAGGCAGTTGAAGCCCTTCGGGCCATAGGACTGCAGCCTGCAGTGCCACCCCAGATCCTGGCGCACAGGAGTGTTGTATGCCGCCGGATTGATCCGTGGATTGGGCAGCATACAGCAAGCGAGATGAGAGAGGAGATAGAGCTACGGCAGGCCTGGGCTAAGGTAGCCGAAATTATAAAATTCAAGAATCGGAGGGACGGCAGCGATTACTCGCACGTGTTTAAGGTAGTCTTCACGGAGACTACCATGGCACAGAAGGCGAAGGAGCAGGGTCTCCTCATGTTTAACGCCAAAATTAGCGGTGAGCAGGTGGAAAAGGGTGAGTTCACCCCGGTCCAATACTGCTTCAAGTGCTATAAGATGGAGTCCCACGCCACCAAGGACTGCAAGGAGCCACAGGAGACCTGCTCCAAATGCAGCCAGCTTGGCCACAATTGGCGGAACTGTGTCAGCACAACAGAAAAATGCGTGAGTTGCGGGCAGGGCCACCGAACGATGGCCATGTCTTGTCCCGCAAAGAAAGAAGTTATGAGGAATAAGCAGGAGGCAAAGAGGAATGAGGTCACACGTAGGGCGAACACGTCCTACGCACAAGCGGCAAAGGCAGCCATCTCAGAGGTGGATGCCAGAAGAACATACCTCAAAATTGAAAATGAGGGATCTACGAAAATCATGACGTGCATACTTCATGCGCACGTCATGAATCTGGCTCGCCCAGGCACATTCGCCACCGTGTTGAACCAGATGTTGGCCAAAAACGGGATGGAACAAATGTGGTTCCCGGATAACCCCCCTTCTGGGGACGTACTGCATTTGCAGATGACCCCAAAAGCCCAGCAGACTAAGGTGCAAGCTAACCCAAGTAAACAACAACCCGAAAAAACGAATAACGAAGCAGTCGAGACGAAAACTCCTGCTCCCACCCAATCTATGACAAGCACGGCGAAACAAGCGAGCTCGGAAACGAGCAGCTCATCAGAGACTTCGGACTCCTCAGACGCGGAAGCATCCAAACCCCTGGAAAAGAAGGGTAAAAAGAAGAGATCCAAGAGATTGCGGGCGAACTACATCAACCTGAGGGTTTACGCCTGCGATCAATTCCCCTTCCCAGAGGAAATGGAGCCTAGTCGTATTTTCCAAGGGATTAAAGCAAAAATCTATAAATGGGAGTACGACTCTGAGATAGACCCTGGTACAGTGGAAGAGGCCCTGCTCGCACAGAATGTGATCCTTCATCAGAACACATGCGAGCAACTCTCTAATGCTGAATTCAGGAAGAAGAAGAATGGGAGGAGGAAGAACGTCACCCAAAAACACTAGGTGACTCAAGATGGAAAGAGTAAGCAATAAAATGAGGATTCTGACACTCAATGTGAATGGTTGGGAGGAGAAGGCCATGGCATATGGTAACATATTCCGTGTGCTCGACCCCGACATCATTCTCATCACAGAGCACGGTATCGACACAACAGCTGGTCGCATAAAAATACCGGGCTGCGGAGTGCTCATGAAGAATCATTCCCAGGAAAGGTTTGATGGTGCTGCAATAGCTGTCAAGAGGAATATCTCCTTCAAACAACTGCCAGAACTTGATGAGTCCTTTGTGGCAATCGAGGTTCACACCCTGGTCGGAGACCTCGTGATAGCTGCAGCATATCAACCCCCTCGACGAGCATATCTCCCGTTATGCAACTTCTACACACTGTTCGGGCACCGCAGAATGGCATTCTTAGGGGGAGACCTCAATGCCAGATGCCGTGCGGCAGGCTATGGTAACACCAACGATAGAGGCCGAAACTTGGAATTGATTATGGGAAGAAAGAACATTCAAAGGATAGGGCCGGATTTTCCGACCTATATCACTTCCCGGTCAGCAACTAAGCCTGACATAATCTTAACAAGTGAAGGCTTTCCTTTCAACTACCATAGTGAGCCAGGCCCGACAGTCCCTAGTGATCACATAGCGATTCTCACCACAATATCTCTCGCACCAATCCAGCTCCCAGCCCCTCTCCGGAAAAATTACGCCATGGCCAACTGGGATCGTTACAAGCAACGACTCAGTGACTATGCGCCAGCTGACCTCAGCACGGCGTCGTTAGAGGAGATCGACAGGGAGTTGGAGAGGATAACAACGTCCATACTAAACGCGGACCGCGAGAGCATACCCGTTACAGGGTATAAAACACCTCCTCAGCCCAGATGGACAGAGGAGATGAGAGATATCGCTCGCGTTCACAGGGAAGTGTTCGAAGAAGTACGACGGGAGGGTCCCAGCCGGGAAAGGAGCTTGCTGCTCCGACGCCTAAGCTCAGAGCTTAGAGAGGCTATCAACCTCCAACAGGGGGAAATATGGAACAACTTGATAGCCAAAGTCGACAGCGAACTTAGCCCGGCCAAGTTCTGGCGCCAAGTCAGAAACTTAAAGGGACTTACACCAAGACTCAATACTCGGATAATGGAGAACGGAGACCACATTGAGAACCCGGTGGTTCTCGAAGATATGTTCAGGAACTTCTGGAAAAACGTTTTCAGGATTACACCCGAAGAAAACGTTGAGTTCGACCAGGAATTCGAAGGCCAACTGATTGAACAACTTAATCAGGAAACGCATCGCACACACCCACTACAGCAAGTCAACGAAGGCAGGGAGATGGCGGGTCACGGACGTCCCATAACATCAGAGGACGTCAAGGCCACTGTAAAAGCCTTTCGACAAAAGGCACCAGGCTGGACGGGTATTACCAGAAACAACTTGGTTAACGCCCCACAGCAGATCATTCAGGGAATCGTTAATATCTTCAACGCTTCCCTGAACACGGGCTACTTCCCGGAAGGTCTCAAGATTGCGAAGATGATCTTCATACCCAAGGGAGGTAAACCCCCTGATCAACTGGTAAACTACAGGCCAATCGCCCTGCTGGAGTTCATTGCAAAAGTCTACGAGAGACTCCTAGCTGACAGGCTTCAACAACAACTAGCCGAGCTGGGAGCCCACAACCCTCAGCAGCACGGGTTCCGCAAGGGACGAGGGACGGAAACAGCCCTCGCCCTTCTTGCGGAGAAACTCGCTTGCAGTAAAGCTGAGAGGCGGTACGTAGACGTGGTGCTGCGTGATGTTAAGAAGGCCTTCGATAAGGTCTGGCTGAGAGGATTACAATACAAGATCCTCAACCTCCAGCTTAACCCACTCCTGGAAAGGATCCTTTGTAATTACATCTCCGATAGGAGAGCCCAAATTTCAATCGAGGGCTGCAAAGGACCCGAATTCGAACTAGAAGCGGGAGTTCCACAAGGCAGCTGTCTCAGCCCTCTGCTGTACCTCGTGTACACAATAGACCTGCCTGCTCCAGTGAGGTACGATTCGATGTATCTGCAATACGCAGACGACATCACACAAATCGTCCTGAGTCCATTCAGGAACGCTGGAAGCCAGGCGAGGGCGACAGCTGTCGAAATAGAAAATATCAATAGATATGAAAGAAAGTGGAAAATAAAAACCAACCGCCAGAAGTTCACGATCGTTCCAATGAACCGCCGAAAAACTGATGACGTTGTCGTCAATAATGAACACTATCCGTACTCCAATTAGGGTAATGTCCTGGGCTTACGCCTCTTTAAATCTGGATATAAGACCCACATAAATACCAGAGTCTCCCTAGCCAAACGAGAGCTGAAGAAACTTTACCGCTTCAGAGGCCTCAGCGTGCCTAACAGCAAGAAACTGTATATGGCCCTGGTACGCCCAGTCCTGGTGTACCCGGCCGTGATCACGCAGATGGCAAGCTGTACCTCTCTCAGAATGATGCAGAGAGTGCAGAACAAAGCCACGCTGCTGATTACAGGCACGCAAAGGATCGACCGTATTCGGCAATCGACTCTTCACCAGAGAATCGGTCTAAAGCCGATCAATACGGAGATCCAAAGGCTAGGGAGAAAGACATGGGACAAGATAGATCTAACTATACTCCCGAATTTAAACCTAAACCTAAACATACGTGCGAACCGAAGACGCGCTATAGGTAGAACTGCCTTGTTCCCAAGCAGTAGAACCTGCGCGAGAGAAGTGGTACTACCCATATTTACGTAGTATTAGTCCACTTCTCTAAATTGTGAGAATCCAATATACCAAGACTATAAAGATTGAAGTTAAACAACCAAGTTGACAAATTTTAAGTAAAATATTGAAAAAAGAGGCGTAGTGCCCACGTTAAAAGCCCCCCCCCCTAAATATAAATAAATATAGCAAAAATTAAATAAAATTAAAACTAAATTTAAATATAAAAGAGGCGAAGTGCCCAAACCTAACAAAAACCCAAAAGTCAAGAATAAAAAGAGGCGAAGTGCCCAACTCCCAATACCCAAGCCCCCCCCCCTAAATATAAATAAATATAGCAAAAATTAAATAAAATTAAAACTAAATTTAAATATAAAAGAGGCGAAGTGCCCAAACCTAACAAAAATCCAAAAGTCAAGAATAAAAAGAGGCGAAGTGCCCAACTCCCACTACCCAAGTAAACTAAAAGTCAACAATATTAAAAACTGAGAAAAGAGGCTAAATGCCCACATTAAGAATACTTCAAAACAACCAAAATTGAGAAACATTCAGCATGAAAGTCACCTTGAAAGGCTTGAATGCTTCGAAGGCGAAAATACCTATGAAGAAACATATATAATTATGACGGAGGAAACTGGCTGTCAATGACAGCCAGCTACTTTTTGACGGAGGAATATAAATCTTTTAAAGAAAACAAGAAGAATGCTAGTGATGCCCTAACACCAGGGCAAACTAGAAAACTTATTCACACCTTTATATACCTACCACACAATTTCACCACTTTAACCTAATTTGTAATTTGTAATTTGTACCACTCTTGGGGCAGCCAAATGGGTTTCTTAATTCGGCTTGGCGTCTGCCTGGTTGCTTCCTCTGCGAATGCCTTGTATTAACAAGGCTATGACTCCAAAGGTAGAAAGCTATCTTCTTGCTTAATAGACCGGGTAAATGGTGATCGGAGATTTCATCAAAGTTAAAAGGAATCAATATTCCTTATTCGGCGGGAACTTGGGAATGGTGAATGGTAGAACATCAACAATTTCCGCAAAAACTCTAAATTTTTATAGGGGAGATTACGATAAACTACGAAACTTGCTAAATCAGATTAGGTGGAATATAGAGATGTGCGACACTTTTAAGACTATACTAAACATAGTCCAGGAGCAGTGTATTCCAATGAAGGCTATTAGAAAGAAATGTAGGAAGCCGTTGTGGTGGAATCAGGAGATAGCTAGGAAAATTTCTGAGAAGAAGAGGGCATACCATAGATTACAGAGAGAAAGTACTTTTGATAATTTAAATCATTATAGGTCGACCAGAAACGAGCTAAATAAGTTATTAAGAAGAGCAAAAGGGCGGGAGAAATCAATTCAGCTGAAAATAATAAATAAAGATCCAAGAAATTTATTTAGCTATTATAGAATTAATAACAAATCTAACATTAATAAAATAGGGCCTATTAAATATAAAGGGGTTTTGAAAGAATCTGATGAGGAAATAGTAGAAGTTCTTACTGATCCTTGTTCTTCAGTATTTACACAAGAGAATCAAGATAGATTAATTGATGATAATTCTATGTTAAGGGAAGTAGTGTTGAATACCGTTAATGTCAACAGGGAAATAATTAAAGGGCCCATATTAGGGTTAAATACTAATAAATCATTTGGCTCAGACAACATTCATTCTAGGTTATTTAAAGGTGGTCTAGATAGTATTGCAGTAGCTCTTGAGAAGATATATACTAGATCACTAGAGTTTGGAAAAATACCTAATTATTGGAAATTAGCGAATGTACATAGTGCCAATTTTTAAAATAGGAATTAAAGGGGACCCAAATAACTTTAGGTCGGAAAGCTTAACTTCAATCGTTTGTAAAATTCTTGAGAAGATAGTTAAGAAATGGATTTCTGAACATCTAGAGTGTGGCAGGTTACTAAATGATGCTCAGCATGGGTTTAGAAGGGGTAGATCGTATTCAACAAATTTAGTGGATTTTATGGATTATGTTACTAAACAATTAGATAAGGGAGATAATGTTGATTTAATTAAAAATGCATGGGATATGTGGTCGAGTTTTGAATTGGATAACTGAATGGCTGAAAGACAGGAAAAAGAGAGTTGTGCTGAATGAGGTGAGGTCACAGTGGAGGGACATTATCAGTGGCGTACCTCAGGGATTCGTTCTAGGCCCTTTATTATTCATAGTTATATAAATGATCTTGGGGAGGATGTAAATAGCAAAGTGTCAATTTTTGTTGGTGACACTAAATTGACAGCTGTAGTCAAAGAAGTTGAGGGTAGCTTTAAAGTGCAGAGGGACTTAAATAAGTTATTAGCTTGAGCTCAGATGTGGCAAATGACTTTTAACCTTAAAATGCAAAGTTCTTAACATGGAAAGGGATAATATGGAATTTAACTATGAAATGGATGGGCATTGGCTGAATTTAGTTGGAGGTGATAAGTACATAGGTGTAGTAGTAGATAGGTCACTGAAGTTTTGAAAGCAGTGTATTGAGGCAAAAAATAGAGCAAATAGGGTGGTAGGATACATTAAGAGGAATGTCAGCTATAAGAGTAAAAAGTTTATCCTTAAACTCTACAACTCCTATGTTAGGCCACATTTAGAGTACTGTATACAAGCATGGTCACCACATTTTAGACATGATATCAACCTGCTAGAGTCAGTACAGAGGAGGGCAACAAAAATAATACCTTCCCTGAAGCCCCTTGAATATGAAGATAGACTGAGGGTATTAAATATGTTCTCATTTGAGAGAAAATGTGAGAGGAGAGATATGATTGGTCTTTTTAAAAAATTTTCGGAGATGGATAAGTTGTATTTTAGCAAGTTATTTGAGTTGGAAGGTAGTAATAGGACTAGGGGTCACCACTTAAAAAATTAAAAAAACAGAGGTCCAGGTTGGATGTTAGAAAATATTTTTTCATCAATAGAGTACTAGATTACTGGAATAGTTTGCCATCTGAGATGGTAAACAGTCCAAACTTGAAAGTATTCAAACGCAGATTAAATGATTATATAGGGAGGGAGGGTTATTCTGGACTTATTCCTGTGGATGCAGTTTTTTATTTTTGTATATTCGAATCGATTTGGATTTTGACGGGTCTTGATGATGATGCTTTTTGTTTTTGACACATTCCTGTGTATGGTTCGAATTTTATATTGTAGATGCATGATCGGACACAATCCTATGGATGGTTTAAATTGTATATTGTAGATGCATGATCTGACACAATCCTATGGATGCATTTTGGGGATGGGTTTTAACAGATACGGATGACCTTTGCTAGAGCCTTGTGGCTTTTGTCATTCGTGAAATTATGTCATTTTAAGATCTTGTACCTTGACCTTGGATGTTTCCTTTTCTTCTTCGTACGCAAATCGACTCACAGGGTGTATAAGTGGGATATCGAGCGCCGGGTTAAATTGACCAAAGCTTTGTTGACGACAGAAATCAATCAGCTTGACGACTGGCTTAAAGGTGAACGCCTCCGTGAAACCGTACGCTCCATTGATGTAGCAGATTTTCATCAACTTGTTCGATCCCCCTTTTCGAAGGGTGAGGGTGTACTCGTTTTTCCCAGTGGAGGCATCACGCACGAGGAACGTTCCATCTTCCGTGTGTCTCATCAAGATGTTTACGCTTTCCCGGCTGATGGCGCACCACTACCATTCGTCCTCAATATAAGGTGAGAGAAGATTGGAGATAGTGAGAATATAGATAGCATGAGATCTTTAAGTTTTTATTTTTTTAATTATTATTGATGGGAGGGGATGAGTGTTGGTGTGTGTGAGAGAGTAGAAAATAAAAGAAATCCAGGTTACTAGCTGATCTCTTTCTTCTGATGTTTCTTTTTTTATTATCTTCTAATTGCTTTTAGGATTGTCTTTTAATGGTTGCTTCTAAGTTTTTTTATTCTTTGTCTTTTTTTATTATCGATGTCAAAATTTTAATTTTGTTTCTTGGGGTACCTTTCGGTAACGTACTTCTGAGCGATTTCAAATTCTGTATTAATACTGTTCATTTTATGCTTTATGTTAATTTGTTCTAAAATTCCTTTATTTTATGTAGTTATTTCCTAGTTCTTTGTTTTTGAGCATTCATGCCTTTGCGATAGTTTTTATTGCTTGATTTCGATATTTATTTCCGTATTTTATTGCTTTTTATTTGGTTATTTCGTTTTCCACATTCTTGTATCTGATTATTTCTTTGCTTTGGGGTTTTTCCACTTGTCGTTTTTAATTGTCTCAAAGATATCCTTCTTGATGATTCTGACGTCGTTGTGGAAGATCCTTATCTTGTTTTGTTCCAGTAGACTTTGTCTAATCCTTTCGTCATGGTCTGTCATGTAATGCCATTTGCAGGCGCCCTTTTCAATACCTTTATTTATATCATTCTTTTGTGTGCGAGCCGACATAAAGGTCTACTTTGCGGAACACAAATGAATGATTCGCCATTAATTGTGTTGGCAGTTTGGGTGATAAGCCGATTTTGCTCAGAGCTTTTAGCCCATCGGTTGTTACCATGTTTTCAACGTCATCCTGTTTGTGGCAGAGTGCCACGTACCTGTTTGGTAGTTTTATGAGTTTCGTCAGCGCGATTTTCAAATCAATATATATGGTCCTGATGACCAGTCCTCTTTCTGGTTTTGTTTTTTCTGCCTCGGTCCTTAGTGGCAGTCTTTTATATTCTAGGTTCATGTTTGTATTATGGGGGTTCCTCCCCCCCAATTAGCCCGTAGACTCACCCTTGCTAAAATGGCTCGTATGATGTGATGAATGAAACGAAGGAAGGACACGGGTGGGCTCCTCTCTAGGGGTGAAAAGTGACGGACTTTTTGTTGGCTAGCACAGAATCAACCATCGCTAGCCGGGGGTGCCGCCTCCTCGATGGAATAAAAAACCGCGGCTGCGTCTTACCATACACTGAGACGGTTGCGTGTCCCTTAGTGGTCTTGGGCGCCCCCTACAGGCGGAGTTGTTATACTTCCCTTTAGAAGTTGCAGCCCGGCCCGAAGTCCGCGGTTCCTCTGGTACGGGTATCTGGCAGGGGGCTAATCCTCAAACCTTCCTCCTCCCGTACCCTCAATTTTGCATATGCTAGTGCTCTGCATAGTTGAGACGAAGTCTAATATCAGCGTCCTTTAGCTAAGGCATTGGGCATTGGGTGGGGGCGGGGGATGGGCGATTTAGTCAGTCATGGTGAAATGTATGACGGGCCTAGAAAAGTATATCTCTCTTTTTTTAGTACCCTCCTGTATGGGAGGATTTTGGTGTGGGAGAGGAAAGGTGATCGAGACGATAGATGAAAATGAAGTTGAAAATGATGAAAATGAGGTGAGCGGTGGTTTCCTTCTGAATCTCGTATGCGAGTAAATATCATCGTGTCGATTTCTTCTGAGAGTAATAGGTAAAAAATCTTCGACATGAAAAATCTTTTTTGATCGAGAATGAGCTGAGTTCTTGCTGGGAGTCTACATTACCAAGCTTAACGTGAGTGGTCTATAAGCAATCCAAGCGGCGAATTGGAGTTAACGATACATAAAATAATACCAATCCCTTAAAGACCTTCCTCTTTATTTCATTTTCTTTCACACCAATCTGATTTGCTTCATCACTAACTTCATTGTCAACGAGATGTCTTTTCTTCTAAATATTACCACAAATATATACTCGAAAAGTGAGAATGTTGGAACCAAAGGTTGGAATTTGTAGTCTATTTGTTACGTCATCGTCGAGACATCAATAGGGTTATCTTTCCTGTCTATTCTAGGTCCGACGTAATCTAATGTATAAAGGTTATGCTATCATTATAAGCGGCTGTCATTAAAAGCTCTTAAAATTCCTTAGCTATAATAAAATTGTTCAATTTAGTTCTAGAACTTGTAATGTATCGTAGTTCACATTCACGTTGGTTAATTTATTCATTCTCCTTTGACCAATTATATTTTAGATCAGATTTACCTGCCTTTGTGTAAGCCATTATTAGTATATATGATTCTTTCCACATGTAAACAAAATCCTCAAAGAAATATCTTCATTAATTAGCACGAAAAACTATTCCGCATTTTAATACCCGACTCTTCCTTACATATTCACATTTTTCAATGAGTCTTATTATTTGGGAAGCCATTATTTCCTCATTAGTAATAAGCAAGATTATGAGAATTATGAAAATATAAACTCTGTATAAAGCCTTTTGAGATCGTGAATAAAGAATTACCCATTTTCTCTTCGTGTCTGGATTTTTTTTAAACACAAAAGCCGTAAAAATCTTAGGTTGTAAAGAGGCTTTGATACATTCCTCACGATTCCCCAGAGGGAAGGGATATTGCGGATTCTAATAATCATTTATTTTCCTTGAATGCCACGGAAAAAAACCACTCTGATAGACGGACCCGAGAGAAAGGATCGTACACCTTAGACATCATCGCCGGAGACTCACCATTAGGTTTACTAGCACAGTATATTTATCCATTATTTATTATTAATTTATAACAAGGAAAACTGTGAAAGCACCGCATGAAACATATAAAAGATTAAAAATAATAAAGATAAAGGAAGTGAAAATTTTAAAAGGTCATTTATCAGAAATAGTCAGAGGAGAAGACCATTTTGGGAACTAGAAAATGGAATGAGACGCGATTCTCCATAAGCTTACCTCGTTATGTAGCAAGGTAATTCCATCTTACAAGTGATTTACTTTTATATCTTTTTTTTGTCGAAATCTATAAGTGAATACAGAAATAGAGGAATTGGCAAATGATCTTGTAACAACCGAAATGGGTTCAGGCGTAAAAATATAACACTGAAGGTGTTAATGCGATTAAAATATGCGTAGGTAAAGGAGACAAGATATCGATTATATAAAATGGTAAATAAGGTGAAGGAAATTTGCTAATGAAGTTATCTAATTAGCATCTATTTATTTAGGCAAAACAGTATATGACTGTTTTTCCTAAGTTGAGGTTGTTTCAAAAACATATAATTTATTACGATCTTGAAAATTAGTTAAGCTTTACTGACTCAGCTTCTTTAAAGAAGGGATTTAGTATGATTACATTTTATGTGAATCTATTTGTAAAAAATGATTCTTAAGACAAATTATATGTGTGAACTAAGAGCACTAAGGACCCTTACTATAGTTACTTTCGAGGTATGGCCAAGTGTACGTGAATATGCGCACACAAGCTTTAAGGTAGGCCAAGCAAGGCAGCTGTTATTGTTTCTAAGAGTGTGCTTTAAATGGATAGCGGCAGCTGCGTAACCAAGGAATACAACAAACACAATGACAAAAGTAGACTTTTAATACACACATAATAAAAGGGGACAACAATAATTATGTATATAAATAGTACATAAATAAAACGGATTTAAGCTCCAAATACTAATTAGATAACCGTGGTTAGGGAGGTTATAATGGGAGATTAAGGGTAATAATGATTTACTTCCTTTGAAACCAGAGGGTAAGGTGGGGCAACTTGGGGACGGTTTTGGTGACCTTGATTACTCACGAGTGGTAGCGACAGAACCCTCAGCGGGTTCTGTCTCGAACTTTGCGTTTGCGAGATGCGGGCCTCCTGTCCTCAGGGGCTCACTGAACGAACTTCGAAGGGAGAGGGGGATGGCTTCTCCACACTCGGCTTGACCAAGATAATAGGCCTCTTGTCGTAAGAGGTCCCAGATGTAGGCCGGACCCTGTCCTCAGGTGATCACAGAAAGAACTTCGAAGGGGGGGTGGGAAGATGACTTCTCCACACTCGGCTTGAGCGAGCTAATGGGCCTCTTGTCGTAACAGGTCACCAGATGAACTTCAGAGGACGGCTTCTCTAATCCTTGATCCGAAGGAGAATGAGAAAGGTTGACGTTACCTCACGAGACTCTTCTCCCAGACCCGAAGACACGGGGGTGATGTCCAGCTCTTCCATGGCTTGTGACTGTCACTCATCCTTCTTGGGAGATAGCTCGTCGAATTGCACTCCTTTCGGAGAAGTCGCGTCTAACCGAATCTGTCCGTCAGCCTGGAGTGGGTGCATATATACCCGGAGTTATTCAAAACAGAGAAAGAGAGAGAGAGAAAGAGAGATTGAGATCTTTTTTAACCTTCGTTATCGGGGATGAAGCGAGCGCCTCCTTACGAGGAATTTTCAACGGCTAGGATCAGCAGCCAGACGGGCAACAGCGGCTGGAGCCATAAACGCGGTACACGGCGAGAATACAAAGCAGTCTCCCGACCCCAGGGGGAGGGGTGAAGGTTAAGACGACCAAGAGGAAGGTTCGGTGTGAATTTCACGGGAACCTGGCGGCGGGTCAAAAGAGGGAGAGGTCAGAAGGGGGGAGGAGAGGATAACTCGCTTTCTCTACCTAAATACTGTCTCAGGAGGATGGGGGTAATATTAGTCAAAGGGAATTCCTCCACAGTTACCATAGTAATAAGTAGCCACCTCATCCTGCATCTGGGATTCTTGAAGGACACTCCTCATCCAAATCAAACAAGTGACTGTATCCAATAGACCACTCTAACAACCCTACAAAGAACTGTATCAATTAACCTTTGCCGTAACTGTACCTTATATCTTACTCTAGTAAGGTAACCTCCAATGTATGCATTGTATCACTCGGTAAATTATAGTTTTCCTTATTAACCTTACTATAACTATACTTTCAAAGAATCCTCTAATAATACCAAGTAAACCAGAAACCACCAGGACAATTCAGCCAGGAATATTTTAAAACGAAACAACTTTGTTAAAGGGTGATAAAGTATAGGATGGTCCGAAAGTCTTGTCATCCTCGAACGAAGAGTAATAAGGACATTCGAGGAACAATATAATAATCTCAAACACATGTACTGATCATCTGAAATATAAAATTAAAAGAATATTTCAGGGGGTGACAAAACGTTCGGTCATCTAAAATCTAAAATTAAAAAAATATTTAAACGGGGGATACGGCTTTCGGTCATCTGAAGTATAAAATTAAAACAATATTTACAAGGAGTGACAAGACTTTCGATTGTCTGAAGTATAAAAGTAAAACAATATTTACACGTTACAAGAATTTCGGACATCTGAAATATAAAAAAAAGTAAAACAATATTTAAAGGTTACAAGACTTTCAGGCATTTGAAATATAAAAGTTAAACAATAGTTTCAGTTTACAAGACTTTCAGACATCTAAAATATAAAAGTAAAACAATATTTTCAGGTTACAAGACTTTCAGACATCTGAAATGTAAAAGTAAAACAATATTTACACGTTCCAAGACTTTCGGACATCTGAAATATAAAAGTAAAACAATATTTGAATAGAAGATTAAAATAAAAATATTTAGAGGGGGTCACATGACTTTTAAACCCTCCTATACATTAAAATATTTTTTATTACCCACCTAGCAACCTCACGTACCATTAAGAGAGGAGCGGAGTTGGGTAGATGCCCCAAACAACTTTGAGGGACAACCTCTATCAGATACGAGAGATTTGTTCATTCTTTTCTACCCTCGTGGATTTGATATCTTTATAGGAGGTCATTCCTGTTTTCATCGGCCATAATATAAGGGCAAGATGAGCAAACGAGGAAGAAAATATGATTAATTGGGAAGATAGAAAGAGTGGAAAATTATAGGGGATAGCTTGACCTGCCATCATTGCTCATTTAACATGAAAGCTAGAGGCGGGAAGTTTTATTTTAAGAATCCTGGAACAAGCTTGAGTAACGAATCAAGTGACTTTAGATTATGAATTTGTTATTTATAGTTTAACAAAAGAAGGTAAGATCCGAAGTGTCATTACAGGCACTTCTCAAGTAGACGTGCTCTTGTTTCTAAACGGAACAAATATAAGGAAGTAGCAGAACTTCTCATCTCCTGCAAAACAGATCCACTCCTCTCCATTTCCCACAACTCTACCCCTCGTGACAAAGATCACCTCGTTGATAATTCAGCAAAAAATAGTCAAACAAATAATCATAAATAAATAATAAATCAATGGCGTATGGTTATGATTAGGGGCTTCGGATACAACCTTAAACCCTGTTTTAGCACTTATAAGGCTTGTAATGGCAATTCTTCATCCATCTTTTGGCTATGGCGAATTGAAGGGAATCGAAGCCATTTTGGGAATGATTTAGCGCTAGGTGGAGTCTAGCTTTGAATTTATTTTAAAATGGATGCAAAGCGCTGTAAATTCTCGTCGTGGTTCGGACCCCACGTTAAAAGGTATGTCCTATAATGTTATCACTGAGAAATAAAATTCGATCAAAAGAGTGAAGATTGGTGTTAAAATCCCTACCAAATTATTTATCTGCTTTATCTTTCATTTCTCTGTTCAACCCCTCTTTATATTTACGTCGTTTGACTAGCCCTTTCAAGGGATAAAAGGGACTGATCTCCCCAAATAGGTCAATTCGGTTCCTCCCTTCTCTTTCTTTCCCCCTTTCCCACCTAGCACACCCCTGTCTAGAGAAAATATACGAGGTGTGTGCGTGTTTGGTTACCAATTTATAGTGAATTAAGTATCTGACTACAAAGATGATTTCTTCATTGTGTTCTTATTTTGACTGGGCTTACTGAAGGCTTCAGGGTAAATCAAGGTAAAGAAGAACGTTGCAAAAATATACTTTATTCTAATATTGGCTTATTAACGGGGCAAGCGGCACGTCACAAAGGTACTTCGCGAGCGACTAGCAGGCTATATATATTCAACGCGAAGTATTAAATTCTGAAGCGACAATACTTGGTGAATTTAAAAGGGGAGAGATGTGAACAAGATACTTTTCTTAACAACAGTAATCTAATCTAATAATCTTAATAATACAATAATCATTTTAACTGAGCTGCTCTGACTATATATATATATATATATATATATATATATATATATATATATATATATATATATATATATATGCATATTTTCTAGAGGGCGTGGCCAAGAATCGTTGTGTATACCGAAAGTGTGTATGTCAAATTACTTACATACCTCAAGTCTTTATCTATATTTCAGGATATGCTTGTCGCAGCTTTGTGATATAATTTCTTTTGGTTAACGGCTGTATTTAACCAGATGCTTCGTAGACTCTCGTATTTTGATAAATCTATTCTGATACGTGAATTGTTTGTTTATGCGCTGTCTTATTGACACAGATGTCTCTGACCTTTCGTGTGTTCGTACATTTGTGTGTTCGGTTCGCACTTCCAACGGCCACTTGCAATATATATATATATATATATATATATATATATATATATATATATATATATATATATATATATATATATACATTAACAAATATATTTACTTCGCTTATTTTTGTATTAAAATTCATATATCCAAATTAATCTATACATTCTCATTTCTTATTCCATGTTTAGACGTATTATTTTATATTTGTGCAATATGCTGGGATTTAATAAGACCACCATGCGTCTATTTTGTGGAGGTTTTCGCTGGGCCTATTGAATCTTCACTTTAGTGCCAGTAGCCTACCTATTACATAATCCGATAACCAAAGACCTATTCATAATCTCAATTAAATCAAGATCTCATTAAATCAAGACGCCATTAGATCGCGACATTAATACAGAGCTGTCATTTAAACTTTTCAAATATCCTTACACTTGTTCAAATCTTAGTTCCTAAGTAATTTGGCCATTCCTTTATCATCAAATTCTTATCAACTATAATTTGCCCATGCACATCATATTTATATCTACTATTATTAATCACCTCAAAAGTACTATTTTATTTTCTTTTCACGTCTTTCTTGTTAAAGATGTAAATGAGAATTTATGTGCCTTCCCGTACGTTCCAGAATAAGTAGGCCTTAAACGGCGTCAGGTTGCCAGATGGTGCCAAAGTACGATTGCGATATGTTTTTGAGAAGAGCAAATTTGGTCCAAATTCTTGACTTTTAGGAATTTCTTCTTACCATGATAAGTTTAGTAATTGGTAAGAAATAGAAATGATTCATTCATACATCAGAAACAGCACTGCCCTAAATTCATCTTTTCTCTTGAGGCCACAGAATTATAGCCCTTTTGTGACGGCTGTGATAAATAATTTATATCTAGACTGCTATGAGGAGACTACCCCATTATTGGCTAGTTTAGGTTCCAAAATGAATAACTAACCGCCATCACTTCAATAAAGAGGTCTATAAGTAATTTACATTTAAACTATTATTGCCATTTCCACCTGGAGTGGTTGGTTATGCAAAGATACTCTAATTATATTATTAACAACGTCAGGTAACAATTCTTCATGATTGCTTTGGTCAGTGTCTTTAGCTCGCGTGAATTGAGAGCTTGGTCGTTTAAGGTGCCCTAACTTCATCTTTTCTCTTGAGGCCACAAAATTATAGCCATTTTGTTAAGGTTGTGATAAATAATTTATATCTAGACGGGGGATTTAAAACATGTGGAACAAAATCGATTCTCTGATTTCCATTTTGTGTTTTTCTTTTATTTATTTACTTATGCAATGGATTTAATAAAAAAATAGGGTTTCAATTGATGAATGAAATGAATCTAGCAAAATTATTGCTTTAATTTCATAATATTAGTGTATTCCTTGATTTCCTTCTAGAACATGAGACAGGGTGGGGAGAGTTGTCCTTTTGCCGAGTAACCAGATCAAGTTCGGCAGTCTGGCCTCGAGCTTTCCTTTTTTACGGCAAAAAAGGGCAAAACCCCCTCCCTCTCTAGCCCAAATTAGCACTAAGTATCAGTGCGGAGCCTCATAGACGTCGGGCTGCCTCATTAGGAGATTGCCTGATGTCTTTGAGCCATCCAGTTTTAAAAGCTCTCTCTTTTTCTGCTCAACTGATGGAGGGAAGCTGTACAATTGACATATGTTCCATTAATCCCAGAATTTACACTCTATTCTAAGTAAAAGCTTTCTTGGTTTTCGGACACGAATCTTTTGCTTATTATAGCCCATTCCGTTCAGTGTTCACAAATGAGTTGTTTAACAATTTCCTTGATAATATCTCACAAGAACTAGCCAAACAAGGATGGGTACGAGTTCAACTATTTGTTAGAAATGAGGGACGGTGCTATAGATCCAACCGATACCTCCTAACGTTTGATCTGCATCCTAAGATGGTATCGCTACTGTATTTATGCATTTTTTCATTTACCTCTGGGGGATGATGACACTGATATGAATTGGTAAGTATTTCAATGTTAAAAAAGGAGTACACCGAAGATATTCATTACTTGCTCTAAAGGAGTGCACGGTGAATCTCGTAGATAATCAAAAAGCTCAATTGCAGCGAATTCACGATGAATTTAGATGCATAACGATTCCTTTCTTCTCGAAATAAAAGCCTTAGTGGTCCAGGTGCAGGCAACGCACTAAGGCTGCTGCTACCTTTCTTTGTATAATAACATTAATATAAAAAATCAAACGTTGCATTTTGTTTTAGCATGTTTGGATTATAGTTTGAAGGTGAAATTTACCAAAATCTAGACCGTAAACGTATTTTATTAATAATTACACTCAATTGATGCGCGCAGTCAATATTAATAATGATGTCCATTGTTCTTCAGGAGTGCTTCAATTCATTTTTGCATATTTGTAATGATATATTGACTGATATTGCTCCATTTTTGTTCAATAAGAACTCCCGATTGCTCACAATTGGATAGCCTTTGTTTATCACTCACTAGTTTGATTATCACCCACAAACTCTGTATTAGGTTCAAATCGTGTGAATTTCCGGTGCAAAGCCCAAAAGTTCGATGTTTTTTTCAGCCAAGAAGAGTTATTGATTTTGCTTTTATGACAAGATGGGTCATCGTGGTGTAAAATACAGTTATCCTAAAAAAAAATTGATTCTGAACTATTGGGAAATGGGACTGAAGAGGCACGTTTTGGTAATCATTTGGAATTCATGGCAGTGTTCTTGGGCAAAATTGTAAGTACTCGAGTTCTCCTAGATGAGAACCAGACTTAGCCATGGAGACTGCGCGGATGCCTGACCGTGGGCACGAAATGAGTCGTGTAAACACTCCCATTATTTTCTTCTAGTGAGGGATCTTCCAAAACCCCAAACATGCGGAGAGTAGCTTCATCAGAGAATATCACTTTTCTTCAGCCTTCGATAATCCATTATTTATATTTCCTGCAAAAGTAGAGCCTATCCGTTAGGTTTGTTTTGGTGAGATGAGGCTTCTTCTCAGCCCTTCTCAACTTGATAGTGTCGAAGGTCTCCGCCTCACTGTGCGTGCTCAAGCTTTCCCAGCTAACTCTTTCAAACCATGAAAGAGCTTAATAATGGAGGCAACCCGATCCTCGAGCTGGGACATCATCGGAAGGCGATCCTGGCGTTTATTTGGAGCTGTAGGGCCTCCAAAAGATTACTTTACTGGCGTGTAACTAATTCATTTGAAGTGATTCATTATCCTAGAGATAGTGTTCCTTGATGCAATACCTTAGCAGCTATCTCATTGTATTTTCGGTCACTTTGATGGTGAACAACAATGGTTGTATACGTTTCTTTGGAAAAAAGAAACATTTCTGGAATTGAAAAAGAGTCAAACATTTATTTTTACAAAAAAATATTACGAAATAGGTTATAATTAACCAATTCTATTCATTTACCTCATTTTTGTTATTATTTTACCATTTTGATTGAATAGCAAAGCTCTAGACACTGAAACTCACCTCTTGCAAGAACAGGACCAGAGTATGATTTTGGATTCAGCGAAGTAATGCGTTTTTTTTTTATTATTTTTTAAATGCTGACTTTTTAATAAACTTGCATTAATTTAAATATTAGAATAATTATTCCTATCAAGTAAATTATATATATGAATGAAAAGAAATATTGTGCAAAATTTAACCCAGCTACCAGTAATACGAGGGGCGGTCAATAAGTTTTGCAATTCGGATATAAGGAAACGAGATATGAGGAAAAGTGTTTTAGTATTTTTTAATATAACTACCCTCGACTTCAATGCACTGGCGCCACTTGTCCCTAAGGGCTTCGAAGTCCCGACAACCAGAAATCTCCCGACTGCTGTTCATTCCACTCCTGAACGGCGAGCTGGACATCTTCATCGTCCCCAAACCGGCGTCCACGCAGTGCAGCCTTGAGCTGGCGGAATAAAAAGTAGTCGCTAGGGGGCATATCTGGACTGTAGGGGGGATGGTTGAGCTCCTAGAATCCGCACTCGCGCAGTGCAGCTTGTGAAACTCTGGTCTTGTGGACTTTGACGACGTTGAAGTCGATCATGGGGCGTGAGTTTTCTAGGGACCCAACGGGCAGAGACCTTGGTCATGGCTAAATTGTCGTGGATGATGTTGATAACACTTCCAATTTCTCGCTTGATTTCTTCGACCTTCACCGGTCGATTTTCGAGGATCCTCCTCTCCACACGGGCCACATTGTCCTCGTTGGTCACGTCTGATGGGCATCCTGGACGAGGGTCATTTTCAAGGGACTCACGACCATGGCGGAACTCCCTATTCCAGCGAGCAATAGTTGCATGGGAAGGGGTGGTGTCGGTGTACACTGCAATCATGCGTTCATGTATCTCTTTTGCATTCTTGTCTTCCTTGGTCAAAAATTTGATCACTGCCCGATGCTCAACTTTCTCTATCGTTGCAAAATTTGTGACTGACGATCTGCGATCAGCTACTGCTTCTTAAATAGACGAGGCAGGAGTGTGCGGCTGCAGGTCCTCACTTTTCATAACTTGTTCTAACACCCCCACAAACAGCCATCCCCCTTCTTCTGTTTTGCCTTACCGATTCGCAAAACTTATTGACCTTCCGTCGTATAATAATGGATATAGAACTTAGATCTTCTCTGCCACCGCTTGAACATTTAGCAAAAAATGAGAAGAGCAACCGATCAACCACGAAGTGGGGACTGAATTTACGTGTGTACAATATACCCCTTAATTAGCGAATTGCGAATTGATGTAAGTGAGTATGTGTGTGTAGGGGGCAAAGAGAGGGTGTGTGGATAGATAGCTGAAAATAGACAAGTGGTGAAAAGAGAAAGAAGTGTGGTACGGTGCAAAGAGATGTTAGGCGCCTGGTGGCCAGGCGCCTTGTGTTTCCCTTGTTGATTTCGTTAAGGTTTTTGTTTTATGGCGTTCAAGCCATTTGTCTTAATAATTATTTAATATTTTGGGGTGTGTGTAATGTGCATTTACTGTTGTTTTGTTATATTACCTTAAATATGTGTTTAGTGTTTATTGTACTTTATTTAATTTGTTCTGTGTGTCTTTCAGTGTTTTCTGTTTCTTCTTATCTTCTTTCTTCGCGTCACGTTTGATTCGTATGTCACGTTGTATGTTGGTCAAAATCGGTGATTTTTCTTGAATCGACTTTGTTTTTTTGATCGGTTTGCTGTCACATCTTTATGGTTTTTACCTTCTCCTCATACGTAGAACTGCTCTTCGTTTCCGTCAGCCAATAGGTTAGTGGAGCTTGGAAATATGGCGCGACATATATCTTTCTGTTCTGGTTAATCATTTCAATGAAATCCTCATCCAGCTCCTGATTAACCAGTTCTTGCATTTTCCGAGTTCGTTCTTCTATGACTTTGTATATGGGTGTTATCTTCGCCTCCGTGGGCAGATCTTCTTAGCGTCTTCTTTCCCGCCTACGTGTACCCGTAATTAGGTACACGCATTTATTTTGCACTGTTTGTAGTTTCCTCTTTTGCGTTTTTGAGACAATAGAGGGCGAAGGCGGGTATATCAACGTAGATCTAAAAAGAGCGTTTTAGATCCTTTTATTGTTGCTTTCACGTAGATTCCTAAACATAAACAGAGTCTTGACTACTACCGAAAATTTAGAAATCTTCGACGTGCTTCCTGTACTAGGATGAAGTCATTTTCATTCCGAGTACATTGCATTCCATGGTGTAGAGATAGCTTTATCCCTCACCCTGATATCTGCGAGTAGTCTCCTGCCAATGAGGACTACTTGAATTTCTCTTGGTTTGTTCGGAACTTCCATTGTGCCTCGTAGTTGTTCAATCTTTCGATTTCTGTCGCTGTCATACGAGCTTGTGAAGTCGCATGCCTCTATGGACAAGTGATTATCTGTCAAATCATCAGCGTATTGAATGTTGAGGGAAGAGGGATACACAGGGGCTCGGACATCTGCGCTGTATATCGAGTACAGTGTGGGGGACAGACCCCCCCCTCCCCCAATGCGGGAGGCCCGCAGTGAGCGGAAACTTTGGTCCGTCCGTGCATCCTAAACTGACATAAGCCGAACTCTCCATGACAGTCACAGAGAGTCACTTAGGTCCAGTTGTAGCATCTTAAACTGCATACTCCGCTACCACACTTTATCAAACGCCTTTGAAACATCCCGACAAACAATGTCCACTTAACTCCTTTCACGTTTAGCTTGGGCGAACTTTTCCGTGATGAGATTTATCGCCATCTCCGTACTTCGATTTTTTTCTCAACCCGTATTGATATGGGTTGTAGAGGGAGTTCTCCTCCAGGAGTGACATCAGTATTCGGTTGAGGATCTTCTGGAAGAGCTTACCGCCAAATTCTAGAAGAGAAGTTGGCCGGTAGCTCTCTCTCAACGTCGGGGCATTTCCGCGCTTTGGCAAGATCATCTTTGCCGTTTTATAAGCATCGGGAAAGTATCCCGTATTTAGACACGTGTTGAAAATTCTTCTCATACCTCGATGATCTTGGTTGGTGCCTTTTCTAAGTTTAGATTCGTAAACTCCGAATATCCTGGTGCTTTCTGGTGAAATGAGTGGAGCGCGCCAAGTAATTCTTCTTCGGTGTTGTCTATCGACCTGGTGGTGAGGATGCGTCCTATGTATTTGTGTGTTAAGCTCCTCTACAATGTTGTTCTCAAACTTTATATCAAAATATTCGTTTTCTTCTTCGGATATACTGAAGATATTTTCCCAATAAAGTTGGAATATTTCTTCTATTTCGATGGTTCCGTCTTTATAGTATTTCTATTTTATTCCTTTTCCTAATTGATCTTTTGAGACGCCTGACTTTATTCCAAAAATCATTGGAAGATGCATCTTGATCAATGCTCTCCACTGTTGTTCGAGAATCAACTAATTGAGCTCTTCTTTGATCTCTTTACTTCGTTGTATTGAAGCAATCGATGCAGTTCCGATGTTGATTTCATACTTTATTCTTAACACACGATTTAGTTCTTTCATGTATCCAGTCCATCTATAGGTTGAGATGGACCTATACTGGGTTTTCGGGACACAAGCCCTATCTGCGTTAATGAAATGGCGATTTAGGTCGTCAAGTGCTTCGTCGATCTCCTCGAGAATTGCCTCATCAAAGTTGGGCGGATGGTAGGCCTCGAGAAGGTGCGCGTACCGTGCCCAGTCTGCTCTTCTGTAGTTTTTTTCTGACTTCAGCTGGGACTTGTATATGGTTCCTGTTGATGGTGAGTAGGATCCCTGTATGGTCAATACATGGTACCTCGACTGGTTCCATGTAGTAATTAAACGGCAGCTGACAATTGACCAGACATATGACTGGTTTTGTGGCACCTCTCTCTCGAACAAAGGTTGGAAAGTCCGGGCCTATCCTCTGGACCATATTTATGTCCAGCATAGTGTCTAGACACCTTCCAATTCCATTAAAGGTCATGTAGCCAGATTCCCGACATCTGGCGTTCAGATCCGTCATTAATATAGTGGGGGCTCTTCTGCCAAATAGGCCAGCGAGAGAATGGATCGGTAAGTATCTTCTCCTTGGCGGCTGGTACCCGGCTGCGATGACTAGCTTTCCAATGTCTAGTTCGACCTCAATCTCAGGATAGGATTCTTCGAGATTTCTAATCTGCTTGTATTTGATCCCTTTTTTAGCGCAATAGCAACACCGTCGTACCGGTCTTGTGAGTGATTTGTGACTAACGGATCGTAAGTCCAAATTTTCATCTCAGAATTACGAGGTTCGATCTCATGTTCTGAAATTAAGATGACATCTGCATCAATTTCTCTGAATACTTTCGATGAAGAATCCTTTTTGTGATCCAGCCGCTGGTGCTGATTTTCAGAATTCTTAGTGCGTTCAGTTCCATGATGAAACGCAATTACCTATGTTTCCTCTTATTCCTTTTCTTCTTCTTGGCCTGTTGCGTAGTCTTAGTGTTTCCAAGCTTTTCACTCTTCGGTGGAGGACTAGGAGTTTTTGACTTACTATTGGTCGCTCGTGTACGAGTGCATCGGCCCTCGTCGCTGTCCGAAGAGGTGGTTTCATCGTCGTCTTGTTGTGTGTCTACCTTTTTTTCTTCTTTTTTCCCCTCGGACTCTTCCAATGAGGGTGCTTCAATTGCTTCCTCCTAATCCAGACTTGATATTCGCGTTGCTCCTAATGACTGAATCTTTAAATACCTTGAATCATTCAAGGTTTGTGGGCATAATGACCATAGGCAGGTTGGTGCCTTCAGTAGCGCGTTTAGGACCTGGTTTTGGCAACCAGGCTTTACCACGTAAGCCACGTTTGCATGCGTAAAGCAAATAAGGATTTTTGCAATTAAGTCATTTGGGTTGGGCATGCCATCGTTGCTAGCGTCCCTCGCTTTTCTCCACTGTACTGGCGTAAGTTTTTAGTTTTTTCTTCTTTCCTTCATTCTGCTTTTGCGGGTATGATACCGATGTCCTTCTGTGTCGCATTCGCTGCGCCACAGCTTTCCTTTTGGAGGGCAGTTTGTCGTCGTGTGTGTCTCCAGCTTGTAACACACAAAGCAAATCCAGGGATCCTCATGTTGAAAACGAGAGGTCCTTCCGTTATGGCTTTGTGTGCCATTTCGGGTGATAGAAAGGTTACTTCAAAAACATGCGGGTGGTCGCGGAATTTTATCACTTTTTTAACCTTAGCCCATGAGTGTTGATTTTTGATTTCATTTTTTAGTTCTTCAGAAGAGTGACACCAACTAAGCTTTCAACGTTGCGGCAGATAATGCTGCGGTTGGCTGCCACTTGTGGGCGTGTGTTTGCTTCGAGGTTTATAGATTTTAGAACTTTGGCTCCCTCTTGAACCAGGAGCCGTTCCACATCCTTGGTTTACCCACAGATGACGATGAAGCCAGAGTAAACTTTGATTATCTTAACTAGGACTACTTTTAGTTCAGCGAATATCGTCCCACAAAGCATGTTTTTTTCAGGTGCCTTCATTCCAGATATGGTCCGTAGGGGGGCCGTCTTAGTGAGGGTCTCCATGGTCTTGCGTCCTTTTCTTCTTCTTTGTTGAATCATTCTTCTCTCTGTCTGTAAGAAAATTGTAATTACTGTGTTTTGGGTGAAAAATGAAGTGATGAGGTGGTAAAGGAGGTAACGATTTGGTCAGGTGAGGTTGAAAATGGTTCGAAAATTCGATGAACGCCCCCGTCCATTTTCCAGTTGGTTTCCCGCTCAGGGGTCACCCGGATAATGGGTGATGGATGGATGGAATGGAACTCGAGTGGAAACCTCAAGACAAATGAATTATGGTGGACTTGATGGCAGTAGCGGTCGAATCAACGGCCGTTAAAGTTCTGCCACCCCCTCTCGGCTACTTACGCCATAAACGCATCCAACTACATAGAGACAGATGCTACTTACCTCCATGATGCTGGCCAGGTACCCCCAGCGATGAAGATCTCTCCTTCATCCGCGACTCGCAGTTATGTCTCAGTTTCGAGAAAATTTCTGACTGATGCTTCCGCTGTGGGCTAGTCGTCAAAACAGTTTTCACATAAGCCCTTAATTATGTCAGTCCAATTGGCCGACATAGTTAAGACGAAGTTAATAAATGGCAGACATCCGAGGCAGGACGATGGACAGGAGCAGTGAGGTGCTTAAGCCCTCATCGAAAAATGAATCACAGATGAAAAAAGTATCTCTCTTTCTTAAAGGTGAAGCGTAAAATGACCAGAAGACTTCCAGAATAGGCTATTTTCTGTCAGCGGTGCTGACAGTTAAATGCTCGGCAGTCAATATCCCCCCGATGTGGTCTCTCTATTCCATTTGTACCCATTTAGTTGCATCTGAGCAAGAAAATATACTCACATCTCGGTTTACTTTCCACTATTAACTGGATTCAATGAAACAGCGTTTCACCAAGTCTTAAGTCGGTTTCGGAGGTCCTTTCTTTTCTGGTGCTATCAAATTGGTCTTGCTACATATAATTTTTTAAGACCTTATCTAAATGGAAATATTGAAATTCACCAGTTTTTCCACAGAATTAAGTATATTGGTGCTTACTTGGCAATCGCAAGGCTAAAAACTATACGGAGATGGTTGAGATGTGGTCAAGAATTACATCTGTATCAAATTCAGGAAGAACATAAGAGCATAGATAAAGGAGCAATACGAAAGCTTTTACCAAAATATATTGTGCTTTGATCGCCGCTACAAAGGAGCATATGATCGGTGTGGGGGAAATTCCACGTGGAATTACTTTTCCAGCACGGAAGTTCCATGTGCTGGAGAAGATTCTCTTAGGCTTAAATTGGTAAGCCTCGCCCTCCCCTTCCCTTTCACATGCGGTAGCCTCGAACCGCGTCCACCACGATTCACCTTTACACGGGCTATAATAGCCTCGGCAAAAAGATTCGAGGCCAATCGAGAGTAGAGCTGTTTCCCACTAAATCTTCCCCACGGGGATAGCCTCAGACATATATATTGCTGGTTTTCCATGAAACCGATACAAAAGTGAGAAGTCTCGCCCAGACCCTAAGAAAATTTCCCTAGTTCCAAGTCAGGTGCTAACAACAAAGCAAAGTGCCAGCTGAACTATTTTTGTGTATTGGAATTAGCCCCAGCTAGTGAGGAAATTCCATTTAACGATCGCTACTAAGTGATTTTCCCGACTCCTCTCGTCAACTCCTGTCGAAGCCCTCCTCGTTCGTCCCTCGTTTTCGGGTGGCCGAAATACGTTACCCCCCCACTTTTGGGGGGGAGAACCGTCATCACTTTAACATCCCGCTCAGGAGCTTCGAGCGGCCTCGCCTCACGTGCAGAAGACATCCGTGAAGCCTTACCCTGACTTCTCACCCCGAATCTTCTGTAAGCCAACCCCTCTCCCCCTCCAGTAACCCATTTGCGTTAATTCCCCCCATTTGAATTGTCTCCTCCCGTAACACCTTAAGTTTTAACTTTATAGTCTGATTCATAACTACAATCCTGCCCCCTTCCCTTCGTTCATCTGATGTAATTTTTGCCCATCATTTCTTTCATTATTTTTATGTAAATAAAATTATATTTTTTTACATGCCTCTTTAAATAACCTTGAGCTTTGCCATTGCCCATAATATACCTGACCTCGTTGCATTCTTATCTAGTTGTTTCGCCCGTTGAAACTTGTGGCGTTCCGTCCCTTTTGTCGGTTCGCCTTGAAGTTATCGGTCCCTTACCCCCATAGATATAATATGGTATTGATATAATGTAATTTCATACCACGACAATGGGAAACTATATTTTAGGGGTTTATAAATGAAAGTAATTTAAATTTCAATTACAAATCTAGAAAAGCTCATCACTATCAAACATTTACATTTATTTTTATATAATAACATTAGTATCAATATTAATTTAGATTTATATGGGTTTATTCTGACTTTATGAAAATGAAAATATGAAAATTCGCTCGTTTTTTCAGTGAAAATAGATTAAATTTCCAAATATTATCAAAGTCAAAAAAGCAAAGTATTAAAGGAATAAAAGCCACTTTATATACCTAGTGAACCTAATAACTAGGAAATAATACTACCGAGGAATAAAAATGGATTATATAGTGTGAAGATTAGTATTTGGGACTTGTACACGTATAAATGGTATGGAGAAAAAATATAATCCGCATTCTCTATCTTAAGGTTCGTACAAATAACGCAAAATTTGAGTCTAATTTTTCTTAGGAAATAGGAAACTATTTACATCACCAAATGTTGTCCCTACTTATTAATAGTCAAACAAAGGATTCATTTTGGGGGTATATTTGTGTTTATTCATATATGTAATGTGTATTGTATATGTATTTATGTAAATTTATTACGCAAGATTTTATTATTCCTTATCAAACTCTCTCTATTCTGTACTTTATAGTTTTTTTTAACTCCCCCCCCCCCCATTTTTTTTACGGCGGGTATATGAGTTACAACGTTTCAGCCATCTTTGTTATTATTCTTGGACCGACGATGGAATCTATTTGCTTCCGAAACCTAATCAAAAAATATATTAGTAAAATCTTTTCCTACGACTGCGTCTTTGTTCTCATACACATTTACAAATCTTTGCTTTATCTCCACAAGCAACAATTATCTTTTAAACAAATAAATAAATGTTGTTTTTCTCTACGTATTTTTTTGGTAGTTGAAAGTTACTCCGGTCTTTTTCGAAACGAAAAATTACCGATTTTCTAAATTAACTTCGGCATAGTTTCTGTAGAGATGTGGATAACTTAGTACTTTTAAGGAAACAAACTTTATGCCTAACTTTTCTAAAGTAATTTTGAGAATGCGCATTATGTCCAAGATAAATGGGAGAGGTTTGGTGGCTATATGTATACTGTATAGTGTATCTTTCTTGCAAGTCTCTTGTGGTTTTGAAGGGGCAAGGAGGAAACTCTAGTGTTATTTAGAGGTAAAATGAAATTCGTTGCTTTTAATAATACACATAGAGTAATTGTTTAAATCATTCTATCGATCACCATTTCTTTATTTCTGTTTATCGGGCTAGTTTTTGTACCCTGCCTGTTCTCTTTTCATTCTTTTCCACGATAGGAACAAACAGAGTTACGTACTCTGAAAAAAGAACCTTAATTTCCCTTTTTTGTATTTTTTGTCTCTTTTTACTCGTTCCTTTCACCACAAGTTGTTTACACTGACTAATCGATTAGACGTGGAAAATGTGTCAAACAATCTTAAACTTGTCATCTGTAGACAATAAAACTGTTTTGTGCACAGCCGAGTGTATGAATTGTGGTAGATCACAACCTACTTCCTCTAAGCATGCGGATCGTATCTGCCCGAAAATTAGTTATGGCTGTCCAATATGTTTACCATATTTCGCCGAAAGTGGCCATTGAATAAAAGGGTTCGGTTCAAGAGAAAGGAAAGGCTAGCAGCCAGATCGGACGGAGCCTTTTAAAATAGCATCGAATGCGATAGTATCATTGGTGCATTTCGTGGCCAATTTACCTAGTATGTTTGTTTCTGGGACGAATATAGACTATTATGTGAGGAAATATTCCTCAATGAGGGCTCCGAGTACTCTTTGAGGAAAGATCCGAAGGCAAGTTCCTCCAGTAGAACTGCTATGGACTTTGGGCAAAATGGAATAGCTGCAGAGTGTCATCCCATCCCGTTCCCCATTAACTCTTCGTTTTTAAGAGATCGGGTTAGGTGGGACTCCCTTTACCAAGCTTTCCTGGGTTCAAGCGTTACATTCAACACCCGCCTACCCACGCAGGATGAGATTGAGATGCTGAATGCGCAATTTAGACAATACCTCCCTTCAGGCGGTAGCAATTCAGCTGCCTCTGGATAGAAGTTTTTCTCTTGCATGTAGGAAAGGCAATATGTAAGATTGTTACTCCAATTTGAATTCATAGTGATGTTTGGTAAAAATAAAGGACTTCTTGGAGTTGAATCATACACGTTTTATGTATGCTAGGATGAAATCTTCCATGATCTGTTGTAGATGACACATGTTTTTCTTTTGTACTTTAGTCTTGAAGATTTCTCCATCTAGTATATAGACTATGTCGATTCCTTGGGCTAGCTGGTTCTTGATAATTTGGAGAATGATTGCAATTAAAATGGTAAAAAGTATAGGAGCAACTATGGATCTTTGTTTGACTCCATATCTCACTTAGAATGGCTCACAGTCTGTGTTGATAATCATGATTTTTAAAAACCCACCATTATAGGGAGGTACATTCCATAAGAGTTTCTTTGATAGAGAGTCAAACGTTTTGTTGAGGTGATAAATGTCATGTAGGGAAATTGAAACTTCACGACATATATGTTGTATTTTCTTTATAGGCTATTTCCCTCCATAATTGTTTTTTCAATGTTAGGGGAATTTCCTCCGCAATAGTTTTGTGTTCTTGGTAACGCTCCCTTTAACTCTCAGATTGTTTGTGTTTTTGCAAGATAATCAACGCCTGCTTCTTCGCATCTCTGAGCTGTTGGGCTTGTTTATCGTTGTCTTTTATTAAATGTTGATGATGTTTGTTCATGGATCGGATTGTTACTTTGCAGAAGTCGATGACCACATTATTCAGGTGATTCCAGTTTTATTCACAGATGACTGAATAATAGTATACTTTCACATTACGTTTAACAATTGCCTTCGTTAAAAAAATTGTTAACGCTTCAGCAGAGTTACGTGATTATCCAGTCCTCAAACCCCCAAATATCTTCTTATAACAACTCAGGCTTTTAATTTCCCATGCTTTGCTACTTCCTATATCTTTAGCACTTTCTTTACCAGACATCCTTAACATCCTTTCCTTATAATTATTAAATAACTAAACTTCTCTGGGAGAAAGAAGTTGTCGTTGTCTTAAATTGAGAAAGATGCACACGACCTTCTTTTAAGATCCTATCTGTCGAGTGCGTACTAGGAAAAATGTCGCCGTAATTACCTTATGCACACGACCAAAACACTCAAGCAACAATATCGAGCTTGAAGTGGTACTATATTCGCACATTTAATCAAAATCACTTAAATACCTTACGGAACAATAATTCTTGTCTAAGACAAGATGACTGAATTCAGCTTTCAAGAGATGTAGGTGGTGAAAGATTGCAAAAGATTAGCACTTTTAAAGACAGCTCTGTTTGCAATTAATGAGATTTTATCGACTGATGTTAACAAATTATTTAAATAACAACTTAAACAAATAAAAAGGGATTTCTTTAGTCGCCAAATTTAATAAAATTTAAATGTTTAAGTTGAATATAAAATTCCCTTAAACTGAACTGTTCTAGAATAATATAAATAGTGCCTTTTGGATAATATTATAATCCAGCCAAACACATGCATGATGTAACTTCTATGCATGATATAACTTCATTTGTGTAATGAAACAGAAATTCAAGAGGATATGACCAATAACTATGCATCAGATCTGATTTAAATCACATCACGATGTTTCCTGTTCGTTATTTTGAGTTTTTACTCCTAAGATAATTTCGTTCCGGGGTTTTCCTCTTCCCGGAAAAATTCCTTACTCGAAGCAGAACTTTGGTTTTGGAAAAATAGTTTTCTGCCTTCTTTCGCCCACTTCAAAGCGACTGTTATTTTCATCATTTGTATAAAATTGAGGATAATATAAGTTAATGTGGTCAAAATTCAAAAGATCTACGCCGTATTTCTAATGTTATACAAGTACTCACGGTCTTTTTATTCATTCCAGTCGGTAGATATGGTTTCAGTTTGGCGCGAAAAGTACATATTTTAAAGATATACCTTAAAAGGGTTAAAAATGACATTTAAATACGGCGAGCAGTGCTTTCTTTTAAGGTTAAAATAAACCATTATGTTCTCACAGTGGCATCAATTAGTTCGACCTTATTTCAAACATTGGGAACACTGGAGGCAGTTAAATGGGCGCGATTCTTGCGGACTCTGTTTTTTCGACTTTAATAGGCCTTTTGCGAGAGGAGTAAAAAAAGCGCGGCTCGCTTATAATAGTGAAAGATAGAGATGGTTGAGCTTATCTAATGAAGTGATCATTTATTAGGTAATTTAAGATGACAAAAGTGCCGCCGAGATTTACCAATCACCTTTTGCATTGAAATCTGTTGTTAACCTTTCGAATTAGAAATAACACTAGTTTTTTTCAAAGTTGCGCTTGATGAGGAATAGTGGGAGAAGCCCCAATTTCAAAAGTAACTTAAATATGTTCATTTTTGGTCGAAATAGCCTAAAGTAGGCAGCGCTATCGTCTTTATTATTTCGATAAACGTGCAGAGCCGATCGCATAAATTACTGCTCAGAAATAGCGCCTCCTATCATGCGCTCCTAAACTGAATTATTACCCAAACGCATATACGAATAATATATAAATAAATATTAAGTACGTAAAAACAGTACTAATGGTATTTGTTATCATTTTAGTCATGCTTTACGGCTTCGTTTTTGCGCGAAGAGCAGTTAATTTTAACATAGTATCGCTGCAAATAGAGTCGAACTCAGAGTGGTGAGATCTTAAAAATAAGTGATTTCCACGCTTAACCAAACCCGTAAATAATGATTAAAATGCCTAAAAACACCATAAGTACTGTTTTATTACAAAATAAACACGGCGTAGGTCTCCTGAAGTTTCACCGTTAATTTTCCTGAATCAATCAATCTTTCACATAAGAGCCAATTTTGAGATTTCCAAAGAATCGAATCGATTTTAAAACACCCCAATACGTATATTCTCACTTGATAATTTTATTTTTTCACTATTCATACAAAATGATTATGTTTGCTATTTTCGAAGTTTATATAGCAATAAAATCACTCCTAAGAACCTGTGCTCGGAGCTTCATTGCTCTAGTTAACTTTTATGTTTCGCTTCACCGATTGGGAATTTTAGTTTTTGTATTGTCCATCCTATCCAGGTTAGTTAACTATAGTTCAATACTAAAATTAAAGAAAATATTTCACTTAAACTAATTACTGTTTAAAATTCCAATCGTAGATAACGTGGTAAGCAATGAGACCTATGCTTATGTCAGTACGACGGAACTGACGATGACGTTCATATTGTATTATTTTTGCTATTGAGAATATAAGAGAAAGACCCTTCTCGATGGGAAACTATAATAATGAAGTGATCCGATATTTTATAGCTGCCAAGATACCTGTCTATTATACTCCAGTTATGATTGTTTTTATTCCTGTCCCGTTGTTCCTATGTACGAAAGAAAGGAAGAACCATTCTGTCCTGATTTTCCTCCTAGATTTATGACTCTAGAAGCGACTTTTGTTCTGAAAGAGTAGTAAGGTATAAGAGAATTGCGAAGCCTCCTGGTAACTAGTCTTTAAATATTTCCTTTTAATACCTACTTAGAATATTGATATTTCACAATTTTAATTACATCTTCACCACTGTTTTACTTAATACTTTATTAAGACCCGATGGAGTACCCAACGTTCATTTTCATGTTTTTTTTTACAATAATTAATCCATTTCTATTTTCTTTTCAAATTCTTCCTGGAATTTTGACTAGCTTTGAATAAATGAATGAAATCAATTCTTTAGCCCATCTTACCACCATTAAGATTATTCCTTAAGCAAAGTGTAAAATTAACCAGAATAACAGAGGGGAGAATAATTTGGGTCCCTAAAACTGGAAGAACGCGCAACTGCACAAAACCATACCATTTGTTGGTGTTGCAAAGTCAAATAACTTAAAATTTTAAAATGCTTCTTTCATATTATCAGTTATTCTCTAACCTCTTTTCCTTTCTTTACTCTATTTTTTTATAAAGTAAAGACTAAAATCAATTGAGTTTTCTTACAAAATTCTCGTACTGTTTAATGATTAGTTGTGAACTGCCTTCATCAAAAACATTTATCACCGCAAGATAGGAATAAAAATTAGCCACGCGAATCAATGGAATTTAACACCAAGAAGACCAAAAGCGATGGTGAGGATTTCAGTTGCGACTCAACTACGAAGACTAATTGAAATTAATGTGTACCAATCACAAATATATACATGGGATCAGATATTTAAATAAACATAGTTTTTATCAATTTAGTTTTTTGCATTTCCATTATATAATGGCTAGCAAAATGGTTTATATACTATGGGACGCGCGATAAGTGGGCCAACTCGTGCTTTCAAAATTATTGCAGAAGTAATAATAATAAAGTTGTCTCAGAAATGACGTAGAAGCAAATAATTCTATGCTTGGCTACACAAAAATGATCGCCTCATCTCACGCGCTAGTAAAAACTCATATCTTTATAAGACTTATGTGTGCACGAGGCTTCTGTTTGCAGAGGAGTACGTTAATCGTCATGAAACATTGCGGAAAATGGTATTATTGAGCAACGAAATGGAAATAGAACTATTTGGTTATAATTACAGAAGGCATATATGATGGTAAGCTGGTGAAGTAATTCGTCCGAAAAACAAGACACCAACCCTAAAGCATGGACTTATGGGCTTCCTTTTTTATATGAGTACTGGAACAATGGCTATATAATATAATATTTATGGAAGAAGATCCTTTGATTATTTTAAAAGAAAGCCTCCTACCATTAGCAAGAAAACGGAAGTTGGGTAGGTTGTTTTACTTTGAAAAGGCCAATGAACCATAGCATTCAATCCTTAAGCTCAAATGGTATAAAATGTTAAAATTGGCCAGACAAAAAATAGCAAATTATTTTCACCCGCTTAACTTTTCTAAACTTGTATCGATACAAATTTGTAACAAGCTGAAATATATGTTGGCATCTTCATCTGCGAACATGTTAAAGTCGTGTGTCACGAAAACATACGACGGGATAAACCTCAAAAACGCTATTACCTTGATATTATACCTTGAAATTGGAATCAAAGGAAGAGATTAGATCCTTGATACTCCTTTCGAATGGTTGGGTAAGGGCAACATCGTCTAAATTGTGTTAGTTCTCTACTTAACAAAGTGAGGAAGAGCTCTTTGGTAGTTTCGGTTATTCCAAGAAGAGAATAGATTCGCTGAAAGGTTAGGCGCAGCTAGCTACAACCGGCAACCCCATGATGGGAAGACTTGCCAATCTCACGTTATTCGGGTTCTATTTATTACTTTATACAGGGGATAAGAGATAACTAACATTCATCCAACTCTTTCACTGCCACTATCACTCTACCGCAGGACTCAGCCTCCACATCAACCTCCAAGCAAGCTCTCCATTCATGCGAACTGCGAGCCCGCTGACTTGAAGCAACCAAGAAGAATACCAACCATAGACTTTGTTAATAAAGATAAATTGTAATCGCGTTCACTTAACCACCCGCTCCAAGTCCCATATTTTAAATAAAAGAATAGATTTGATGAATGCGTTAAAATATATATTGACGATGTAGTGATTTCGGAGTGAATAAGAGGTTTGTAAGGAGGCCTTCTACCCATTTCTTTACTCGCGGGCGACTCTACATTTCACTATATCAGACGGTCGGCCGGGCCCCGTTTTGCTTTTTTTATGTTTTTTTGATAACATTGTGATTATTCAAACGATTCTAACGATATTTGAAAACCTTATGTTTTTAACATTCTCTTTCGAATGCTATAATTGCCAAAGTCATCCCAATGATAGGCCGGGAATTATTTTGTTTTGTCAATAACATCATAACTATTCCACCGATATTAACGAAATTAGAGACCCCTTATATCGGTTTACATTCTCTTTTAAATAATATAATTACCAAAGTCCCCCCAAGGTTAGCCTGAAATTACATTGTTTTGGCTATAACATCATAACTATTCGGCCGATTCTAACTAAATTTGAAACCTTTATGTTGCTCAACATTCTCTTTCGAATAATAGAATTAGCAATGTCCACCTAAGGTTACTTTGGGAATTATTGAAAGTTTTTTAGGTCGTAAGTGTATGAATCAGAATAAGTGAGAGCACGCGACTTTTGGTCAGCAGACCTTGTTTTAATTTGCACTACCTTTAGGTTGAGTATGTCTTTAAACACTCCCTTTATTCTGTAGGAAATAGGTGAGCGAGAGAGAGAGTGAGAGAGAGTGAATTAATCTGTGCAATAATTATTTATTAGAATTTATGAATTTGTTATTACTTAAGAATTACTATGTTGTTAGTTTTTGTGTTATGGCAGACTCTCCTCAGTTCTTTTAGAGGGGCTAATAATATAGATCCCCTGCCGCCACTTCCCCCTTTTTATCCGTTAAATTTATCAAAATCGGACAAAGAACAAAATTTTTTTAAAATGTATATAGATTGTGAGGCATTTAAACTCGCCCATGAAATAATAATAACCAAAACAAAGGCGTAGAACGAGTATAGTGCAGAATAACAAGACGGATGTGAGAAAATATCTGCCCCGAGGGGGTTTCGAAAAAAATCCCTCAAAAACATTCCGAATTTTGCCGAACCGACAAAGAGGGACAAACCAGTTGTTCCATTATTTGGTCGAACCCAGACAACGCTTCTCCGCCTCCTTTTCTAATTTCGCCAGCCGAAGGGATAATGAGACAAAAGAGCGCTCTCCCAGTCAATCACCCCCCCTCTCTTTTTGGCAGCACAGAAGAAGATACCCCTCTCCTCCCACCTCACTCCGCCTCGAAGAAGACAATTGCAATATTTTGAGAGTAGCTGTTTGAAGATCTATCGTGTGATTAAGGCGTGTGGCAGTATTTGTGGTGTGAATATTGACTGAAAGAATGATCAAAGTTGCTATATTCTGGACAATATGTTGGTTTATTTATTTAAAAACCGTTTGTATAAATATTTTGAGCAAATTGTTTAGTACTTCGTTAGACTTAAATGCAACAGCTGAAATTTTTTTGTGTGAATTGGATGAATTTCGTACTGTATCAATTGTAATTATATGTATAGTTACTACTTGTTGTATATATCTTATACACAAATAAAGTAGGTGCTTATTTAAGTGGTTTTCCTTGCCCTAACAGGTCATATAATTACTTTAGCTTGTGTCCCAGAACCGTGAATATGTGGGGAGGTAGCAAATTCTGTCATAACCATGTGGACAAATGTAAAAATGTTTCAAGAATTGAATAGATTACTGAAATTGAGAAAATAAAATGACACCAGAAATTAAGGCGGGTGGGTAGTAAATATCTCGAATAAATTCTGATTCGATTTTGTTCTCAGGTTAGCCTTGAAAAATCATTTTGAGTAATTCTGTTACTTAATATTTTTACTTCTTACTTCATACGGCAGGAATGTAACTTAAATGGCGAGGTTGCCTGACCTTTATGTTGGAGAGAAGGTCTCTCCATGTCTAACTTCAGGTTACTGGTTTCTGCAAGTGCTTTAAGTAATGAATTGATGTTTACAGAAATAAATGGCATACATATATATTCGACCCTACGTAATGTTGATCTCTTGATTCATATATTTAGTCCTTAAGTTAAGTTATTACACTCTAATTTCTTCGTGTATCGGGAGGTAAGATTGACCATAAAATTGTAAGGTAACGACTTCTTCAATAATGCTTCTCCCAAAACGAGAGACAAAATTGCCTCTTACTGAGAGCAAAGCCCCTTCTTAACTCCCATCCTAGCACCCTATCAACCTTTATTTGCCCTTTCAGGTAGAACAAACTCGAATCTGAAAGCCAAAACTACCACCCTCAAGCGATAGTTTGGAAGATAGATTTTCTTCATTTTTATTGACACCGTCAACTTGGGGTAGAAATTATAGGGTGACTATTTTTTGGCCAGCTGGATCTCAGGGATTTAAAATATATACTTAGCCATGGATGGTTTTTATTCGTTAAACGGGGATTGTATTTAAGCGATGGGGTGGGGGGGAGTAAGGGCAGTCAGATAGTTCCGGACAAAAAGGTGCGGAGCTTAGGTAAACAACTTGGCTCGCTTGGCTCAGCGATGGCTCACAAAAGCATGGATCTTCCCCATTCCCCAATGAATGTTAAGCAAAGTTATGTAAATAGAATATTAGGATCTTGTCAAAGATATGGAACACATCACCTGCAGTGGTCGCTATTCTTGACATGGTAATTTAGAGGGAGGGGGGGGGCTATTTAACATATTAGTATATTATATTTGGTATTTTACTGGGCATACTATTCTAATTAATTGTTCACAAGCAGTTTGGTAGCCGAATAGTTATGATTTTCTTGCGAAACATCTCATTGAAAAGTAAAATGCCTACCATCCGACCGGCCGACCTACGGACTGACATAGTCACGCGCACGCAACCTAAATCTCGATTTTAAGAGGTTTCGGTGAATAGGGGGATGTCACCATGCAAAATCAAGTTAATTCCCATAGCCATAAACCTGGTAACTACAAGAATATCGGCGTTTATTCAACAGACAATACTGAATTGACTTCTGCATTTAACTTCCAATTTATTTAGATTTGCAGTGAATCCTTTTGGACCCTTTTATGGGAGTATAAAATGCACGCTTCAACACTTCCTATCTCACCTGCGCCTTATTCTTTAGCCTTACTACGGCCACTCCGTCTCAATTTCTATCCCACAAACTCCGTTGCTCACTTGAGGCAGGTTTACGAGTGTCCTAGTTTTAGGACGGAGCTACCCTAGCCGATAGTTCTATTTCAATGATAAAAAAGAAGGCCTTTTCATTCTAATTTCTACATACTCTCATATTTCCTCCATTCACCATTTCATTACTGCATCTTTTAAAAAAAAAAGATACTGGATGAAATGAGCTGGTTGAATTCTTTAAACCTAAATTTGAAGTATACTTGGATGACTACCCCTTCCCACTCCCTACCTTCAACATGTAAGACTAATCGAGCACCAGTCCACCAGGAGTACATTGAAAGCCATATTCACTACATAGCCTCATGAGACTATCGTGAATAGTCCTAAAATTCGCCTTTCTATATTATTTAACAAAACTCGACTAAAATGATACTTAAAATGGGTGAGGCGATTCTATTCTTTATATCTATTGTGAACATACCACCTATTGTGACACATTGAAATGCTACAATCACTAGAATTCCTCCTAAGTTAGGCATTTGGAGACACTCATTTATTTTCCTTTACTGTTTGGGGTAATTTTTTTTTGCCACCAGTTCACGAGTTAAGAATTCCATCGGAATTAAATCAGGGTTAAAAGTTGAAATAGCTCGACTCACTTCGGCATAACCACTGCAAAGTCGACCTGAATTAACTATACCTAATTATTAAATCAACTAAATCAATGACTATACCAAATTAAGTTCCACTTCGCTAACTATAAATTCAACTTTTTCACGCGGCTTACAAGGATCGCGATTCTTATGACCTTTTCTCTATTTATTTTTCAAATAACCTGTAAATTATTTAAGCAATTCAAGTCTAGTCATTTGATGGTTATGCCCTTATACGATCTTGGAGGATTCTTGTTAAAAACACCAGATAAACGGATCCTATTTAAAAATTTTGGTGGATTACCAAAATGACTATAAAATAACTTAAAATTAATATATGCAAGTTTCTGGATTTCTCTGGACATATATTGTTCTACAGCACGCTTGATTCCTGGAAAAACTTAAAACGAATGGAATTAGAGACAACCTATTAGAATGAATTAGAAATTGACTTATAAATCGTAAACAGAGTTGTTGGTGGAGAATCTTCCGAGTGGGTGCCTGTGACTAGAGGTTTCTGTTTCGGAACAGGCCCGGCAAACAAATTAGGCGTTCAAAGCTATTGCGAGGTTAAGGGTAAGCTATGGCGTTTGAGGCTCGTAGTGTGAATACAGCTGTTAGTCAGTCAGTGCGTCACTTCGATAGAGACCTCAATAGTTGCATCTTATTCATTCTTCATTAGTTCTTTCCATTTTAATTCCATAAAAGATGATGTCAAATTACGAAGTTAAAAAAACAGAAGACTCCGTTGAATATTTGCAAAAGGGGGGGGGGGTGCATGAACAGCGACTTTGCAAAAATGAACGTCTTATGAAACTTTCATTATTATGTTTGCGTTCCCTTTGGTGCTGCAACAAGCTGGAATGCAATTCCAGTGTTGGATTGCGAAATGACACGGTTAGAGGAGTCAAAATTATATTTTGAGAGTATCGTTTATTTTATTCACACATACTGCAAAGGGTTGACAACTGTTTCGCCTTTTGAAGAGCTTAAAATGTCAAGAAATCAATAACTGATTGGAAAAACTTTCTGCGAGAAGTTTGAACCTGTTCTTTCTACAAAACTCAATTAAAATTGATGGTGGAAGGGTTGACAGTTGAAATCGATAAATCCTATTTCACAACAAGAAAATATAACGTAGGCAAAGTGGGTGTTTGGTGGGATTTGTAGGAAAACACACGTTCTACCTGACACAACAATCATTTCAGACAAATGGCGTTCTTATAGTGGCATATCACCATTACAAGAGATGTGCTATAATCATTTTTCTGTGGACCCCCCAAATAATTTTAAGGATCTAGTAACGTAGGAGCATAAAAACGAAATAGAATCCCTTTTGGTTATCGCTAAAATGCAAAACAAACGAAGCAGACACCACACAGTCTTTAATTGACTCTTATTTGTGAGAATTTCTATGGCAGAGGAGAAACAAAGTCAAAGAAGATTTGGTCAAATAAATATACCATGACATTGTTACATATTTGCCTCTGAATAAATATATTTGTGAAGTTTTGTTGTATGTTTTTATCCTAAAAATATTTTAAATGACCTAATCTTAGCCTAACCGTAACCACACAAAAGTTTCGAACGCCAAATTCTCTGCCGGACTAGTTCCGATAGTCCCCTAGCGGGGTTTCACAAGGTTCAGTGTTGGACCTTGCATTTTTTCTTCATAATTTTCCTAAACAATTTGGAATGTAATTTAATAAGCAAGGTAGCTATTTTTGCGGGCAATTAAAAAAAAAGGCATAAATTACACGCCAATATGACAGGGAAGAAATTTAAAATGATTGAAATACAATATTTAATTGGTCGGACAGATGGCAGCGGCCATTTAATATAAACAAGTATCAGGTAATGAATATTGATTTGAACAAGAGTCAGTATAAATATAGTCTCGGCGGTCATGTCTTAGACTACGTGACAGAGTAGCGTGATTCTTGGGATTATAGTATCGAATAACTTGAAATTCTCAAAACATCGTGCTCAAGTAGCAAACCAAGCGAATCGAACACTTGGCTTCATTCCCACGAAATTTTGGATATAAGAGTAAAGACATTATCCATAACCCTATATTTTAAGAACGAGATTTTTTGAAGGTTTGAATAAGATTTTTTCTTTTAGTTCGGTTGTCACCTAAGTAGATTTAATTTTTCTAGCAGTTATTTCTAATAATTCCTTTATAATAGAAAAAAAATGGCGAAGTTCATAAATAAATATAAGTATCGAATTTTTGTGACTTTTTTAAAACTAAAAGAATTACAAATGGTGAAGTTCAGAAAATTTATTAAAATTTTGGCATGGAAATTATTATAGCAAATTTAGATGGAGAAAAGAAAAAAAGAATCATGATAGGCCGTAGGACACAGACCGAAGTAGAAGAACTACAGAACTACAGAATCTAGGACCAGCAAAGACCCTAAGGTCCGCTCGAGGCTAGTCCGCTACACTAAATCAAAAACTACGATACACCCTTATCTACGAGTGTATCTCTAACATGCTATTTTTTTTTTTTTTTTTTTTTTTAATACTATCTACTGTACACACTTATCTACATGTGTACATTATCGTGCAATTTTAACTAATCAAACTAGGGGTCGGGGGAGATAGAAAGTTTTTCTTCTCATCTTCCGCAGCCACTCGACTGCTAGTGGTGAAAAGCTAATTTAGGGATAGAGACTACTTATAGGATAGGCGGAAAAGAAATGGGACATCTAAGCTACACATGCAGAGAATCGCCGGCATCATTTTTAGTCATCATAATTTCATATCCTTAAACCTCCGCTCCAAACTCTCTCTCTGCAAGGACGTTTAAATTCACAGTGCTCAACTACGTTATATTTAAACTATTCAAATGCACGTCGAGACGATTTTTGAACATATTAACCGAAGTGCTATCTACTACGTGGGTGGGCAGCCGATTCCAATTTTGAGTAACTTTAAATGTAAAATAGTTTTGGGCTATACTAGTGTTAAAACGCTTGTTCACTAATTTTAACCCGTGCTGACGAGTATTTCCCCTATGATCCAGTTCGAACAGATTGCGAAAGTCAACGTTTGAGAAACCCTTTAGTATTTTAAATACTTCTATTAGCTGGCCACGTAATCTTCTGCGTTCTAGCGATGGCAAATCTAAAGCCCTGAGCCTTTCCTCGTATGATCTATTCCTCAGCTCTGGAATTAATTTCGTAGCCCTACGCTGCACTCTTTCTAATTGCGCGATATCTTTCATTAAATATGGAGCCCAAAATTGAACAGCGTATTCGAGAAGTGGCCGCACAAGGGATTTATATAAAGGTAAAATTACATCCTTAGATTTAAAGGTGAAAGTACGCGCGATATAACCCAAAACGCGATTTGCTTTTTTACACGCATCCGCGCATTGCTTCGAGAATTTAAAATCGTCTGAGACTAATACTCCCAAGTCTTTTTCTAATTTAACCGCGTCGAGGACTTGGCCTTTCATGGTATATTCTACTCTTAAATTATGGCAACCCAAGTGCATTACCTTGCATTTGCTTAAATTAAATTCCATTTGCCACTTGTCCGCCCAATTGGCAATCGAGTTTAGGTCCCCCTGCAATTTATCGACATCCGATCTTACATAGGCACGATTGCCCAGCTTCGTGTCGTCCGCAAATTTCGAAATCCGACTAAGTATGCCTTTATCTAAATCGTTAATATAAATTAAAAACAATAAAGGGCCTAAAACAGAGCCCTGCGGTACCCCACTACTAACGCTGGCCCAATCTGAACATTCTCCATTTATTACCACCCACTGCGAGCGATCTTTCAGCCAATTTCTAATCCAGTTTAAAATCTTACCAGTCACCCCAATCGCTTTAACTTTCATTAATAACCTTTGGTGGGGGACGGTGTCGAACGCCTTTTTAAAGTCTAAATATATTACGTCTACAGCTTTGCTTTCATCGTACACGCAAATCATTTTGTGGAAGAATTCGAGCAAGTTAGTCAAGCACGATCTCGCACGCCTAAATCCATGTTGGGTATCGTTAATCAGCTTATTTGCCTCGAGGTGGCTCACTATTCTATCTTTAATTACAGATTCTAAAAGCTTCCCAACTACCGAAGTTAGACTAATAGGCCGAAAATTCGTTGCTTCAAATCTATTCCCCTTCTTAAATATAGGTGTAACGTTTGCTCGCTTGAAATCCAACGGAACTACGCCATCCTCTAATGAGCGATTGAAAATTTCACGCAATGGCTTAACGAGTTCATTTTGAAGCTCCTTTAAATGAATTGGATATACCCCATCGGGGCCCGGAGATTTCGACTTTTTCATTAGCTTAATAAATTTAAGGATTTCCTCGTCATTTATAGTTACATCGGATATGCAATTATCAGCACTACGAACTTCCCCAATTAACGATTCCAATTCGGAAGAATCTTCCACAGTAAACACGCTCGTAAAATGCTCATTTAAAATTTTGGACATTTCTGTCGGAATTTCAGTCAAACGACCATCCTTATCTTTGATTGGCCCTATCGATCCTTTTACGGGTTTCCTATTATTTACGTACCCATAAAACCGTTTCGGTTCATTCTTCGAATCCTTTGCGAGGTTTATTTCATACTTCCTCTTCGCATCTCTGACCGCACGTTTAACTTCCCTACGAGAATCTATATAATTTTGCCGACTTATAACTGACCCATTGTTTTTATGAATTTTAAATTTTCTATTTCGGTCCCGGATTAAGCGTAGTATTAACGGACTAAGCCACGGAGCTCTCACCGACTTCCCGCTCTTACGCACATACTTAACCAAATCAGAATTCACACGAAGCAGCTTACATCAAAATTCTGCGTACATCTCTCCTACCGACCTGTTCTCGAATCGTATTCCAGAGTCTATATCCTTAATCCTTTCGCGAAAAATATCGAAATCACAGCTAACAAAACGAGGGATGAGCTGCGAACTCATTCTAACTTCTACGCAGGTGTTTAGTTCGAATCTAATCGCATTATGGTCGCTGGAAGCTAAATGTTCACCCACACGTACGTTTTCTAACAATGACTCATCGGTTGCCATGATTAAATCAAGAATATTGCTATCACGAGTAGGCTCTTCCACTTTTTGTACGAGAAAATTCTCCAACATAAAGTTTAATAGCCTCTCCCCCGGTTTATCAGAAGTAAGGTTGCTAAAGTTAACATTAGGTAAATTAAAATCGCCGCAGACTAATGTGGTCCCTTTTCTAATCCAAGACGTAAGCGTATCGAAGAGTGCAGCATCTTCTCTTTCCAATTGGCAAGGCGGACGATATACTACGACTAAGTTAATTTTATTTATAGCATCTAAACTTAGCTGGACTAATAAAGCATCACTTCGCATATCATCCTTAGACGAGTCCATCGTTATGGCGTTTAGCTCCACTTTTATATACATTAATACGCCCCCTCCTCTACCGGTTTGTCTATTTCTGTAATGAATTTTGAACCCCGCTATATCGAACTCGCAAACACTGATCCCCGTATGAGTGTCTAACCATGTTTCACTTAGGAATACGAGGTCGAAATCACCCTCTAGAATAACGGCTTTTATTTCGGCAATTTTATTTTTTAAGCTACGAACATTCGCATATATGCATCCCAGTTTGCGCTTTACGTTAACTTTTCTATAACACTCAGATCCGTTCCGTTTTCTGCACCCCGTCGATAGTGCCCCCTTCACGCGCGGGCCGGCCCGGCGCATCGGCATCACGTGGCCGCGCAACTCTCCTACCTAAAATGCTACGCACGGACTCGTCTAAGATCCTACCCAGCCGACTATTACACACATCGCTTAGGTGAATTCCATCCTTTTGGAAAAGTGACGGTTGGTCCTGGAATGAATCCCATACGTTAAAAAAGCTAACACCAGTTTCTCGACACAACCGCTTAAGACATTCGTTAGTATAGATCGCTCTAGATTGGAGGTGCAACGTGGATTTAAGTCGGGGGAGAACACCAATAATTCCCACGTTGGTTGCTTTGGATTTCGCCGTATCTATCATGGTTCTGGCACGATAAACTATATCTTCCGGGGTGATGTCATACCTATGGACGTCGTTGCCCCCTACCATCGTGATGATCGTTCGTTCACCACGCGTATCTTCCAATTTCTCGATCTCGGCGGCCACGTTGTTAATGCGGCCACCGGGATAGCAAAAGCGCTTACGCTTAGAAGGGCTACGCGCAGCAAACTCCTGATCCTGCCTTCTAATTAAGGAGTCCCCCATTAAAACGGTTTCCTCTTCCCCCTCGATAGGAGTTAGCAACGCGAAAGGGTTCGAACAGGGTAAAACGAAGTTCTGATCCCTCGTTGGTCTAGCCCCATTTCTAACACTTCGAAATTGCGAATCCTGAGGCCTAAACGAGTTTAAAATTCGTTGTTGCTCGTCAACAATTACCTGATGATTTGAATTTGCAGGCCGCCTATCTCCATTACTATTTTCCCTCCCGCGCATGTCGTGAATAGCAGAATCTAGTTTGGAATTTAAGTCATCGACTTTACGGTTAGTCGAGATCACATCCCTTGCAACGGTATTTAATTCAAGATTGATCTCGGTGATCGCACTTGACAACTTGCGTTCAAACGCTTCGTTCAACATACAAAAGCGACATATTCTAATTTGCTCAAGGTTCGAGGGAACGTAAATTTCCTTATTAAATGAAGCAGCGCACCTTGAGCATTCGATCTTTATAACGGGCATTGTCGGTTTTTTGGGGGGGTTTTTTTTTGTTTTTTAATTCACACTAATTTAGAAAACAAGCTGCACAAGCTAATATACTGTATACGGTTATTGAAAGATCGAACTTTATAATACGGCGACGAATATTGAATAGGCACAGTAGATATATATAAAAGTATTCAGTAGCAGAGGCACGATAAATTCTGAGCACAGTGAAATTAGCGGGAGCACAGAGCGAGCACGTCTTTTCAGTAGAGAGTCGGTGGGACGAATGAGAAGAAGAAGAAGAAGAAGAAGAAGAAGATGAAGATGAAGATGAAGATGAAGATGAAGAAGAAGAAGAAGAAGAAGAAGAAGAAGATAAAGAAGATGAAGAAGAAGAAGATGAAGACGAAGAAGATGAAGATGAAGATGAAGATGAAGAAGAAGAAGAAGAAGATGAAGAAGAAGAAGAAATGGGTGTTCAGGGTGTTAAAATAAAGTCTATAAAGGGGATTAAAAAAGGCGGTTAAGATTAGCAAATAAGGCCTTAGGCCACACCCCACAAGGGTGCCTGTGTAACCAAGCTCTTTCTGTTAAGGAAGAGAACAGCGGCTTGTCTTTCTATTATTTAAGTCAATCGTTCAGTTCGAGTAAGTTTCCCAAATCTGGTCCTGCTTTTTGAGAAGGGATGTCGATATATTGGAGGCGTCATGCGTGTGCGAAGATCACCCAGACTGGGACATTCAACAAGAATGTGCTGAACAGTCTGAGGGACAACACAGTCGTCGCAGTATGGCGCAGGCGAAAAATAGTATATTCACCTTCATTGACACTCTCACACATCGAGAAGGTATGTATGAACACAATCATGTATACGATCCTCTGCCCGTACACTTGCAAACAGCTTCTATTCCAAACTGTAGAAGTTCGTGTCAGCCATCTGAAATATAAAATTAAAACAATATTTACAGGGCGTCACCAAAAATTTGGACCACCCTGTACAACTGGATCGTCATTCTGAGTTGTGATCATAAAGCAATGGTTCCCAAACTATGCGCCCAGGCGCACTGGGGTGCCCCAGGAGATGCTTGAGTGCGTCATGGGGCCTCACTGAATTATGTGTCCAGATATAAAAAAAAAAATGAATATATACATTATAACATTTCACGTGAGATTCAAACAAAATCTTTAGGTTAGGCATGAGTTGCCATCAATTACAATAATACTATAAGACATACACCTCCTTGATTAAAATTATTTACTATAAAACAAAGGATCTTTCGTTAATTTTCAATTGTCGATAAAAAATTGAATCAAAAAACATCTATTATTTGATTTAAATATATTTTTTATTTGTGTCAATTATGTACTATATTATTTAGTAACTTTAGTTCAATGATAATTTCAGTCTCATTCCCTCAGTGGTGGTTATGACTATATATGGTAAATGCTAGCAGCAGCTGAAGGAAAAGGCCTCGAATCTAAAGCAAAACGTCTGAAATCGTTTTGAAGTTGCGAAACAAACATCAGCATGTAAGAGGTTTGCTAGATCTGGGTAATTTTTCAGTTGCTTTACATTCAGTTGATTATTACCGTTATAGTGGAGTGCTTTGTACAGTGTTTAGAGCTGGATTTAACACCAGAACCATGCACAAAAATTAACTTAAAGTTTTAAACAGTTTATTGAATCATGCTAAAATGTTCGGCTTTTTTCTAGCTTTTTTAAGTATTAAATGGCTCATAGATAACGAATACTACTTGATTGGTAGCTCAAAATCGGGCGATTCCATAGCCGGGCTAGCCAAGAAAAAACAAAAATCGTTCTCCATTCTTTATTTTTAAAGATATTCACCCCAAATTTGGCATGAAGCACCCTGGGACCAATGTACTTCAAGGTATGAAGTCAACTTTTATTCGACGAACAGATTCGGCGTGACGAACGAAAGTGTGACTTATTTACTGAAAAATAAAAAAATAAAAACCTTATATTTATAAACGATGTTGGTTATATTCAATTCAATTTTATTTAATAAGGCTGTATACAATAGGATTCTTAGATACTACAGGGTGTCTACTAATATCAAATTTCCAAAATTCCATAGGTTTTCCGGGTCTTTTCCAGGTACTAAAAAAATAAATGGCAAAATTTCTAATTAAAACTGTAATGAAAAATGGATATATTACATTTAACTACAAAAATATTCAAAGGTATATTCTAATAAATGAAATAAAGTAGGTAGAATCAATTAAAGAAAAAAAGAAGAAATCCCTCCAGAGCCCACACCTGACCAATCTAGCAAGCAATTATATTTCCAATAGGCATCATTTAACCAGACCCCCGCATTTAATTTCATTTTTTTGTAACTTTATTTATCTTTTTCATAGCCAATGGGTGGAGACTATATTATTCTAAAATAGGTATAATAAAGTAATAGCTAGTAAAAATCTAAGGTGTGGACACCTTGTAATAGTAACCTATTTCATGGTTAACCTGGATTCTAATATCTACCCTACAAAATAAAGATACATAACAAATGTCAGTGACTACGCACACTTAAATTGAATTAGGACTTTTTCTCACTAGAAAGTATCTTCTTCTTGTAGTCCCTTTTGATCCTGGTAGATTTCACGGGTGCATCCGGATTACCTCTTTTTATGACTCTTCTTTTGACTTTTGCATGGGCATGACATTAGCTTTTGACACCATATTAGTGGCCATGATATGGAAGAGGGACCTGGCGATAGCAGGAACAATGATGTTGACCAGGCTGCAGCCCTTTTCACAGTCCAGAAGGGACATGCCTAAGTCATTGCTCATTATTTCCTTGTAGACACTCACGAACACTTTTTCTGAAGAGTAGGCCGCCAGGACCTTGGCCCTCCTTTCGCTTGGTGTTGTAATCACCTTGAAGACTTCCACGGCCATCATGGCCATGCGGATGCACTCGTTTGAGGGGTAGAGGAGACCACCGCAGTCCTGGAATTAAATCATCTTTCTGAAAGTCTCTGTTAGCTCATCGGGGTCGGCCACCTGCACTGAAGGCATAAGAGTGTGGCCTTCTACCAGAGCCTCCTGGCAAGAAACACACTTTAGGAGGCTGCGGGCCTTTCTGACAAGGTAATACACCATTTGTAATCATATTAATAAGAGTACAGTATTATTAATTAGATTTTATTGCTGTCTTTGAACCCGTGTTTAATAAATTTACCAGGCAATGGCTTCGCTACTAAAATTAAAATTTAAAATCTAAAAAAAAGCAGCATGGTTAAATTTTTATAAATTTTCTGAACTTCGCAAATTATAATAATTTTAAAAAGGAACTCTGAACTAACTTTCCCCCCTTTCAAAATATCACGTTGCTAAAATATAGTTATAGAAGAAGACAGAGAAATCAATTTTCTGAACTTCAACATTTAGGTTTTAAAAAATTCGCAAAATTTCGATACTTATATTTATTTCTGAACTTCACCATTTTGTTTTTGATATTATGAAAGAATTATTAGAAATAACTTTGATAAAAAAACATAAGTCATTACCAAACTAAGATCAAATTACTATTCAAATAGTCAAAACATACCCTTCTTAAATTATAGAGTTAGTGATGATGATAAACGACAATAAAACATAATTTTACCCTAATAACTAGCCAGAGATGATTTGATCAACCCAAGGCATTGGTGAAGGTGTAGTTTAGGGTGCGTATCGTAGTCACGACTTTTAATATCACAGTTATGATAAACAGTTATCTATGGATAAACAATACCATAGATTAGGGTTGCACCGATATGCAAATTAGCCGATAACCGATATATCGGCGCCGATACAAGATTAACGAAAACAAAATAAAAAATATATATTTGAGAATATTTTGGCCGAATGGAGGAGCTATTGCCGTATAAAAAAAATGTGTTCAAGGACGTCATTTCTGACAATTTTAGACGATCGCAATCTTGTTAAGCCTATTCGTCCTCGTTTGTTTACAAACGTATACAATACTATGAAAAATAAAATCATTCGATAATAGTTAAGTTTATTGTAGCGTAAATGCATCATTAATTTAAATAAGTGTATTATTTACGTAATTATTGCTATAACTTTTAAGTGATTTTAGAAATTAACGCGTGCATTGTGAGATTTAAGGCTAAGTTTGCAATTTCTAGATCATTATAGCGTCCCTTCCCAAGCAAAATATATGTATCATATGCTGGCTTCCCTTATTTAAAACACATTATAACTTATTTACTTAAATAGCAAGAGTCTACATCTTCACTACTTACAAGTACTAGAGCTAACAGGCCTACAACGTAAATAAATACAATAAACTTATGATTTCAAAACTTTCCAAGATGGCAGCAGCTTCTCACCCAAAGTAAATCGTAACAATGACTGGAATCGACCCCTGGCGGGCATAGCGGCAAACAACCGCGCTGATTTATCGCCCGACTATGGAAGTAGCAGAATCCGGAATTTGATGAAGCTACCAATCAAGTATTCGTTATCTATGATTGGCTTTATATAAACTTTTAACCTGTGGTGAGTAGTAATAAACGTTGAGTCGTTGACAGTGGGACTATTGTGCTTATTATTTCTTTCACATAAATACACCCATACAAAAAGATTGTGGGAGCGGAGGGATCATTCTCATATTCTTATACCTACAGCCATAACGTAAAACATTTTTTTACCCAGAACAGCACAGGTAAGAAGATAAATAACAGACCGCCGGAAAGAAGGCTCCCCACGAGCCACAATGGAAGACTACTAGGGTGCGAAGAGGGTACCTCTTCGTATCCTTCCCGGGAAGGAAAAACCCACGCGTGAAAAGACTCTACAAACGATCTATGATGAAATAGGAGTAATTCTCCTCAGACTGAAAGATCAATATAATGGATACGTGGCACTTTGTGACACATAAAAAGACCTGGACCTCCTCCTAAGTGAAGATGCAGCGAAGAAACTAGAAAAAATCGGTCTCGCCCCCCGTACATCCCCAAACGTAACAACAAAAAGATCTGTCATATGCCGAAAGCTCGATCCGTGGGTCGGCGCCCACTCAGCCACGGAAATAAAGGAGGAATTAGAAAAAGAACAAAATTAGGCCAGAATTGAAGACATCGTGAATTTTGAAAACCAGACCGTCGAAGAACATCAACACGTCTTCAAAATAGTTTTGGGGACAACGGAAATAGCAAAGAAAGTGGCAGAAAATGGCCTGCCTGCCTTTTATACCAAAATCTCCCCGGATCAGATCGAAAAAGAGACGTTTGTCTCTATTCAGGTTTGCTTCAACTATTACGCCTTGGACCAGCACGCAACCAAAGATTGCCAATTCAACGGGAAAACTTGCTTGGAATGCCCAAGCAAAGATCACCGGTGGGACGAATGCAGAGCAGCCTAAAAAAAGTGCCTGAACTGTGGAAACGGTCACAGAACTCTTGCAATGTCTCGCCCACAAAAAAAGCAATTAATAAGGAGAAAGAAAGTCAAACTATCAGAAGAAAAAGAAAGAAAAAGGCACACAACATATGCCGCCGTAACGGCTCTAAAACAAGGATGATCTTAATTGTCCCTGGTTCATGCTATAACATCTCCAGCGAACAATTCAAGAAAAAACGATCTGGCCGTACCCGTTCCCCAGCGAGAACCGAGAAAATTAAAGCAGAAAAAGAGAGCAGAAATTAAACCAATCATGTTCACGTATCAACTCAAACTAAAAATATTTACGCTAAACGTGAGCGGGTGGATGACAAAAAGAATTATCTATTCAAATATAATTATAAAATAAGATCCAGATATAATCATACTAACGGAACATGGCATCAACACTGAATAAGAAACAATTAAAATACCAAATTATAGGATCATATCTACCAACCATATCCAAACCAGATACAACGGTGTATTTATATGGATAAAAATGGGGATTCTCTACACCGAAATAAAGGATCTAGAGGAATCCTACGTAGCAGTAAAAATCAGAATGACTACAGGAGTTCTGGTGATAGAGGGAGCTTATTAACCCCCAAGACGCTCGTATTTACCCGTCCCCCACTTTATCAAACTCTTCCGCCGAACAAGCTCTACAATTCTGACAGGAGACCTTAACGCCAGATGTAGAGCAGCAGGATATACACCCAACATGAAAAGAAATATAGTACAAAGAGAAGGACCAGACTTCCCAACGTTCCTATCCCACAGATCCTCCACTACCCCCGATATAGTTCTCACCAATTCCAATTTTAATCTTAATCACTATACTATGCCCGGGCTGTAAGAACTGAAAAAATTACCATCGAAACAGTGGGGGGGCAACAGAGTGGACGTCGTACTCCGCGACGTTGTCAAAGCTTTTAATAAGGTATGGATCCCCGGATTACAAGCCAAAATCACTGCCCTCAACATGGAAACCAACCTAACCAGAATATTAGGCCACTATTTAACTGGAAGAAAAGCCATTCTTCAGCTAAATGGCAAAATGGGTGATGCATTCGCTGTACGGGGAGGGGTACCACAAGAAGGGTGTCTCTCCCCAACTTTATATACCATATACACCAATGATCTACCCCAACCAACGGATGAATGTGCGATGTATATCCAATTAGCGGATGACATCACACAAATCATCACAAGCAATAGACAAAACACAAAAGACATCGCTCAAAGAACAGCGAGGAAAATAACAAGCATAAACGATTTGTAAAAAAGGAATAAATTTAAAACCAATATAAATAAATTTAGAATCATCCCAATCAATAGAAGAAAAACAGCCACAATTCGAGTCGAAGGGGAAGGATACCACTATAATACGGAAGGGAGAGTTCTCGGACTCAACCTAACGACGAATGGGTATATCTCACACCTGGCAAAAAAAGTAAATGAAGCTAAAGCGACAATGTCATCCCTGTTACGCTTTCATAACCTGTCAAGTAACAACAAAAGAAAAATATATACAGCCCTCGTCCGTTCTAAATTACTATATCCAATCATACCAACTCGCATTCTGGGTAAAAATCAGCTCCGACAAGCCAAGAAGGTACAAAACTGGACAACAAGATTCATCGAACATAAAAAACACAGGACCGAATACCATCAGAGGACCTGCACTGAAGAACCAACATCGAACCCATCAATACAGTACTTCACGAACGTGCCTGCCCAAAATTGGGAAAAGTTAAATATAACTTTACCACAGAAAGAATTCAATAAGATAATCATCCCAAACAACGAAATTCGCGGGACAAAATATAGGATAAGATTCGACGGAAGCAAAAAAAAACACAACGTTTAATGTCAACCCAATTTATAAATAACAAGACAAAGTGACCAACCGAACTAAGAATTACCGATATAGAAAATCAACTAAGAATTCCACACTACAGGGAACAAGAATCGGAAATAAGAATGAGAAAAACAAAGAGTAAAATATAAAGAAGATAAAAATAGAGTAATATAAAACCACTGAAAAGTGCAAAAATCAACTAAAAATAAATATAATAATAAAAATAAATAAATAAAAGAAAATAATGAAATAAAATAAAAAATTATATAAGAGCTCATATGAGCAAATGAAAACAAAGGCTCGAATGCTAAACCACAAACCTTAGATATTCAAAAAATAATATTAAATAAAATCTAATGCAAAACGAAAGCGTTTGCCAGGCAACCTGGCACAATTCACCGTATCATTATCATATTCACTCAATCACCCGCAAATATCATCTGACACTCATATCTATCTCATCAACACACAGTCATACACATTATATTTACCTATCTATCTCTCTCCTACACCTACACCTCTTATATGATCCCAATTCCAATGTGATCCCAAAAGTGAGCCAAACCTAAGTGCAGGAAGCTGCCCTAGTAAGAAAGCAAAGCCTCTGTCTAATCGTAAATACGATGACAGTTATTTAAGCTTTGGTTTTACTTTACTGGCACCCCTTGTCGTTATGTTTATTATGTGGTTGTAAAATGTCAAATGAATCATTAAATCCTAGTAAACTTTGCAAACATTTTAAAAATAAACACTCTAATTTACAAGGTAAATCTGCCAGTTATTTCAAAAGAATGTTAATACAGCAAACAAAAGCTGCAGTTTCTTTGAAAAGTGTAATGACCTTCTCTTAGAAAGCTCAAATAGCTTCTTGTGAAGACTCAGAATTGATAGCTAAAAATATGAAAGCTCGTACTTTAGTCGAGTCACTTATTTTTCCTGCGTGCAAAAAGATTTTCGAGACGATGGTGGCAAATGAAGCAGCAATGAAAATAAGTAAGGTAACTCTGTCGACAATACAGTTCACAGGCGTATTGTAGAAAGCTCTTCCAATATCGAGAAAAACGTATGTACTAATAAACTTCAGTATTCCAATTTTGCATTGCAAATTGATGAGTCAATAGACATTACCGACAAAGCCCACCTCTTAGCATTCATTCGTTTTATTTATGATAACCAAATAGTAAATCAGTTTATTTTTTACGAAGAATTATGTGTGATTAATAAAGGGGAGGTTCTTTTTAATATTCTGAATAATTACCTTGATAAATGGCAATTGTCATGGAAATCGTGTGTTTGGAATTTGTACAGATGCAGCCTCTTCCATGGAAAGCTGTGTTAAGGGCCTTACATCTTTTGTAAAAAAGCAAAATGACAATATTATCGTAACTCACTGCTTTCTTCATCGAGAAGCCTTGATGGCAAAAACATTGGGAGATAAATTAAGAGAAGTTTTAGATCAAGTTGCTCAGAGAGTAAACTTTATTAAAATAAGACTTGTCAAATCGCATTTATTGGAACAGATTTGTCTCGATATAGATTCTCAACATAGACACCTACTCTTACTTAGAAAGGTGAGGTGGCTGTCAAGGGGAAAAGAACTTGCCCGTCTACACGAGCTACGACAAGAACTTCTCGGAGTTTTTGAAGAAATGAAACAAATGCACTTTTGTGACCTCCTTCGGTGTAGTTTTGGATTCCCAGCTTAGAGTACTTGACTGATATATTTCAACAGCTCAATAATTTTAATACTAGCATACAAGGGAAAGAAGGAAATACTCTCACATCCACTGACAAAATGAAATAATTTCAGAAAAAACTACAGATTTAGAAAAGAAAAGCCACCGAGGGAAATTTGGAAATGTTTCCTTTGGTAAGTAAAACTTTCATTGATAACAAGAGTACATAAGACACTTCCAATAATAGTTGAACATTTAACAAGGTTGGAAGAAAAAATGAGTTCTTATTTTCCATCTCTTAATACTGAACAATACAATTGGATTAGAAACCAGTTCAGAGAAAATTTAAGTGATTTTGATTCAACATTAATAGAAGAAGAGGAACTGACAGCTATATCGATTAATCGTGGATTGATAATTAAAGACAAGGAATTGCTTCTTGAAAATTTTGGATTTCTATTAAACACGAATACGTGTCAATATCCAAAAGAGCTTTGAACATCTTACTACAATTCTCCGCATCATATTTATGCAAGTTAGGATTTTTCACTATCACCACCATTAAATGCAAAAAAAAGAGGAATTCTTTTTGATATAGACGAGGAAATGAAAGTTTGTCTATCAAACATAGGCTCTAAAATTGAAGAAATCACTCATGTTTCTCATGAACACGAGAATGAAAAAGTATGGAGAATTTTCTATTTTTTTAATTTCATTATTTCTTTCATATACTACGAGGGGCGGTCAATAAGTTTTGTAATTCGGATATAAGGAAAGGAGATATGAGGAAAAGTGTTTTATTATTTTTCAATATAACTACCCTCGACTTCAAAGCACTTGCGCCCCTTGTCCCTGAGGCTTCGAATTCCCGACAACCAGAAATCTCCCGACTGCTGTTCAAACCACTCCTGGGCGGCGAGCTGGACATCTTCATCGTCCCCAAACCGGCATCCACGCAGTGCAGCCTATTGCTAGCGGAATAAAAAGTAGTCGCTAGTGGCCAGATCTGGACTGTAGGGTGGAAGGTTAAGCTCCCCGAATCCGCACTCACGCAGGGAAGTTTGTGCAACTCTGGCCTACTGGACTTTGACGACGTTGAAGTCGATCATGGGGCGTGTTATGGATAGTGTTGATAACATTTCCATGTGATAATCCAAGTTCTCGCTCGATTTCTTCGACCTTTACCCGTCGATTTTCAAGGATCATCCTCTCTACACGGGCCACATTGTCCTCGTTGGTCACGTCTGACGGGCATCATCTTCAAGGGACTCACGACCATGGCGGAACTCCCTATTCCAGCGAGCAATGGTTGCATAGGAAGGGGCGGTGTCGGTGTACACTGCAACCATGCGTTCATGGATCTCTTTTGCACTCTTGCCTTCCTTGGTTTAAAATTTGATCACTGCGTGGTGCTCAACCTTCTCCATTTTCTAAAAATTTGTGACTGACGATCTGCGATCAGCTACTGCTTCTTAAATAGACGAGGCATAAGCGTGCGGCTGCAGGTCCTGACTTGTCATTACGTGTTCTAACACCCCCACAAACAGCCATCCCCCTTTCTCTGTTTTGCCCTACCGATTCGCAAAACTTATTGACTGCCCCTCGTATTTGACTTAACATAGCTTTTTTTCGGAATTTTGTGTATAGTGTGCTCGCAATTTTTTTGTAGGATCTCAAGTGCGCCCCGATTTCAAAAAGTTTAGGAACCACTGTCATAAACAAACAACTATCTCTTATCTTTATTTTATCCAAATCACTTTACATCTTTTTCAAAAAGGAATAACCCTTATAGAGGATCCAAGGGTCTTTGCTGGTCTGTAACTTTGTAAATCTTCACTCCTTCCTAATTTAAGAGTTTTGGTGATAGGGGTCGAAAGAACACTTGCCCTACATCCATCATGTCCCATGCTACTTTGCTCTCGATTTTTTTTTCCCCTCCATCCTTTTTTCTGTCATTTTTGCCAACACTCTCAAAGTCTCACATTATCATTCTCCTAATCTCAGACTCTTACTCTTACGCTTACACTCTCACTTTCTCAGTCTCACAGTCTTACACTCTCACTATATCAATCTCACACGCTCACTATCTCCCTATATCAATCTCACACGCTCACTATCTCACTATTTCATTCTAGCAATCTCACTTTCTCAATTTCACACTATGAATCTTACACTCTCTCAATTTCTAACTCTCTTAATCTCAAACTCACTTTCACACTTTCACACATTCTCTCACAATTTCTCACGCTCTCACTCCCTTCCTCTCTCCCTCTTACACTCTCATAGAGACTGGCGTGAAGCGGAGGTAACTCCTATCTTCAAGAAAGGAGACCGTAGCCAACTTTCAAACTACCGACCTATCAGTCTGACTTTGATAATCGGTGAACTCATGGAAAGCATCATGGTGGACAAAATGACGTCGCATTTAGAGTCAAAGCTGCTACCGAGGAGTTCCCAGCACGGCTTCCGAAGGCAACGGTCATGCCTGACGAACCTTGTGGAATTCTTCCACTTCGTCTTCAGTGAGCACGATCGGGACAAGGCGGTGGATGTGGTGTACTTAGACTTTCAGAAAACCTTTGATAAGGTACCACACCGCCGCCTTCTCCGGTAAGTGCAAGCGCTGGGCATAGACGGGAAGGTAGCCGGCTGGATAGAGAACTGGCTAAGTGGCAGACGGCAACGGGTGGTGCTGAATGGACAGGCTTCTGAGTGGGTGCCCGTTACTAGCGAGGTGCCCTACGGTTCTGTCCTGAGACCACTACTATTCATCATCTACGTCAACGACATGAACAGTGACATGGTTGCTTAAGATTTCAAAATTTGCCCACGATACCAAACTTGGTATGAACGTTGCAAAGGATAGAAATACTGCCCGTTTGCAGTAAGATCTTGGGAAGATTGGGGAGTGGTCGGACACATGGCAAATGCCTTTTAACGTGAACAAATGCAAAGTGATGTATATCGGCCACCGAAACCCCCAATTTCAGTATATCCTCAAAGGCACTGCTATTGAATCCACCAACACTAAGAAGGACTTGGGTGTAACAATCACTAGTGACTTCAAGTTCTCGAAATAGTGTGTAGAAGTCTAAATACCGCGTACATAGGTGTACGCATAAACACTCCGACACAAAGCTGCGCGCCCTCTCGTTTTCCTAAAATGCACCTCTCTCCTCGAATTTTCCGTCACTTTTTTCGCACCGCCGTAAGCTCCGAGATGGCTCGAAGGCGTGAAAGAAAAATCGTAGGCCCAAAGATGGAAAAAGGTTTTTGGCGCGACGATAGGGATTTTACGAGAATTCGATTCGCTCTCTCGATTCTGCTAGTGAGAGAAATAAAATGAAGACTTCTCCCTGGAATCAAGCAGAAGCTCTTGGACCTACGTCGAGTTTGTGTGAAACTCGATCCACATGAGAAATTGTTAGCCCGCTGCAAGGAAGGAACTTATCGGGGAATTGGTTGTTGCCGTCACGGTACTTGTAGGTGCCAAAACTTCTCGCAGTCTCCCTTCCCTTCAGACTCTGAGGTTATACATGTCCTCCCTCTTCGGATTACCCTAGACGTAGCTAGGTAATCAGTTTTGGCTACCCACTACAGGAGCTGAATAATCGGACAGGTACTTCAAGGAAGAATTGAGTCACCGATTGACTCACCTTCGTGATCCGGCATAGGATCAGTATATCACCGGTCTAGGATTACCCTCTCATTCGGTACCCTCGGACGGCCGGACTTGGTGCGATCATCGTCACCAGAAGAAGATCTTAACCGCCCCCTTCAAAAATACTTACGAACTCAAAGGTATCGTTAATTGAATTATCCCCTCCCCTAACTTCACCAGTTTATTTGTGAACTAGAATTCTCCTCCCGAGCCTGTAACCTGTAATATTAGAAGTGTTTACTTAATTCAGTGTTTAACTCAATAATAATATTCTATATGTTCTGGTGGGTGCCATTAAGACGCGAGCACCCTAGTGAGTAATTTGCAAGTAATCCCTACGACATTTTGTAGACTTATTTATTCAGTGCAAGATTAATCCCATTTATTTTTATAGACGCTGTCTTTATTCCAAATTCATGTACATTAAAGATTATTTTTGTATCTGTGTGTTTAGCTAATTTGGACGATCCATTGGCAATTATTAAGCAATCCACTCGACTTAAATTACACCGATCCACCCATGGTTGGCTTTTATTGACTGGAGACACACTCAGCAGGGGATCATCCTCTTAGTTTTGATCAAAATGGTACGCACCGGGGTTATTCTCTTCACCAGAAGTAGCTAAGGTAAGTCTATTGTATACGCTTCACCTCGGTGTGGTAATAAGATATATGTCCAGGAAGTGAGACTGGGATTACCCACTCACTAAACCCTCAACATAGTGCATTGAGGTGAAGGAAAAATCCCAAAGGATGCTAGGTTACATAATGCGCCAGTTTGGATATCGGAACAAGAAGATTGTACTGTGTTTGTACAACTCACTTGTTCGACCACCCCTAGAGTATGCCGTACAATTTTAGAGTCCTTTATTTCGAAAGGACATCGCGAGATTGGAACGCGTGCAAGCCAGGGCAACCAAACTGATTCCCTCTATCAGATATAAAAGTTATGAAGATAGATTAAGGGAATTAGATCTGTTCTCGCTGGAAACCCGTAGACTGCGTGGTCAGCTCATCGAAGTTTTCAAAATATTTCGAGGGTTCGACAATGTTGACTACAGGGATATTTTCACACTTACTGAGAGCAGAACAAGAAACCACGGCTTTAAACTTGGAACTGAAGCGTTGCAACCGCGATCTGTGTGGAAAATTTTTCACCTACAGTATCTGCGGTAAGTGGAAAGCACTTCCAGTCGAAGTTGTCAACAGTGAATCTGTTGACCAGTCCAAATCAAAACTAGACAGGGTCTTAAAAATTGGCTGTTTAAGGACGTAAAGCATTTGAGCAGAGATGTGCCCACTCGACTGCTAGTCCAAATGTACCCTCATTGAATGGACCGTAAGGTCTTCTAGGGTACTTTCTTTTCTTGTTACTCCTCGTTACTCTTACATTCTAATTCTCTTTCTCACACTCACACTCTGACACTCTCTCTCTCTCTCCCAATCGCACAATTTCTCACTCTCTCATACTCTCTCACACACTCTCACGCTTTCCTACACTCTTTCACACTCCACCTCTCTTTTCTTCCTTTCTTTTTTCATCTCTCCGTCCCTCTCTCTTTCTCATATGTCTCTGCGAAAATACCCAGGCGCCCCATTAATGCTAAGCTTGCCTCCGTCTCCCGGCTATTAAGTTTCGAAGGAGATCAAACGCTCTTCTGATTTGGACAAGACGCACACCGAAAGTGCCTTCCTGCTTGTGAATTTGTACGTCTGCCGTGTGAAAAAAATTATATGGGCGCTTGCTAGTCGACTTATAGAGTTATGTGCATGTATGAAACATGATTCCACAAAATGATGAAGGAAATAAATGGATAAATATAACAAGAATGATGATAAAATATGACAAATAGGGAAATTGCACATGTTTTATCTTTAAATAGTGGTGTAGACTCAGTATAAAGTGCGAGGAACAAGTTCTAACAAAGACCACTGTCAGTCAAATTTACAAACTGGAACCTTCTTTTAGCGGTATCCAATGTGGCCTTTAGCCGACGTGTCTGACTTCTTTTCATTTTACCTGAATAAATTACTCGACTCGAAATCAATTTGATCAATTTTATCTAAAATAAATCTAAATCAAGGCAGGAATTTGATAAATAACTGAATAGGAGAAACTAGCATGAATAATAAGTAAAAGTATGACTTATGCGCCTCTGCCATATCGATAGAAAACAAGACAGTGAGAAATCGGTTAAGGAAAGTAGCAGGAATATAATATTACTAGGCAATGGCTTCGCCACTCGGGGGGGAGCTTGCGCTTCGCTACTAAGATTAAGATTTAAAATCTAAAAAAAAGCCGACGTGGTTAAATTTTTATAAATTTTCTGAACTTCGCCAATTAAAATAAATTTAAAAGAAACTTTACACTAAATTTTTCCCCTTTAAAAATATCACGTTGTTAAAATATAGAGTTATAGAAGAATAGAATAGAAGATATATAAAAATAAATTTTCTGAACTTTACCATTTGTAATTCTTTGGGTTTTAAAAATTTCACAAAATTTCGATACTTATATTTATTTCTGAACTTCACCATTTTGCTTTTGATATTATAAAAGAATTATTAGAAATAACTTTGATAAAAAACATAAGTCATAACCAACTAAGATGAAATTATAATTCAAATACTCAAAAATATCCCTTCTTAAATTATAATATTACCAGGCAATGATTTCGCCCCTCCCACTACGGGGGAGCTTGCGCTTCGCTAATAAGATTAAAATTTAAAATCTAAAAAAAAGCAGACATAGTTAAATTTTCTGACCTTAACAATTTGTAATTCTTTGGGTTTTAAAAAAATTCACAAAATTTCAATACTTATATTTATTTTTGAACTTCACCATTTTGCTTTTTGTTTTCAGAAATAACTTTGATAAAAAAACATAAGTCATAACCAAACTAAGATGAAATTATTATTCAAATACTCAAAAATATCCCCTTCTTAAATTATAGGGTTATTGATGATGATGATGATGATAATAATAAGTAATGGTAAATTACTCCTAAAAATCTTAATGGCATAAGAGATGGGATCTTCCTTTCAAAAAATCACATAATTATATTAAAAATAAAAGTATTAAGTAAAATGCTAGTTAAGGTTGAATTTGGATATGATAATATTGGTTAGGATAGGTTAGATTAGTAGCATTTTTACTTTATCTTCTTACTTAATCTTATTATCAATTATTAGGATAGGTTCGAATAACCTAACCTAACCTAACCTAACCTAACCGATATTATCTTAACCAGATTAAATCCTAAGTAGCATGTTTGCTTTCTCTTTTATCTTAATCTTATTATTATTTATGAGCTTAGGTTAGGTTAGGTTTAAATAACCTAAAACAACCTAACCTATATGACAGGATCGATTCGTTTTGAATTGATTTGAAAATGTCTGCCATCATATTTCTCTCTTTTACCCTTTGGATTACTATTTTGTTAATTTACTTGTTTGTTTAAGTTGCTTATGTATTTTTTGTGTTCTTTAATAAAAGTTATTTTACCTATTATTTTTTAAATATACCAATATGCTTCTTTGCAGTCATCAACTATGATTGATATTTTTTGTGCGCCATCATCTAGGATTGAAATTCCACGGGGTCATTAATTAGGAATGGTGTTCTCGGGAGTCGTTGTCTAGAATTAATACAAAAAACCTTTCGCATGGACCAACTTGAAGAAAAAAAATGTTTTGAGGCCTCTATATCTAAACCCATTGCGAGGAAAATTCTGAATAACGCAGAGCGAATGGACAATAAAATTTTAGGACTTTCAAACGAACGGTTAAAAATTTATTAAAGAGAACCTGTTTTAAAGGTGAGCAAAGGTCGCTTCCCTCGCCTTGGAATGTTTATTCTTTAACATTTAATGAATGCCCTTTAGTTGAAAAAACTGAGGGAAACGAAAGATATAGCAAAATTTCTGCATGCTTGCACGACCAAACAATAGCCATGTAGTTTAGAAAGGGATATATATGAATGAAATTATAATTCAGTTGTGCAAATTTGAGGGACACGAAACATAGAGTAAAATTTCTCCATGCTAATATGACCTAACAAGGATGCAAATTATCTCAACTTCTTTTATCTGAATTATTGGCCTCATACAAATTAACTCCTAAGACAGCTATTCGGCAAACATTTTGGCCTTTTAACATGTTTTTATCACCGTAATTTCGCAATTTCTCAACTAATAGTTCACTCGATGATTATGGTTTAAACAAAACTCCTTACAATGTATAGAGTCTAAAAGGACGAAGGTAAATGGGATGAACCAACATGATGAACGAGAAGGCAGGTTATTTCTTGAATTAAACATTTAATTAATAAATTGTTAAAAAACGATGTTTTTTTTATCTTACAATTTATTTCGGATGAGAAATAACAAAAATCACAAAAATGTAAAGATCTTTTTTGTAACCCAATGTTATAATTCGACGTTAAAAGAGAGTGTATTAGGTTGGGGTTGTACATTTAAATGCCACAACATTGCTCCTGTAAGAATAGATACAGTATGGAAATAAGAATTTCAACCTCGTGTGGGGCATGTAAAACTCAAAAATCGCTCAATTCTCAAACTTGAACTACATTTCGTAGGCGATAGTGAAAAAACCATCAATGAAACAAAGACGCAGGAAAATCTTCTTCTTACATGCCCCATACGAGGTTGAAATTCTTACTTCCATACTGTATCTATTCTTACAGGAGCAATGTTATGGTCTTTGAATGTACAACCCCAACCTAATACACTTTCTTTTAACGTCAAATTATAACATTGGGTTACAAAAAAAGATCTTTACATTTTTTTTATTTTTGTTATTTCTCATCCGAAATAAATTGTAAGATAAAAAACATCGTTTTTTTAACACAATTTATTAATTAAATTTTACAAATATTGATAAAGGTAAGTATAGGTCAATTGGGTACAGGTCATTATTTTTCACAATTCATGACCTTCCGTTTCTTCTTCAGGCTCCCTGATACCTGGTCTGCACCTCTTTCATGTCCTAATGAAAACTCTCTGACTACTCGTCGCTCATTCATCCCAGATTCTCAGGAAACATTTATATATAATAATATGTCGTGGAATAGCAAGGACCGAGTGGTGTTGTACGTATATGTTTGTTATGCACTTCAAAACTCATTGATTAAGTTTTCTCTAGGAGTAGCATATTTTATTATTTCTATTATGTTAATCTTTATTTAATCTTTGAGCGTTTCTAGTGCCATGCTCAGCGTTTCTAGGATTGAATTAAATGCTTCTAAGGAAAATAGACCTTTAATTGCAACATGAACAAAAAATGAAATCTAACAAACAAACTAGACAGTTTTGAATTAAACAAGTTTAGGTGAGGGTTACTAAATTACACAATTGAATATACAGTAATGGTTGACCCAAAGCTCACTTTAATATTGAACGCTAATTGCCCTTCAAATAAAAGATAATGGTATTTATTTAACTTTAAAAAACCCACACGAGAATCGGGTTCGAGACTGACCTTGGCTTCAATTTTTATGTAGCCTCAAGAATGTTGTTTTTGGGCAGGCGCGTGGACTGCCGTTCCAGTTTTTTGTATGGCGCGGGGATAATTTTTAAAAGGACAGATGAATTCGGTACGTGCGACGGATGGCATTAAGCGCGTTGTCCTGGTAAGATGATTTCACCAACGGGACAGGGAAAGTATGCTTTTTCCACTCTTCGGGTTAATCTGGGAATAATTCTCACTGACGAGCGATGAGCAAAAGAGTGAATCCTTTGACGAAGGGAAGTGCTTGAGGGAGTTCACTTTGGAGTATTGCTCAATGGCAAGGACTATCTCTGGGTTTTATTGTACACCAGGATAGGCGGTTTCTCTGATGAGAACTAGTTAAACTTGTTTCTTAAAGTTGACTTAAAGTTCGGTGTGACCACCAGAAACTGGCTCAGCATGAGCATTTCCGTGCTCCGCTCGTAGGATTGCCGGGTACTTCGCTGGACTTTGTTGCCTCGATCGCAAACTCGTTCTTCGCTGAGACAAGATGCCAATTTTGGTGTGACTACCAGGAACTTGCTAAGGATGAGCTTCTTCCGTGTCCCTTTCGTTGGTTACCTGACCTTTAGCCGGGCTTCGTTGTCTCGATGACTAACACGATCTTCCTCGTTCTTCTGCAGTTATTCAATTATATACTTCGCTATCCCCCTGGGGTTAAGGAAAAGAAGGTGGGTGGGGTGATGAGGACGGTGGAATTGAGTCTCCTCCTGTAACGGATTTACTCAGAGCGTCTTTCATCCAGGGAAAATATTGCGGGTTTAACCAATGTTATGACCGCCTGACCCGAAATGTAATGATTAGTGCATTATGTGGTTGGGCGAATGCCTTTCTGGTTATAGTCGAGGCGAAAGGAAAGAGGGGGGGGGGGAAGAGATAAGTAATAGGATTACGCCGCCAAAATGCCAGGACGTTGTGGTTACCGAAAAGGGCCTCAGTTTTGGGGGTAGGATATCGATTCCCCTACATAATAAGTAATGCATTTTGATAATCACGTTGGAACCGAGGTTTCTAAACAGCAGTCCGCATATTGTTGACAAGTTGTTTGTACTTCCTAGCATTCCAAACCATAGATCTCGGACGTGCTGAAGGAGTTGAGGACCGTCAAAAAGGCCAGCTTTCGAAAAACTTCATGGTCAAACCTGGAAAAGTGTAGCACAAGAAAGTGAATTAGTCACCATCCTTGTCCAGAGCTTTGGTGAACTCTTTGCACAAGCCAAGCTTGATGTGCAGCGGTAGGAAGAGTATCCCACCTCTGTCCACCAGAGAGTTGTATATGAAATTCCTTCCTCTGTGTCGTAGAATTAGGCAGTTATCGCCTATTTCTCGTTTTCTTCGTTTGTTTGGGGAAGGACTACGACACCCCAAAATAATGATTGGAATTGGATTTCATTGAGTGCGCGGGGTTTTAGTTATTTGAATCCTATAAATATGGTTTGGCGGGATTGGTCTTATTTAATTAGGCTTCGGTGGTTAGAGGACTAAAACAAGAATTTAAAAAATAATCTTTAATTAAACAACAAAACATATAATACAAATAATTACACTCTTCAGTTATTAATTAAATTTAGCAATGGAAAAAAATTATCAATCATTACCAATAATTACTCATGCCGAAAGGGCTCAATACTCCGAGTACTAACCAGATAGACTTTAGGAAGAAACTACGAAGCAAATTCTAGTCTTATTAGTACAATAATTCACTTTAGTTATCCGAGATGAGATGACTCGGGAGGAGACTACTTGACGAGTCTTAGTCGTGGGAGGGGGGGGGGCGCACCGCCTCGACGAGGAAAGGAAAGGTGTAAATATCTTACTATTTGAGGAGGTTACCACAAGTAGACGCTCGGGGAAGATTCTCTAAATAGACGCTCAAAAGGGAAAAATTCTCCTGTAGACGCTCGAGGGGGAAAACTCCTGTGGGGCTGAGACTGTACTCTTCTTTTGGACGGGTCCTTCAATCCTGACGCCGTCGTTCCAAATAAGATCCTAGCTGCGGGCCGGTATGACACTGTGTACTATCGTTCGAGGATATGCGCCGTCAGTGGATGATTCCACAGACGTCTTAAAAAAAGGCAGCCGAATACCTCCTCTGAAGAGAAAAAATGGACTGACTCTTGATGTATGTTGCGGTAGAATATGATTCGAGCACTGTCAGAAAGGATGTTTTTTCCTTCATTTTGGATGCCAAAAGTTCGGCATAGGACTTTGACAAGCTGAGAACTAGATAATTTAACTGCTTTAGGGAAAAGGATGTGGGGCATCATCGTCTAAAAACACTTCTTCTTCCTTTTCTTCAACACTGACTGAACCTTCGTCGCTAATTTCAAAAAGTTCTCCTAAGATAGGTACTAGAATTTCATCACAATGAGCTACAGCACGACGCGCTGATTAAATATCAGCATACTTGAGTTTCCACTGGTTCATTCTGTTGATCTCAGTTAAATTAATAGCGCAGAAGTACCAATAAGTGTCAAGGTTTGTCAGTTCCCTGCAAACCATGGGAATTCCAAACTTCAGACAACTATTCTTGCCCTTAGTTCAACGACTCAGATACTCGGTTCATGGTTTGCATACCCTGTGTGGCCCCCAAACATTATCCTGGCCATCAACGTTCATCCTAAAATGCGTATGGTAAGCACTCTCTATGAAACTTGTGACTGGATTCCTGATACGAACAACGATATTCACAACAGATGTAAGAGAATACACGGAGCTTTTTTTGCAGGATCTTTTGGCCGAATCCATTTCATTCGCCTGCAAAAGAAAAATGCCAGAAAGTCAAAAAATAACGCATAAAAAACTCTTCAGAATACGTTTATCTAAAGAAATAAGAAAGACTCGTGCATCACATAAATAGAAAATACCCAAACATGTAAAAAAAAACACGTAAAACATCGTGGTGACAAATGACTAAGTTGACCTGATTGAGCAAAATTAATGGGATTTGGGGACAGCACATTAACACTTTCCTAAATCAGCTAAAATACTTAGACAATAATGTTAGTGTTGGCCAGTGTATTGATAGTAATGACATGATATCGCCCTCGTAAATCGAGAAATTACTTAAACGATTTGCTTCACTGTCAAGAAAAATCATCCACAAGTTTGTTTGACGAGAAGTAATTAATATTACGACGTTAATTCATTTAAAAAAACAAATCGATATTTCTTTGAGCATAGGAGAATTGAACGTTGTTCTCATTAATCATTAGGTGTTTGATGCTAAAGAAGTTAGTTCCGTATTATATACCCATATTATTTTTCTTGGACTGAGTTCAGCTTATGAATTATCTATGAATTACAATAAAATTCTAAAATAGAAACCGATGGGTGCATCTAGGTACATATAATTTTTGAAGACTCGTTTGCTAAAAAAATATGAGACCTGCCTCTCAGGAAGATCCATAAGTAATTCAAGATTCCCCTGATCAGTGTGCGCTGGTTCTGAAATCGTGGCTAAAGCCTGAGTTAAACATTAAAGTTTTGTTCCTTGCCCTCACCAAACCTGAAGACTCACTTGTAGCGGGGAAAATTTCTCTCGTCACGTTCGAACGTTGATTAAAGCAAAAAAAGGATTCCCAATTTTCCGCATTCCTTCGTACATGTAGCTGTACTTACCTACGATAATGAAAGACGGTCAGGAAATCTTTGAGATTTCTCCTTAACCTCAAATTAGTCACAATCGGGCTATGTAATTTCCATACAATTTTCACTTCCCTACACCCTTTCGTTTATACACCACTTTTTTACTCTATTTTGCTAACGTCCTACGAGAAAGATAAATGATGAGGCTAAATTGAAGAACAAAAAATTTCGGTGATTTGTGCACAGCAAATTTTAGAGTGGTCATTATTTGCTCATTTTTTGACAATCAGTGCAAATGGGTCTCCAAATTTCTCAGCATACTGATAGGAGACGTCACAAACATGAGTCAAACATGATGATAACACATTTTTTACGATTCTGAGAGCTTTGTTTACAAACGATTGGAGATAATTAATGACTTCAATAACATAAATACAGTAAATCAGTTTAATGAGTGAATAATGAATTTTACCAAAATGAAAAGAGATTTTCTGTTCCAAGTTAGATGGAATACCCAACTCAAAATGTACCCACCCACCCCTAAAAAGAGCAAAATATCATCAAGCTACTTTCCTGACCTCAGCAGTACCCTGGCATTAATGCGCAACAGACATATGGTCGATTTACGTAAGAACAACTACAAAGGTTGAAACCAATCTACATAATAAAACTGGTCAATATTTTCCACCAAATTCAGAATGCCTCAATTTCATTCGTAAGCAGATTTCAATCCGAAAGTCGGCAAATAAAAGAAAAAGATTTAAAGCTTAAAACCTTCTCAAATGTTTGTTTTCTTTTTTAACCCTTAATTCATACCCTTATTACAACAGGCAGCTATCATAACCACTAAGTAATTTTATCCTTTATATATATTGTTAAGGGAACTTTTTAATTCAAAGGAAAAATACATATTCTTATATAAAAGTATATGGTGTGGTCAAATTTCATCCAGGTTATGAATTAAGAGTTAAAATTTTATTAAAGTGTTATACATTAAAATTGAGTTCGACTCTTTCTCTATAATCCATACATATCCCCTTTAAATGCTACTTTCTTTCATTATTTAAGCATTCTTGCCTCGTTTTCATGATTTAGGCCAAATTCCTTTAAAATTCTTCTCTCCCTTTGTCGAACAAACATCTGGGCTGAAATATTTCGCTCAATATTGACTCGAGAACAACTCCGATGCCAAACCTGACCAGTAATATTTATTGAGGGCTCAAATCGTGTTACACATTTTCATTAAATGAGAAAAGGGGAATTAACCTGGGAGGAAAAGGTCATATAATTGATTGAAGCAAATTGGAGGTAAAGAATAATTGTTAGAATAAAATATAAAGTATTATAATTCATCAATTCTGATCACAATAAAAAGTTATGAGACGAAGTATTGCAAAGATTATTGAGAGGTTAATCAAATTATATGTAGTTACCTTTATTACCTCATACTTCTCTGCTCACGACCAAAAATATCCGTTACTTTTAGCTACCCTGACATAACCTTTTCACACATACCTGATAACTCTTCCTCACACTAACTACCTGGTGAATATATTTGGTGGAATCCATGCCACGAAGAATTATGCCTGTAATTAAAGCAAGGAAAAGGGAGGGAAAATATGTATTAAAATAATTAAAAATAAATAAATAAATATATATATATATATATATATATATATATATATATATATATATATATATATACATAATTTATCTACCACTAATGTCTGAATGATTCCATAGAGGGGGCTTTATACTGTTAGCGCCGTTCTTTCCTCGTATCCTGCACGTATCTTTTCTAACCGTGAATGAACTGCGCGCAAAGAACAAAATACTCGTTACCTTCAGTGGAGAGCCCTGCGCCATCAGAGACCGATTATTGTTTAGGAGGTCTCTAAGACTTCCGATTCTTGTCGAGGAGATCTCTAGGTTTCTGATTCTTGTCGAGGAGATCTCTGGATCTTCCGATTCTTGTCGAGGAGGTATTTAGGTCTTGCGATTCTTGTCAAGGAGATCGCTAGATCTTCAGATTCTTGTCAAGGAGGTCTCTAGGTCTTGCGATTCTTGTCGAGGAGATCTCTAGGTCTTCTGATTCTTGTCGAGGAGATCTCTGGATCTTCTGATTCTTGTCGAGGAGGTCCCTGAGTCTTCCGATTCTTGTCGAGGAGGTCTCTGGGCCTTCCGATTCTTGTCGATGAGGTCTCTGGACTTCCGATTCTTGTCGAGGAGGTCTCTGGGTCTACCTATTCTTGTTGAGGAGGTTTATGGGTCATGTTGTGTTTTTCGCACGAATTAGCGATGGTGGAACCCTGCGAGACCTTATAGTGGTACCCGTTACGTGTCAGCTAAGAAACTGGCTATGTTGTGCTATGAAGGCGGGAAGGGAAGTCATAGTGGTGATGTGATTGGCTATGTGCCTGATGATGCGTGGAACTACTGATCTGCGCGATGGTGAGTATCAGGGATTCGCACTATGGGTGGTGAGCTCATGACGATGCGCTAACTGAGAGTCAACCTATGCTGCGAGGTATGGAATATATTATCCACTAGGCTAGCCACACCTCCTGTCTTTTTTTTTAGTCGCGTGCGAGTCTAGTCACGAGCGACTCTACGTTTCACTATGAGACTCGGTCGGTCGGTCTCCGTTTCGCTTTTTCTTTTGTTTTTATAATAAAATTGTAACTTGTTAAAGATGAGAAAAAATGAAGATCAGAGATAAAGAGAGACACGATTAGGACAGAAAGAACAAGCGATCGGCTTCTTTTTTAGGTAACTTCCGTTTAATAATACGCCCTATAGCGAGCATAATTGTAACAATGAGAGGGTCCGCGGTATGGCGTGAAGGTCTAAATTCACTCCAGGCACAGCTATATAGATAAAGTAATATCCACTTCCGGCGCACAGCAAAGTTCATTTCTTGCAGGGGAGTATAAATAGTAAGCGTTGGCGTTGCGGAAGAATTCGTTCTCTCTGCCTGCCTTACCCCAAGAGCCTGGAGACAAGATAATTAAGTAAGAAGGGAAAAGAACTAGGAACGGGGAGACCCCCACACTGCTGTATTCGACTCAGCTTCTCCGCGGCAAAATACTCCCTTGATCTCTCCTTGCAAAGCTACAGTGTTTGTTAGAAGACAGGTTGTATTCTAACAACAGGCCGAATTCTAATAGACCAAGTGCAAACCCAACCGTGACGTTGAAAAGCAATCTAGCTTGACCCTCACCCCAACTCCTAAGCCGTTCTCTCGGGTACAAAATCCTCTGGTGGCAGATCCACCCGGAATGGTAGCTTCCTTTTTGTCATCGTGTACGTTTGTGTGTACGTGCCCACGGCTCCTGCCTGGAGCTGACGTCTGTAAACTTTTTACCCATTTAGTTTTTTTGTATTTCTATTTTCTATCCCTCAATTTATTTTTGTTTGTACAGTAGTAGAGATTATTTCGTTCCATCCAGTTTGATATCCAGAACCTCCTAGTTAATTGATTTAATTGCGCCAAGGAAAATAGTTACTCTTACTTGATTAGTGCAGCCCACGTTTAAACTGCATTATTCAGGGCAGTGCTAATCGCAGAGTGATCTGCGAGCTTGCCACGTTCTTACCCGAGTCAAATGAAGTAAGCATAGGTCAGGAAATCTAACCTGACCTACGATTCTAGTGAAATTTGAAATATTTATATTGTTTCACATTCTCTTTCGAGTGATATAATTGCCAAAGTCCTTCCAAGGTTAGCTCAGGAATTATTTTGTTTTCACAATAACATCATAAATATTCGGCCGATACTCTGCTAGACTAAACTATGCTATAATATGCTATACTCTGCTAAGCGAGCCTAGAATAGGCTCTAATATACTATGTCATTATAGGCTAGGCTATTAGGCTATACTATGCTAACCTATGCTAGGATATAATGTAAAAGATTAAGATATACTATTCTAATTTAGACTATAATATTCTGTGCTAGGATAGCATATATTATGTTAGGCTAGACAATATTAAGCTATATTTGACTAGGGTATAATAGGATAGTTAATGCTAGGCTAAGTTATACTAAAGTATAAAAGGATAGGGAGGGGTATGCTCTGCTCTCTTAGGCTATGCTACATTAGCTAACCTAGGCTATAATAGGCTAATCTATGCAATGTTATTCTAGTCTAGGATATGGTATGCTATACTATTCTAGGATTTACTAGGCTAGGCTATAATATGATAATCTTGGCTATATTATGTTAGATGTAGTTATGCTAGGATAGGCTATACCAAGCTAGCATATAGTATGCTAGGCTATGCTATCGTCTGCGAGGATATATTAGCTAGCTATAGTAGCCTAATTTAGCTTGGATATACGAGGCTAGGTTTCTCTAGCGACGTTTGGTTAGGCTATGGCATGCAATGTTAAGCCATACCTTGTTAGGCTAGGGTAGGCTATAGTAAGCTAGGCTACACTAGGCAATGCTAGTCAAAGCTATACTATGCTAGGTTAAGCTAGGCTATACTATAATATGCTAGGTTAGACTAGGGTCTACTAAGCTAGGCTATACTAGGATACGATAGGGTAGGCTATACTAAGCAAAGGTAGAATAAAGTAGGCTATACTATGCTAGGTTATACTAGGCTAGCTAGATTATACTAAACTAGGCTAGGTTAGGGTCAACGCAGCTAGGCTATCCTATGTTTCGCTAGGCTTGGCTATACTAGGCTAAAACAGGCTATGCTTGGCTAAGATATTCTATGCTATACTATGCTAGGCATGCTTAGGCTATACTATGCTATGCTATGCTAGACAATACTATGCTATGCTAGGCTAGGCTATTCTATACTATCGTATGCTAAAGTTTGTGGCTATATTATGCTATTTTAGGCTAGGCTAGACTATGTTATGATATACTATTCTGTGCCACGCTATACTATGCTGTAATATACCATGCTATGCTATACTATGTTATGTTATACCATGCTGTGCTATATTATGCAATGCTGTGCTATGCAATAATATTCTATAATACACTATGCTCTAATCTTTTATGGTATATTAAGCTATACTAAGGAATACAATGCTATTAATGTGTGTCAACTTTCTAATTACATAAATGAGGGGTACTCAAAATTTGCAGCCCTACTTAAGAATTCTAAAGTTATTTTGTTTATTTTAATATAATTTTAGTTCTACTTAGTTAGCTACTTAAAAGTTTTGACTTATTTCTGTCATCTTGGGAAATTAAATGACTATTATTATATTAATAATTATATCTATTTCACTATTTTTATTCGCGTATGAGAGTCTAGTCGCTGGCGACTCTGCTTTTGGGGGTTTTGGTAATAACATTGAAACTCTCCAGCCGATTTTAATGAAATTTTATACCCTTTATTTTTGTACATTCTCTTTCGAATGATTGAATTATAAAGGTCCTCACAAGGTTAGTCCGGGAATTATTGAAGGTTTTGAAGGTCATAAGGTCATAAATCAGAATAGGTGAAAGCACTCGACTTTTTGGTCAGTACACCCTTGTTTTGTTTAGGTTTTGTGTGACCAGTCCTCGAGAAGGGCTTTTTGGAATTTGGGCGGTTATGACCTACCAATAATAATTGCTGGTAAAATTTTAAATTGATTCAAAATGCGATATTTACTCAAGGGTTCTAACAAAAATACCGTTGTAATAGTAATATAAATAAGTCTTTTAATGATTTTAGGAGGGTAATTTTGGAGTAAGATTCTTCGCCTATTGTAATAATTTTCTTTAAAATTATCAGCTTCTCAAACTGAAAGAGCAAAATCTAAACCAAAAAATGTGCCCTTGGCGTTAATAAATAAGTTGCTAATTCCTTTTAAACAAGTACTGAAACAATTTGAAACCAAATAGGTTGAGCACCATTAGACAAACAACGGCTATCTTCAACCGCCATTCCTTTATCATGAATAGCCTTTTCCGATCGTAAAGTAGTCCTCAATTGTCGTTCATTCCTCCGCCGGATGAGGCAAAAGAGGAATCTTACTTCTCTTGACGACCACTTCTCGGTGGAATCTCAGAGGTCGTTAATTGTAGGCTATCGTCAAATATCTCAATACGAAGCTGCCTCCATCTTCAACCTAGACCACTCTTCTTCTTCTTAACACTTGACAACCTCTATAAGCTTCTTTTCTACTTGTTAATTCGGCAGAACACCCAATCACGATTCGTATTCCCATAAACTTGGCGATTAATTGTTAACTCTTTCCCTTTATTCTTTTCGACACTGACACGTGCTCTTCTTTGTTAGCTCAAGGTTAATTGTGACGTTGAGTTAATTACATTTAGAAATTAATGGAATATATATATATATATATATATATATATATATATATATATATATATATATATATATATATATGTTTCAACCGGACCTTCAATGCATAGTGCACTTATGCTAATTAACTTGTTTCTTTTTTTATTCACCTTTATATTCCGATGTAAATAAAGCATTAAAACAGCGAGGTATCAGTCCTTCACCCTTAAGAAGCATTCAAGCCTTTATTCGTTGGTGATTTCCTTACTGGCCTTGAGTTTTAGTCGCGTGCAAGCGACTCTATAAGTTACTGTGTCGGTTCGTAGGTCGGTCCGTTGGATGGTAACTATTTTACATTTAAATGAGTTTTTGAAAATAACTATTAGGCCGATTCTAACGAAATTTGAGAGCCTTATGTTATTTTACATTCGCTTTCGAATGATATGGGTCACAAGATCCTCTCAGGGTAAGTCCGGGAAGTATTAAAAGAAAACTAAGTACGAGTCGGATTGCCCAACTTGTTGAAAGTTTTGAAGATCCTAAGGTCATATGGTCATAAATCTGAATAATTGAGAGCACGCGACTTAAGTTTGTTGACCTTTATGGTTTAAAAAGATAGAATGAGATAAAAAGGGGAGAGAAAAAGAGAGAGAGATAGATGCGAAAAAATAATGATTATACAGAGTCCCCTAAAAGTCTCGATACATAGCTAATAGTTTCAAGAAAAATAACAGATTCATGGAGAATAAATTTGTCTAAAGGCAGAGTCCTCAATATGCTTTGCACCTTGACCACATTCTTTTACTTACGGATTAAAAGAAGCCATGGATTCTTTTTCTTATTTTTTTTCATGTAGGATGAAATTTTAGAAAACACTTTAGATATAATTGGAGAATTCAAGAATAGTGAAAATTTTAAGGAAAACAAAGATTATGATTGAAAGTTTGGTGTACCATATATATTCTATGTAGAGGAAGTCTGTACTATAAACCTACAGAAAAGTTCGTAAAAATGGAGAAAGAAACTCAAGAGTACGATCGTAAACTAGCTTGCTGGTGGACTAGTTTATGCGAGTAATTGAGTTGATTAACTCACTAGCTAAAAATATATTATCTGTCGTGGAATGGCCAGATTCTATTTATAAATATATATATATATATATATATATATATATATATATATATATATATATATATATATATATATATATATATATATGCCCTTTATAAGTTTTGGGGTCGAAGGTCGAAGTTGTCGTAAAGTTCGACCTGGCCCGTTCGTGATGGCAAATAGTTATGAATGCAGTGAGGATGGTTTACTTTTAAACTTGCGGGGTCCTTTTAAAACAAATAATTCAGAGTGTAAGTAGGCCAAAGGTTAACAGAGAGCTGGTACACGTTTAAGGTTTCAAAAGAAAAACAATAACTAAAATATACCTTAACTAACAACAAAAGAAATAGAATTTGAATATACACATATATATGGTTTAAAGGGAATGATCGTACAGGAGAAATTAAATCTGGGCATGAGACACAAGAGGGATAATTATAGGATTTGTGGTCGGGTTCATGTCAGTGATAAACGGGGATTTTAAACCGGGGCTCGCACACAAAGGACGCGACGATTCGTGTAGGTCAGATTATAGAATAACCTGTAGGCGTCAACGGTTGCGACTGCTTACGTATTCGTTGAAAGGAAGGGTCAGGCGGGATACGATGACTGCAATGGGGATGTTGGGTTACCTCACGGGGCGAATGAGTGAGCACACGTAGTTTGGCCTTCGGAGCTGGAAATCCTCGTCAGATACTCGCCGATTGACTATGGCAGAGTTCACGGATGTCGATTTAGCCTTCGTCGTTGAATTGAAATCATCGTTGACTCTGATCGTGACGGGCGAGCGTTTCCTTAGCTCGTACGCGGTATTAGGCTGCACGCTAAACCGAGTCGGGGGATTATATTGACGGTTTGCGGGGTGTCTTTCGTGTCTTGGTGGGAGCTTCCACAACTCGTGCGATCATGGGGGAAACGCAGCGACTCCTTCGGGGGAATTGAAGAACTTCGATCTATGCTGGAGGTGCAGGAAGCCTGGATGGAAGGACATGTGAGACGACAAAAATTTATCCCTAAGCAAATACAGCTTAGGTGTAATAAAACGGCGTGGACCGCCTCCTCTCCGTAGAAGAACCGCGCTTTCAAAGTTCCATGCGGTGATTTCGAAACCACGTGGGTACAGAAGAGCACATGGTCGCTCCTCGACCTTATTGTTCTACATTATCCTTCCAGTCGGACCATTTACAGAATGTTCAATTGACCCTGGCTTTCTCAACTGAGGCAAAGTGGTGGTACTAAATCTAACCATGTTTCTTTTTAATCATTTTTCTACATAAGCACAAGACGTATCGAAAACTATGGTCATTAATACTTAAGTTCTTGTTAGGTTATTGAGCTAATCATCCCTTGAAATTGTGGCTAAGGGCCCATGAGCGGATAATGAAATTCATTTAAAGATCAGGGGCAAATATAACTGTGGCATTATAGTTTTACCCCAACAAGTGAGATGTTAAACCTTAGTGGCACAAAGGAATTTAAATTCTTAAACAAATAAGGGTATAAGGTTGTGTTGTTGATTGCTTCATTGTCATAGGATGCACTAAAATGTAGAATAATAGACCCAATAAATCCTTATGCTTCTACGATAGAACACGTCTCCGTTATGATATTTTGCAGAAGGATTTATTGGTCTTGACAATAGTGCTTACGAACAATATATAGTTAAGCGATCTTGAGTTAGTTTTAGGTCGAAAAGTCCCATCAGTATCTCTATATTAATAGAATTGTCCTCTTAAACTCATTTTTCTTATCAAACAAAGAATTGAAACCAAATTTAAAGCAAATTAGCAAGCAAGTGAACCAAGGCATTATAGATAATATTATAAGTAGAAACAAGCAAAGAAGGATAGTGGCAAACTTCAATTTTAAGCGCTTCCATCAATTAATAATATTGTATATACACATTGCGATAAAAACTCATTAAACTAAGAATAAGTACTTACACGTACAAACTCACGACGCCTTGGCAAGACCAATGACAAGAACAACAATAGTCGGAGAAAACCGACTCACCCGAGAAACAAGAAGATTAAACAGTGACACTTCAAATAAGGGCTGTAATTTACAATATGTCCTTCAAGATTTGTTAGACGCTAATAGTGAATTGGAGGGCTTAATCAGCGAGAAGATGGAACAGAATGGCGTGAGCCAATGGTTCTTAGAATTCGTCTGCATAATTTACGACCTTCAGCTTTACATTCCTTGAAAGGCAGCTTATATCGAGACAAGGGGAGGGGGAGGGAATTTCTACTGAGAAACATGGTGCTTCGATTTCCTACAGGAGTGAATATCTCAATTTTGGAATATGCGAGTGAGATTTCATGCTAATACTACTATGAATTACTTACGTTCGTTAGCTTTGGGGCATTATTCCTTCCTTTCATTTCATTTTTTTTTATTATTCTCGCTCCTCATTCTTAAGGATTACTATTTCCATTTTCTATTCGTGATTGGTGAGGAATAGAGTAGTGCAGGACCCTTCTCGCTGAGACAAAATGGGACTCATAGAAGGTCAACATTATTCGTGCAGGAAATTAAAAGAATTAATTGTGCATTTCTCCCTCTTCAGCACGCGAGATGCAGGCTTCTTTTTCGCCTATCGAGCTATGTCCATAACATTTCCCCAATTTACTTCTCCTTGACATTACTAAGTTGCCAACTTTCTTTCAAAACAATTTAGACGGTATAGCAAATTGCGTAATTAAAATATCAAATAAATAAATTCACATATTAAATATAGGATAAATATTTTTAGTGTTGTTTAATATTATTTTGTATAGAGTGAAAATATATATGACTGTACTTTGTGCCCTGCCGGTCAGGGTTTCGATATACAGGGTGTCCACAAAATCTGGACACAGGAAATATCACAATGGCCTCCTTCTTCACCAGACCGTATCTTCCTTGAATTCTTTATTTCTGGGTTATGCGAAAGGTTGAAGTTGTACTCAATGGTGTCTTCGTTCACCAGACCTTACCACACTTGACTTCTTTTTCTGGGATCTGCTCAAGTATAAGTTTTCCTCAATGGACTCCTCGTTCTCCAGACTTCTTCCCCCTTGACTTCATTTTGGGGGTATGCATAAGGAGAAGTTGTACTCAATGTTTTCTTCATAAACCAGAATATACCCGTTTTACTTCTTTTCTGAGTTATGCTAAAAGTTGTGGGAACTCAATGGTCTCTCCGTTCACCAGACCTTACCCCACTTGACTTCTTTGTCTGGGGTCTGCTAAAGTATAAGTTTTCCTCAATGGTCTCTCCGTTCACCAGACCTTACCCCACTTGACTTCTTTGTCTGGGGTCTGCTAAAGTATAAGTTTTCTTCAATGGTCTCTCCGTTCACCAGACCTTACCCCACTTGACTTCTTTGTCTGGGGTCTGCTAAAGTATAAGTTTTCCTCAATGGACTGTTCGTTCACCAGAACTTACCCCCCTTGACTTCATTTTCTGGGTTATGCTAAATGAGAAAATGAACTCAAGTGAATTTAAGATACGAGACACTTGAGGGAAGCAGCATAAATGAATGCGCTCAAATTGACAGAAATTTGGACTTAATCCATCGCGTTTTCTCGGTTCAATCTCGCAAAGCGTATCAAACCTCGCTTCACGAATGGTAGAAATCATATTAAAGATGTTAATTATTAATATTTCAATTAAATAATATTTTATTAATTTTTTATTTAAAATATGAATTTAGTTATGCGTAGACGTGTAGAATTAAAAAAAATAATCAGGGGTTAGTCCTTGGATTTACAAATGAATTATGTCCCTCCGCTCTTTAAAAAAAACCTCGTTTTGAATCGAAGATTTGTTTGTAATTAAATAAAGCGATAAGTTGATGTAGTTAAGTGGACATTTTTACACAGTGAAGAAGGAATGAAATAATGAAAAACCGAGAATGAAAAAGACATCAAATATAAATACTGAAAGAAAGAGTGAATGAGGAAGGAATGTTTAATGTATGCATAAATCGAATGAGGGAAAGAAGTAAGGATGGAACGAAGGAAAAAATAAGAATCTCATGGGGGATGTTTTTCTTGCGAATTTTTACTTTCTCTCATCCTTCCTCATCACTTCCATCTTTTTGTGTCAACTGATTCGGGGATTTCAATGTTTTTATATTAAAATATTTACTTGCGGTGAATATTTTATTACCACAAGTGTGTAAAGGGATACATTGCAACTTCTATATAAGATAAAATTCTGTTTTTTAGTATTCGGCTGATTAGCACCCTGTATAATCAATGACTAAGTAGGATCGATTGCAGAATATTTTAGGTACCATTTCTGCAACTTTTAAATAAGACATTTCTATTCTCTATGTTTTTTTCCCCTCTATAGATGTCATGTTGTTTGCTTATTCTTTCACTGATTAGCACCTTGTATCATTAATGAGAAGGATTTCTTGCCGATTTTTGGAGTTACGATGTCTGCAAATTCTAAATATGAGTCCTTTCTTTTCTTTGGCAGTTTCTTGTAACTCTCTGTTATGGTGTTTGCTTCCTTTATTAAGCTCATTATCACCCTATATAGTCAATGCCTGAGAATGATCTATTGCCGAATCATGTAGTTACGATGTATGCAACTATAGATGTCATGTTGTTTGCTTATTCTTTCACTGATTATCACCTTGTATCATTAATGAGAAGGATTCCTTGCCCGTTTTTGGAGTTACGATGTCTGAAAATTCTAAATATGAGTCCTTTCTTTTCTTTGGCAGTTCCTCTGTTATGGTGTTTGCTTCCTTTATTAAGCTCATTATCACTCTATATTATCAATGCCTGAGAATGATCTATTGCCGAATCATGTAGTTACGATGTATGCAACTATAGATGTCATGTTGTTTGCTTATGCTTTCACTGATTAGCACCTTGTATCATTAATGAGAAGGATTTCTTGCCGATTTTTGGAGTTATGATGTCTCAATTTCTAAATATGAGTCCTTTCTTTTCTTTGGGAGTTTCTTGTAACTCTCTGTTATGGTGTTTGCTTCCTTTATTGAGCTTATTGACACCCTATATTATCTAAATAAGAGACATTTCTTTTCTTTGTGTTTTCACTGTAAATATATAGCATATTGTTTGCCATTTTATTGGTCTGATTAGCACCCTGTATAATCAATGTTATAAATATTTATTGACTAATTTGGTAGATACGATGTCTTGATTTCTGTTCTTTGTTTTGTTTTTTTCCTGTAAATATATGTCATGCCTGAGAAAGATCTTTTGTAGAATGGTGTATTTAAAATGTATAGAACTTCTACATGAGCGACATTTCTGTTTTTTAGGATTTTACCTATAAATATTTTTTAAGTTGTTTGCTTCTTTTATTCAGTTGATTATAACGAATTGTTACTATTCATGTTTTTGCTCTTAACCCTCATGTGAAATTATTTAGAATTCCACCCATGTGTAAAACCTAAGTATTCAGTGATTTTCTAATCATAAAAAATAACAATAGAGTCACACATTGAAAAAACAAGGGTTACATTGTTACCTATTAAAAGCGCACTGTAAATGGAACCTGAAAATATTTGAGAAGTAACTAATATGGCATGTTTTAAACTCCTTTGTATTCAATATTTGTAGGAAGACCACAACACAGAATTAGTATGAATCACTTCATATTGACAAAAAGGAATACTTTACTAATATAAGTACAAATTACACTGTATAACACAACTTTTGTCTTGGGGTAGCAACTGTTATTTTCTATTTGTTGTGTCTAGAATACATGGAAAAACACTGTTATTTATTTTTAACTTTGCTTTTGTATCCAGGTTTATGATATTTATATGAAATTTACCTCTTCCCTCTGGAATGAAGTGGCGAATTTTAACTTTCATATGCATAAAGGAGAAACAAAACGAGATGATACAAACATAGCATTTAGAATTACATAAGTGAAACAATTAAAATATTAAAAATAGGTAGTTTTCCGTGATTTACACTTATACTGGAAATTACTTTCACAAATCAGCCTCCAAATAGAGTCCCCCATCATATTTTCTTTATTCGATCCTTGATAGCAGTGTTCAAATCCAATTAGATCCTGGTGAAAGGGCTTGATATGCTCCTCGCAGTACGCTCTTAAATGTTTTCCTTAAATTTATCAAGATGAAGTTCAAGAATATGGACTTTCAGGGACATCCTGCAACCCATCTTGCCGTAGTTTCTCACAAATTTCTCAACAAGCTCCACCTAGTTTTAGGCTTTATGGTTACCTACGAAGCCAAGAATCACTGCGATAAAGCTGTCCCACGCTACTTTTCCGTCTTAGTGAGCTTATTGGCAAACTCCTTGCAGTCTATGATCTTTTTTATTTGTGGACCGACAAAGACCCAGGCTTCCACCTTCGCCGCAGATAGCTTAGAAAAAAAATCTCGGTGATACTTGAAAGCTTTAGACTCCTCATCTAGAGCTCTAACGAATAGATTCATAAGAACCAATTTTAAGTGCAGAGGAGGAAACAGTACCTTTTGGGGGTCCAACAGAGGCTCCCATTTGACTTTGTTTCTCCCCACACTAAACTCGGTCCGTTGTGACCAATCCCGCTGATGGTAGTGTGCCACAGTGTCCCTGCTATCCCAAAAGCAAGGATAACAAGGAAGCTTAGTAAAGCCACCTAGGAGATCCATGAATAAGGCTACCATTTTGAAGTCTTCGATAACCTCCCAACCGTACTCTTCATATTTCAATGCATCTAGCAAGATCTTGACACTGCTGTATTCCTCTTTGAACTGCACCGAGTAGCAAGGGGAAGAGATGGATACATGTTACCGTTTCGAAGCAGCACTGCTTTTAGGATCCTGGACGAGCTATCAATGAAGAGGCGCCACTCGTTGTGGTTACAGGCGATTTTGATTGCCTCAAACACACCGCTCACATTGTGAAAAAGCAAAGCAGCTCATCTTGGCTTATAAAAAAAAATGTAAAAACATTGGTGACGCTTTGTCTGACCTCATATTTGCACACTCTCATCTAAAAAAATCTCACTGCTTGAATCTCGAAGTTAAAAGCTCGACATTGGACTTTGGGAGACCAAGATCAGGTCGTTGAGATCTTTTAAGTAGGGGTAGTATGGGTTTCTCTGTAATCTGGATCAATGACTTCATCCTCTTCTGAACTGCTTTTCCTTTCTAAAAACTGATGCTCTCTTTTTGGAGGAGTGGGTACAGGGAGCTGAAAACTGTGTGGCACTGGCGCAATAGATGACTGCAGGGCGGGATAAATGATAACAGGCGCAATTTTGCCTGAAGGGTTCACCATTCAGAGGAAAAAAATGCTTGAGTGGTCAGTTGGTTCCCTCCAAATTCGTTGGATTGCGAAATTCATAGCTCCTCTTTATCCTCTATACCATCCTGTAAAAATACAAAATGAAAACATAAGTATAAATATACAAATACTTTTCACTAAGTAGTATTAGAAATGTAAAAGAAAAAATCTAGTATTCAAATAAACAAAACACATTATATATATATATATATATATATATATATATATATATATATATATATATATATATATATATATGGGAAATATCACGAAAGTTAGCGCGTGATAACTATAAATATGAATATGTACCACGGAAGGAAACTGAATAAAAAGCGGATTGTAGTTAGTACTTTCGTCTATTCGACATTTTCAAAATCCGACTTATCTGATAGCATTACCTTCCAGAGTTCTTTACACAGCTCCCAGGGAAAATGAGGTGTCAAAACATTTGATTTTCACTGGTATGCCGAAATATGCCCTGTAGGCCTCACACATTTTAGCAGATCTCTCTACAGATTACTTTTTCGGTCTTGTCTTAGTAAATTCGCCGCAGACATAGCAAAATGCGTCTGTCGGATGCTTACCACCTCCTGATGCCATGTGTGACAAATGCTTGTATCAATAGTTAAACAGATCTGTCCAGTAGACATTTTTTGTATTCATACAGACATCTACGTTGCCAGGATGCTCTATAAATTCTTCAAACAGAAAAAATTCTCGAAAGCTCTACAGTTTATTTTTCACCAAATTAGTGCTGAATCTATGTGGAATGTAATAGAACTACCATTGCTGTCCAGGTCGCAAAAATAAATATAAGAGAAATAATAGCTATTACTACTGCATTACTGTTTCTATAACTTTTAAATACAATACAGTATTTCATGTTTATATTATAACTGATAAAAACATAACCCTTGATAGATTTGATATATTTTTACTATTTGCTTCAAAATAATGTTATTTTCCATAAATGGAATAATTTTGAAATTCAATGCCCTTGCTACAAAAGAAAGTTTGGGAATTAATATTGACATATTAATTTAATAGAGCAACAAACAATTGACAAATAACACTTATAACCCAAGGACAAGACAAGAGAAAAATTTTGTTACACAGTGTTATTTCTTAAACTTAAAATAAGAAACAAACAGAAACTACACGTTTACCACGAAAAAACAAAAACAAACTTGCTTTAAAAGTGCTCAAAAAGTTACGGCTACCATTTATGAGAAAAAACAAAACATTTTCGAAAACTATTGCGTTATTCTTACCACAATGAATAAGCGCCAGTTTAGGGCCGTTACTTTCCTTTAACAAAGTTCACTCTATTCTCAATACTGATATTTCGATATTTCTGAGCAATTTGAAGCTAATGAGTTCCCGCGAGATCTCATTGGACTAATGGAACAGCGGCGTCAAATGTTACTCCCAAGATGTTGCCCATTTCTCTGTCATATCTAATCCCATTGCAGTTCATTATATATATATATATATATATATATATATATATATATATATATATATATATATATGGCTAATTAGCTCTTTATCGAAGCCCTCGGAAAGAGAACTTCTCACATACAGGAGAAGATAACGCATAATCCAAATTTTGAAGAGCCAGTTAGCCATAAAATTGCCTTCTTAACCGCATAATTATGATTGTGCTGTTGCAAATAATTCTCGATTTTACAGGGTCTGGCTAGAGTAAATAAAACAAGTTTTCCATTCCCTTAGTCAATAAGGGATGAAAATTAAAAAGGCCGATCGAAACACAGTTTTTTGGCTGTCTTTGAAAAGCTTGTTTTATGCGTTATCTTCTTGTGTATGTGAGAAGAGCTCCTTTCAAGGGCTTCGATAAATAGCTAGTTAGCCAACAATTGCCTTCTTAACAGCATATATATGAAGTGATGATGATTAATATATAATTTATTAGGGATTTTTATTTCTTTCATTCTCTATTTTTTTATGTTTCGTGTTACTCTTTTTCTGTTTGAAGTTTTATTGTAAATGTAGTTATGAAACTCAGCTTTTACAAATTCTTTCTTAGGAAAGACTAAAGCAATCATTCATTTGTCTGAAACAAAACTGAGTGAGTTAACTCAACTTGAAAAATCTTGATAGTTTTCTAAAAAATTAAATAGCTGTTATATATTTCCATTGTAGAGACTAAACAGATTAATAAATAAATAGGAAAAACAAATAGGAAAAACAAAGATGGATAAGAAAGTTTTTAATATCCTTTTCTGAATTTTTCAAATGATCAAACCCAAATGATTTTATTTCCAATTTAAATGAAAGATTTTGAGGTCCGTTTTGAAAATCCTTTTAAATGGTTAAATACTAATTATATAAAAAGGTCTTTTTAGCCAAATTTCCATAATCTTTAAATGTATTAACGAAAATATATTAAATGTTTGTTTATTATATACCTGTTTGTTGCATTTATTTTTAATTTATTTTCGATTACTTTAACAGCATTTAAATTTTTAATTTGGGTACCAAAGAAAGATCGGTAAATACGTAAAAGGAGTATAAATTGCATGAAATAGAGTAAAAACAATTCAAGAGCTAAAACTACAAGGATTTGCTAAGTGAACTTTGGCTCATTGGGTAATTAAAAGTTTAAGTGGACATAGATACTTCTAATATGCTTTGATGGTACTAGAAAGGTGATTAGCTCAGTTTAATCATGTACTCACATATTTATCCTATCACGTGTTTTTAATTTTATCTCTTTGTACATCTGCCAGAGTGTCGGTAGATATTTTTTATTTATTTACAGGGCAGAGCTGTTATTCAAAAGGGGTAGAGCTGTTATTCAAAAGCTCTGGAAAATCTTAGAGGTTTAATCGTGGGATTACGATTCATGCAATAGAATAACTCTAAAAATAGTGGAAGGCAAAAATAAGGAAAAATATCTATTTTCTACTCTTTTAATTTTAAGGAGGATTCCATCTTCATTTATCTAAATTCTTTATTTTTGGTCTGGGTTTCGGGACTAAGGACCTGTTGACTCTCCCAAGCCCAGCATTTCGAAAATTTCTAAGTTAAATTTTCTCATTTTAACATCCATTTTATAAGATTTATTCGTTTAAGTTCCTATGCATTTATTCATTACAGCCTTTTTGTTGTGTTGCCAGGCAACTTTTAAATTATATAATAAACAATTTAGATAATTACTTTTTTATTATATTTTATTTTTCCTAAATCTCTTTTAAAACCATCTTCTTCTTTTTTATTCATCAATACATAAATTAAATTATTCGTCAAGCTAAAAATAAACTATCTCTTGGGGGCATTTTTACATTTCTTTGAATCGCCAATTTTGTAATTAAAATTTGATCAATTTCCCGATGAAAATCACCATCAAGTTAAGCTTAGGGCTGATTTCGATTATGTACGAACACAGACGCACAATAACGATACTGTTTTAAATTTCACGCATGCCGCCGTTGCGCCGATCTTACAGTCTTATGACCGCCCGTAAATTAAAGGAAAGAAGATTTCCTTCAACCCAGGTCAAAAAGACGTTCCACATATACCCCTTACGGCAGATATTCGACAGGGGAATTGTTTAGAACCCAATTTGCATGGAATAAATTTAATAATATTATTACCTCGTAAAATGACATGTATTTAATTTATATATATATTTCGTGCTTCTCATTATTTAAACCAACGGGGCATCTCCAACTGAAGATTTTGAGACGAAGCTCTTATAACGATGAGACTGACTAAGGTGATGAATTCCAAGTTTTGTCAGTACTTTTATCAAATCAACCTAAATATCAATGATATTAATTCTTATGGTAATCTAAAAGCTAATATCTTGTATTATACGAATATTGCACTTATATTAATTCAAAAATATATTTGTTTGCTTCAAAGGTGGTATTATTTGTCTGTTTACGGCTCCTTGTTCCTTCATGGTAACCATGACACATCTAATCTAATAAGAAACATCTAGGCTCATTTATTATAATAAACTTTTATATATTATTATAAAATGTGTTTTAATATCTTAAAGTAAAAATTAATATCACCAATCAGCATACCTATCTTGTTTTAAGTAAGCCGCCTTACTTATTTGTGCATGAATATTGGCTTTGCATTTATGTCATTCTATTTACACTATTATTTTGATTATTAACAAAGTAATCGGGATTAAGACTAATCTTGTCATTTTCGATTTTTTCACTTCTATTAAATTTGACCAAAGCCAATAATTCAATAATTGTGTCGTAAATATAACAAGAATAGACGCAAATTGCATCGTAACTTGGGCTTGTGGGAATACAGAGCCAGAGTTTACATAAATTTTTAAAGTAATTCTGACTATTAACAGTGGCTAGTTAGACACAAGATTCCAACTAGCAAATCAATGGAACTTGGTCTATGGTAGACGAAGGTGATCTGGAAAATTAATCTTTTTACTCCGTCCATCGATCCTTATTTTAGTTGTATCTTAAAACCAAATTAACTTTACAGAGTAGGGTTGCCCCAACTGGACTGACTTCGAGAAGATCGATCCTTTTTTTTATCTCGGTCTTGTTAGATATACCCTTCGGGGTCTTTACGTATTGATTAAGAAAAGTAGAGTGGAATGTTAAAGTTAGGCGTGAGAGTCAAAAGAATGTTTTCATTTCAGACCTTGCTGACAAGTCTAATCCGACGAAGAGCATGATACAAAGATTACTTGAAGGCAAACTACGGTTAATTTGTTTATTTATGTTCTGTAAAATATTTCGTACACCATATGAAATGGTATCACGGACTCTATTTTACCAATGCCAAACTTTTATTAACAGGTGATAATTATTGTAAATAATTATTGTAAATAAATCCTATTGGAAGTTTCATCAAACCTTAAATTAGAGAAAGGGCTACGGGCATAAAAAACCTCAGAATTAAATAAGTACAAAAAGCTTGACTGCTAAAAAGAGGAAATTTTGCTTCTCCTGTGGAGTGTAGAATGTCTTTAAGCTACATTTTACAAATTATTTTCAATATTCCCCTCATTTTTATCTCTGTATTTAATATAGTTGCTTACAACAAGGTCAAGCTAGTTGCTTGATACAATTTAGCTGATCTAGAACCATGTTTATCAGATAATGGCAGCTAATTTACAGAAAATCTTTAGTTAAGTACTACCTATTCACTAGCCGAAAATTCTCTAAACATTTCAACATGAAAGGCGCAGCGAACATACAGTGTATTTAACGCATTTTCGCTGGACAAAGGAAAATAAGTTTTATAAATAATGAGTAAATAACTTTTAACTTCTTTATTTTTGTTTTTCATCATCATATGGTTCAGAACAAAAGAATAATGTTACAAGTACACAGAAATATTCAAAGTTATGTAGGAACAAATTATGAATCGAACCTCTTATAAGAGTAATATTATATTATAAAGCCGTGCACATGAGTTTATTTTGTAACACTGGGAAAAGATTCGAACTTTGTTACCATGACAACAGTCGTTTGGTCACATATCTGTGCTTGGAAGGGTATTGTGAGCCAATCCACCCATAATAACTCATCCTCTTTTATTCATTACAAGTCGATCACAACTGAGTTAAGTCTCTATCAAAAATTATATATCGTTGCCTCTCAGTTTGTATTACATACAAGACAAATTTAGGCTTTACTAAAAAAAAAGTTAAACTATAAACAAGATCAACTCACCTAAGTCGCGTGCTCTCAATTATTCTGACTTGTGACCCTATGACCATATGACCTTACGACCTTCAAAACTTTCAATAATTTATGGACTAACCTTTTCAGGGACCTTGGTAATTTTATAATTCGAAAGTAAATGTAAAACACCATAAGGGTTTCAAATTTTGTTAGAATCGGCGGAATAGTTATGATGTTATTACCAAAATAAAACAAAAACAAAACTGAGATCGACTGACCGACCGATATAGTGATATGAGAGTCGTCCGCGGCTAAAAACCCATTGAAAAGTAAAACGGTTACCATCAGACCGACCGACCTACGAACCGACATAATAACTTATAGAGTCGCTTGCATGCGACCAGTAATGTCTAGCGAACTACCTCATTAGGTTTGGAAATAAAAAGGACTCCAGTAGTTGGCCTAAGAGACTCTACTGAGAGAAATTTAGACGCCGGATCGGTCTCCATATTATCAGTCATCAATTTAAGGTAAGAGTCTTAAAAAGTAGTTTCTATCACGCGAAAAGCCTGAAATTTCCTACAGTTGTAAACTGGCTAAATTTGAATGACAAACTTCGCTTATGGCTGATACGCGTCCATTTTTAAAAGCCATTCTTGATTCATCCTAAAGGTTGTGGTGTGTCTGAAAGTAGAAGTTTACTTAGTAATTTTCGTATTTTAATTTCTTTTCGCAAAATCAGTTACAAATTAAAGGAGACATTCTCCTTACTGCACATCCATAAAGAGCGATCAAATGAAAGGAATTGAATGTTGCTCTTGGGCGATGTTAGGGTTTTACGTCTCCTTCGAACCTTTTAAAAAGGGTTTGTTTTTTAATGATCCTTTTGAGCAAGACATAAAACCGGTTAAGATGTCAATGGCCACTAAAACAGGACTTCAATGATGTTTGGTCGTTTAGATTGTGAAAATGAAGAATACCTGTTCCAAGACGTCTCAACTCAACATTCCAAAATTTCAGGAAAATGTCACCCCTTCCCCAAATTATTTAGCTTTATATATATATATATATATATATATATATATATATATATATATATATATATATATATATATATATATATATATATATATTAAGAGAACAGAGGGGTTGCGCGTTATTAGGCATATACAGATTATTAGGAAGAATAAGCAGGCTGCATTTAGGATGTTCATTATTGTATATTAACTTCTAGGTAACGACGTTTCGGGTAGGAACCCATTTTCAAGGATATGCCATTAAAAATACATACAAATACCATGCAATGGCTTCACTACCGAAATTAAAATTTAAAATCTAAAAAAAGCAGCCATGGTTAAATTTTTATAAATTTCTGAACTTCGCCAATTATATTAAATTTAAAAATCAACTCTAAACTAAATTTCCCCCCTTTCAAAATATCACGTGGCTAAAATAGAGTTATAAAAGAAGATATATATAAATAAATTTTCTGAACTTCACCATTTGTAATTCTTTGGGTTTTAAAAAATTCACAAAATTTCGATACTTATATTTATTTCTGAACTTCACCATTTTGTTTTTTTGATATTATAAAAGAATTATTAGAACTTACTTTAATAAAAAACACATAAGTTCTAACTAAACTAAGATTAAATTATTATTCAAATACTCAAAAAATCCCCTTCTTGAATTATAGTTAGTGATGATAAGAACTTTTTAAAAATAGTTATCAAATATTTATAACTAAACACGGGTGTTAACCACTAAGCCACGGTTAACTATAAGGTAACACAACCTGAGCTCTATTAGAGGTTTTAAGGAAAGTCGTGCAAAATTCATTGCCCAGAGGTCTTCTACACCCCTCCCCTCCTCCTTTCTGCCAACCTGTGATAAATTAATTTAACATCTTTCCATAAAATTGACAGAGTTCAGATTGTGTTTCATTACAATCTCTCGTGGCTTAGTGGTTTGCACCCGCGCTTTACATACGTTAGGTGACTCGTTCGAATCCCGGGGGAAACTGATTTCTCACTATAGATATATATTTATAATGATCCATTTCTGCCTCTGCCTCTTGTATTTGGTCTCCACTTCTAAGTTCTTAGACTTCTTGAAAATAAACCTCTCTTAAAAGTCATAAATTGAGCAATTTCGGAATTTTCGGTAAAGCCAAAGAGAAGAGAATTCGAAAATTGCCACTCATTATTATTATTTACGTAACCTGAAAAATTAATTTTATTTTCATTACAATAATTTTATGACAAAATTTCTTGAACGTTCCATTTTCGCCCCGACAACATAAACTAACACTATATCTTTGGAGTACCTGCGTATTAAATATAATTTAGCACTAAAAATGTTAAACATACTGCTTGTAAAATTATGAATTCCGACTGACATGCAAACATTAGTTATTTAATATTTTACGACCAGTTATATAACTTATACTTATCAGGGAAAAATATATTCTCTTAAATTCTTCTTTAATATGAAAAGATTAGATGATGGAGGGAAAAAATACTAGATTTTTCTGATATGCTTGATGACTTTATTTTTTCTTCGTAAATTTATTGTTAATTGTTTAGCTTTAAGCGAAGTGAGAAAGACACAGTCGATTTAATCTAGGACGGAAAGGAATACTAATTTGCCGGTATTAGTATCTTTGGTACAAGACATACAGTACAACCAAAAAGATCAGAACGCCGATATTTCTATCATAAGTTCTTCCAGAACATTTGCCAGAGAAAATCCAAGGTTTCCAAAATTTTTGTCCTATAACTTACCGCTATAAACTACGTATGAGAAAAGGTTAAGAAAATTTACATGAAGCAAACGAAATTAATCAGTAGATAGGCAATTTACGAGAAAAATTTAACTGTCCACAGTAATGCGAACGCTTAGGTTTCTCCTAGAGAGAACCGGCATTGGTTGCATAGCAAGTAAGTTCAATTCAATCTCATGTAAGTTAGGTCATTCTTTTAGCAGCTACCGTCCAACTACCATGCCTGAAAATCTGTCACGAATGTATTAAGCTCGATCATTGTTAGTGAATGATGTGGATCTATTGTTGAATGTGCCGTGAAGATCTCTCTAGATCATGTCGCTACCGCCCTTTGTGTATGGTTGTGAGTCTATGTTATGGAAGAAGGAAAGATCTCGAGTGAGAGCAATTCATAGGAGAAATTGATAAGATATTTGGTTTAAGGGAAGGTAGATAGAGTGGAACAACTGGCTGTGTTTATGGTATACATGTTGTGTGAATGAGGTTGTGGATGAAAGTATTTTGGGGTGGTTTACACAGGTAAGAAGAATAGATGGAGATGGACTGGTAAAATAATATAGTGAAGTTTGTGTCAGGTTTTGAAGACGGCTTGGATGCGTTGATTATGTCAATGAGTTTTCGAGAAAGAAAGAACTGACCGTAGAACTGGACGATTTTGTGTATGGTATGAGTGCATGAGTGGAGAAGGTGAGGGTGAGTGCTAGGCACCTTCACACGAAATACGGGCTAATTTAGCGTAGAAAAAGGTGTGTTCCTTTGGACTTGATATGGCATAAAGGGCTCAGGATGGGCGGAATTTTTCATTAGTGTTGATGTGCGTCGCCCCTTTTGTGTGGCGAAGTAGGGTTTAGTGAAGAAGGAAGAATCTGAAATGCCGCTGATCCAGACAGTTTATTTGGAGGAAAAAATCTATTCTGTTAAGCCTAAATAAGGGTTGTACTTAAATAAAATATAATTTTTAACATTCAAAAACTAGTTTTATGTCAGACACTCACAAAAGTGGTTTTCTGACCTACCATAAACGTAACAAATCCGGGTTAAACCTGACCATGCAACCCCTTAACGCAACCTTAGACACTTTGAGCCTCATTGGCATTCAAATCTCGCCTCCGGTCGTATACTAACCCCATTCCATGGGCTTTAGTGGTCTTTGTTCTCAGATTTGAATCTACCGGTTATTTTTACTGAGACTGGAGTCGAATGGACCTAGTATTTGTTTCATTTCATATCTCAGTAAGTAGCGGTTCAAATTCTAGTATTGCTGACTCGTTTTTAGTCGCGGGCGAGTCTAGTCGCGGACGACTCTACATCTCACCTATGTCGGTCGGTCGGTCCCCGTTTTGCTTTTTTTTGTAATAATATTGTAACTATTCGGTTGATTCTAATGAAATTTTAAACCCTTATGTTGTTTTACATTCTCTTTCGACTAATATAATCGTTAAAGGCCTCCCAAGGTTATCTCGGAAATTATTTTCTTTTAGCCATAACATCCAACTATTGGTTGGATTCTAATGAAATTTGAAAGTATTATATTGTTTTACATTTTCTCTTCTTAGGAGAGAGCTTAATCGAATTGCACTCCTTTCGGGGAAGTCGTATCTAACCAAATCTATCTGTAATCCTGAAGCAGGTGCATATATACCCGGGAGATATTCAAAACAGGGAGAGAGATTAAGACCTTCTCTACCCTTCGTTATCGGGTGTGACAACCCGAGCGTCCCCTTGCGGTGAAGTTTCAAAGGCAGGGATCATCGGGCCAGACGGGCGACCAGCGGCGGGAGCCATAAAGCGGTTCACGGCGAATCCTACAAAGTAATCTCTCGACCCAAAGGGGGGAGGGAAGATTCAGACGGCCGGGAGGTAGCCCCAATTCGAGTGTCATGCCTGGGTGGGAATTTCGCGGAGACCTGGCGGCGAGTCCAAAAAGAGTGAGGTCGGAAGGGGAGGTATGAAAATAATATTATTATAAAGGGATACTTCTACAGTGTGTCCTAAATGTAGATAGTTTTACGCATCATTGCCCGGGAGCTTCACTTTCTTGCTTTGATCTTTCCCTCCGCTCTTCGGATGCACAGCCTGATTTAGGTTGGAAGGTGGTTGATGACCTCCATGGTAGGGACTACATTCCGATTCAACTATAATTTTCTTGAACATTGACACCTAAATAACCGGTGTGCATGTAACGGGCGCAGCAATCCAAATTTCAGGAAATGACTTATTTCTATGTCCCGCTCGAGGAGTTACTTTCGTTGGATTAGGCCGTTGAATTTTTCTCCGGTAACCCCATCGTCGCAGGCTTACTTAATATTTCTGGAACATCAGGATCTTTTTCAGGCCGCCCGCTTCATTGCTGGTGGGCCGTGTGTGATAATTATAATCCTCAACCATAGCGATATACCTACCTGCGCTATACGAGCGAGTTGGTTTAATTTACTGTCGGTGAATTTCATCAAGCTAGGATAGGTACAGTATATTTTGGAGCATGTTAGCCGCTCTTCCTGGCTGAGAAACGTGTCTTCACTTAACAGGGAGATCCCTCTTGCAGAGATGTAGAAGAGAGTTAACATGATTTGGGGGAAGGTTTTGCAGGACCTCTCTACCCTTCTCTATAATAATAGAACCACAATCTCAAACGACCCTGCGTCCGTAGCAGCATTTCGCGGCCGCTTTCTCCACATTCTTTAGCCGAAATACTGCTCGACCAGCATTTAATGCAAGTCGTGATGTCGTGCAGCCTCCAGAGACGTGAACAGTTCAAAGAAATGTTTATGTTAATTAATTTGCGTTCTGTTCTCGCTCCATTCGTAACACCGCACTTTCTCTGGATTATATCATTGTCGGAGAATGGTTACCTCCCCCATCCCCGTCCACTCTTGGTGCAGTCACAAGGCGGTTACCGCAAAGACATCCTTCGAAGGCATCGGCGGGTCAGTGCTTAACCGCAGTGTGGCACAACTTGGTGCCATGTAAGACCCTAAAGGTTAAAAAGGTAAGATCTCCCCCAGGAGAGTGAGATCCAGTTTCACGTTGAACAAGAAATTGGAGACGGGTTTCTCCCAATCTCGATGGCTAACGAGAAGCCGATGTTTGACTTCGTGGGAAAGACCGTTTGGAAAAAGAACTCTCCTCGGGCCGTCCTCAAGCCCCTCCCCCCTTACCACTCCCCCAGTGGGGGTGCGAGGTATAAATGAGGAACTCTGAGGAAAATCGAGGTAGTATACGTCAGTCTCTAGGTGACGAAGTCCTCGGATCCACAACCGAGCTACCGAGACTAGAGAGGTAGTGTACTTGGCTCGGCAGCCTAAGAAGTACCCTGCAAGAGAGGCAGGGCTACCTACCTTAAGGGGCTAAGAAGAAGCTCATCCTCGAGCTAAGTCCCTGGATATCAAACCAAACGATAAGTGAACTTTAGTAAGTTCGACTTATTCTCGCCAGAGAGACTCCTCATATCCTGGTGCACCTTAAACACCAGGGGTATTCCTCGTCCTTGAGGAATTAAAAAAAGAAGAAGGAAAAGGCTCCCCCTCGAGCCCGTTATTTGGTGGCCACACCAAACTTTAAGTAACTTATTCTCGCCAGAGAAACTCCCCTCCGTTATCCTCGCCCTTGAAGAAGACCCTCCCCGAGTTCAGTCCTCGTCCATAAGGAAATAAGTAACGAAGGAGAAAAGCTCCTCTTCGAGCTCGTTACTCGGTGATCACACCGCACTCCAAGTTAACTTGATTTAAGAACCAAGTTCGACTTACTCTCGCCAGAGAGATCACGACTGCCTAGGTGTTGCATAAAGCACCGTATTGGTTCTCATCCTTGAAGAACCCTTCTCCCCCGGAACAACGTGTGGACCCCGCAGCTGCTACCCTCGCCAAAACGACCGTGGAATTTCGCCCATCTACAACTGGACACACGGCACGCGTCGTGAGTCAATAACATTTCTGAGGCCCTTTAAACTCCACATGAGTCCGTAAGCCTAATTCTTATATTATTGTTTTGTGTAGAGAAAACGTTAACCAAATTTTGGAGGGTAAACTAATTTAATTAATTTTTGTTTAGGATAATATTCAGAGTATTGCTGTAGTTAATGTATAAATGATATGTATTCAATTGATAAAGGTAAAATATAAGTTTATTTTGTGAATTAGTGGGCGTTTCTTTTATATCCTTACGTGTTGCAGAACGGCTCTGTTCTTTAAGATATCATTCAGATATCAATACATTAGCACTCTTAGAGATAGAACAAAAAGGCGGGGAATTCTACTACATAAATAAAAGTGGTGTCAGGTTTGTAGGTTGTTATTAAAAAGAACCCAGCAGTGTCAAATTAAGAAAGAGCCAACACGTAAAGGACTATCATATCAGGTATAATAGAATAATTGACGAGAGGAAAATTGGTAGATTTAGGGGTGGTAACAATCTAAAGGTAATTGGTAGGTCAAGTGGTAAATTTGTTGTCGGGAGTGGTATTTCAATCAGCATAGTAGAGGGATTAAGGGTAAGTTATGCTGAGCGCTACCTGGTGAGTGGTGGCATAATTACCTGAGAATACAGAAAGAAAAAATCGACGGACCAACACGAAATGGATCCAGTCAAAAGATTTTACCAACAAGCCCAAAGTCTGGGACTTGAAGGCACAGAAATGCATGACTACGTCATGGCAGAACTAAGAATAGATTGTGAAGAAGAAGAAAGAATTTTGGATATAGAAGAAGAACAAGAATTAATAAAGTTTGAGAGAGAAACAGAGGATATAATAAGAGAGAATAAAAGAGAACGTGAATTAATGGAAATATGGATGAACCGGAAAAGTGAAGAATCCCGAATACAGCGGAATATAGAAACAGAGGAAAGAAGAATGCTGAGAGGAGGTAAAACGAGCGAAAGAATAATACTGTTGAAAAGAGAAGCACGAGAATTCAGAATAAGGATAGAAATGGAAGATGAAGAAAGAAGACTAAAGATAAAGTTGGAAGATGAAGAAAGAAGAACTCGACCGGAAGACGAAATAGCGAAAGCAGAAAAAGAAGCCGAGGACAGGAGAATGAAGAGGGAAAAAGAGTCAAAAGAGAGGAGAATAAAGATTAAAATAGAAATCGATAAAAGAAGAATTCAGAGGGAAAAAGAACGTGCTCAAGCTGAAAGAGAAGAGAGAGAAGAAAAGGCAAGATTGCTCGCACTCGAAAGAGCACCTATCGAGAATCTCATAGAGGCAGAGGAAGTTGTAGCCCGGCCTGGACCTAAGAAAGGACCATCGAGGGAAACCCAGCCAAATGGGGTAACGATGGAAGAAGTAGGAAGTAGGAATGAGGTACCAGCAGGAATACCTAAGGAAGAACCTACGAGGCAAACCCAGCCAAATGGGGTTATCAGGGAAGATGTAGAAGGTAGGATAGAGGTACGAGCAGATGTACCTGAAGAACTACCTACTAAGACAGGTGAGTCAAATGAGTTGACAAGGAAGGAGGAAAGAGGTGCTATTGCGATACACCCAGGTAAGAGTAATCAAAAGGTAGACACGGATGAGTATCCCCTACCCCTAGTAGTCTCCTCCCCGAACGGAACGTCCACGGAGTTACCGCTAAATCGCCAAGTCGTAGTGAGCGCCACGCCCATTAACGACCTCGCAGGGAAAAGTTTTCTCGATCCCCAAAGATCGAACCAAGACACGATCTTCCCGTGTACCTGGTTAAAGGAGAGCTATGGGACTCAAGTTCTCATCAATTATGCCCCGCTGCAACATGCCGCTCTAGCCTTAATGTTCAATTTAAAGGTAGTCAAGTACCATAATATGGGTAAGTCGAGTAGGTTGAAATACCGCTACCATTTAGTAACATACTGGGGTAGACTCAATAACCCGAACGGCCAACTCAGGCGCGGTAAAGTATCGGTCTTAGAGCACCATTTTATTATTAGCTACCTCAAAGGAGCCGATAAAGGACAGCTGCTCTATAGGCGGAGACGAAATACCATTGAGGGTTATTTCAGCACCTAATGAGCGTGAAACCATGTTTTCATTTGTTGTTCGTGTTAATATTTATCGGTAGGATTTAAGTTCTCAAAAACTTAGAAATGTAAGAAAGTAGCTTGTTTTGTTGTTTTTTTTTGTGGGTAATCGATGAATTAAGGTTTTGTTATGTTCATGTAAAATTGTAAATCGAGTATGTCTAGCTCGACACATTGCCTGTGTAAACGCGCGCGAGGGCGTACATGTGTAAGGAAACTTAATGTATGAGAGGGCTCAAGAAATACAACTTTGCTAATCTCGACTAGGTTGAGTAAGGTATTTTGAGTTCCTTGGAGCATCCCCCCTCCCCATTAAATTTTTCGATGGGAGGTGTTGTCGGGGAATGGTTACCCCCCCCCCCACGTCCACTCTTGGTGCAGTCACAAGGCGGTTACCGCAAAGACATCCTTCGAAGGCATCGGCGGGTCAGTGCTTAACCGCAGTGTGGCACAACTCGGTGCCATGTAAGACCCTAAAGGTTAAAAAGGTAAGATCTCCCCCAGGAGAGTGAGATCCAGTTTCACGTTGAACAAGAAATTGGAGACGGGTTTCTCCCAATCTCGATGGCTAACGAGAAGCCGATGTTTGACTTCGTGGGAAAGACCGTTTGGAAAAAGAACTCTCCTGGGGCCGTCCTCAAGCCCCTCCCCCCTTACCACTCCCCCAGTGGGGGTTGCGAGGTATAAATGAGGAACTCTGAGGAAAATCGAGGTAGTATACGTCAGTCTCTAGGTGACGAAGTCCTCGGATCCACAACCGAGCTACCGAGACTGGAGAGGTAGTGTACTTGGCTCGCCAGACCAAGAAGTACCCTGCAAGAGAGGCAGGGCTACCTACCTTAAGGGGCTAAGAAGAAGCTCATCCTCGAGCTAAGTCCCTGGTTATCAAACCAAACGATAAGTGAACTTTGGTAAGTTCGACTTACTCTCGCCAGAGAGACTCCTCATATCCTGGTGCACCTTAAACACCAGGGGTATTCCTCGTCCTTGAGGAATTAAGAAGAAGAAGGTGGTAGTATACGTCAGTCTCTAGGTGACGAAGTCTTCGGATCAAACCGAACTACCGAGACTAGAGAGGTAGAATACTTGGCTCGCCAGACCAAGAAGTACCCTGCAAGAGAGGCAGGACTACCTACCTTAGGGGGCTAAGAAGAAGCTCATCGTCGAGCTAAGTCCCTGGTTATCAAACCAATTGATAAGTTAACTTTGGTAAGTTCAACTTACTCTCGCAGAGAGATTCCTCATATCCTGGTGCACCTTAAACACCAGGGGTATTCCTCGTCCTTAAGGAATTAAGAAAAGAAGAAGGAAAAGGCTCCCCCTCGAGCTCGTTATTTGGTGGCCACACCAAACTGTAAGTAACTTATTCTCGCCAGAGAAACCCCCCTCCATTATCCTCGCCCTTGAAGAAGACCCTCCCCGAGTTCAGTCCTCGTCCATAAGGAAATAAGTAACGAAGGAGAAAAGCTCCTTCTCGAGCTCGTTACTCGGTGATCACACCGCACTCCAAGTTAACTTGATTTAAGAACCAAGTTCGACTCACTCTCGCCAGAGAGACCACGACTGCCTAGGTGTTGCATAAAGCACCGTATTGGTTCTTGTCCTTGAAGAACCCTTCTCTCTCGGAACAACGTGTGGACCCCGCAGCTGCTACCCTCGCCAAAACGACCGTGGAATTTCGCCCATCTACAACTGGACACACGGCACGCGTCGTGAGTCAATAACATTTCTGAGGCCCTTTTAACTCCACATGAGTCCGTAAGCCTAATTCTTATATTATTGTTTTGTGTAGAGAAAACGATAACCAAATTTTGGAGGGTAAACTAATTTAATTAATTTTTGTTTAGGATAATATTCAGAGTATTGCTGTAGTTAATGTATAAATGATATGTATTCAATTGATAAAGGTAAAATATAAGTTTATTTTGTGAATTAGTGGGCGTTTCTTTTGTATCCTTACGTGTTGCAGAACGGCTCTGTTCTTTAAGATATCATTCAGATATCAATACATTAGCACTCTTAGAGATAGAACAAAAAGGCGGGGAATTCTACGACAATCATGTATGCCAAGCTTTGATAACTAGGTGAAGCAGGTATGGCATCTCTGCTAGATTTGTTCAACAAGATCTAGACAGAGGGTACCCTCCAAGACTACTCAAGAAGGGCTGTTGTTTTGGCTTTTATCGAACCAGGGAGAGATTACTCTACCAAAACCTGTCTACACACAATTCCTCTAACTTCCTGCGTGTGCACCTTGATGGATATATTAGTAACTGCTAGATTCTCTTTCTCCTAGTCAGCAGTAGCCTCCTGTCTTCTGCACAGTGTGGCTTCCGTAAGTTCCACTCCTGATCGGATGCTCTGTTCCGACCAGAAAATGCTGTCTAGGAGGCCTTCCTTGGTAAACATCACTCACTACTGTCTTTTTCGATCTGAAGAAGGCCTATGCTAACCCATGAGTATACTGTAATAAAGAGACTCTCCACACAATGAAATCACGGACATGCCTCCCAATCTTTATTTTGTAAGGTTGGGTGGGCGCTCTCTCGCCCAATAGAGCATCAACGCTGTCACATCTGCGTTGCCCGAAGATGTTCTCGCGACGCTCTACCTGGATGACTTTTCGATTTCTTTTGGAAAGGCCAAGAAGCTAACTCTGGAACGCCGACTCCAACAGGCATTGAACTGCATCTCTCGCTATGCTGAAACGTACAGTTGTCGGTTTTCCTTGGCCAAGACTATAATGGCGTGCTTCTGCCGCAATCCACAGTTCCATCTCGACCAGGACTTGTTCCTAAACTTGATTTGCCCGGGGGAGGGGGGAATTTGCTCCGTTTCTTTGGTCTAGTTTTCAACCAATGCTCGCCTAGAAGACTCATATTATCAGCCTCAGGGTCTCTTGTACCCGCACCACGGTCATTCTCCGTTCATCCATTGAGGCGCTTATAGGGCTACTGCCTTACTTTTCTACTTGTCAAGCTTCGTTTAAAACTTGACTACGCATGATTGTTTTACGCATCCGCAATCAAGCGAGTATTGCGGATAGTTTACTCGATTCACCACATTGGCATCCGTCTGCCTACCGGTGCCTTTGTCAGGTAAGGATGTTGAGCTAGTACTACCCATAAATGTAAGAATAATATTCCATACAGTGGAAGCAACTCTTTAGGAGAGAAGTTTCAGGATCCATACAGGAGACCCATCTTTTTAGAGACTGATTTAGTCACTTCTGTAATGGTAGGTTTCTAAGAACGGTTGGACGTTACAGTAAGAGTAATTGTATTGAGACAAAATGTCATTGCAGAACCGTCAAAAATGAGATGATAATTGCGAGTTCTTGATAGCGAGATGGGCAAAACTATGGTCATAGAGGCATTATAATTAACAAGAGTTTGTCTACTCCACTAAGAAATCTTGTCTAGCTCAGAGTTTATTAAGGTAGTTACAACAAAACGATAAGTCGAATGAGTGAGAGAAGAAGGAGTAGAATTGAAAGATATGGGTGAATGCAATGTTTAGATTTTAGCGTATGCGTGCATCAGCTTATGTGTGTAGGAAAGGAAATCATGGATGCAAAGAAAATCAACGAGGAGAAGGTGCTGATATCAGCTGGAGAAGAAGCTAAAAACCAAGGAGGGAAGGCAAAATAGGAGAGCTTTGAGATGATACCACGAGATACCAAAAGGGTTGGAAATGTCAAAGCCAACAATATATGACTTTCTAAACTATTTCAAGAATGTTCACAAGACAATAAAGAGATAGGAAAGAATATCCCGAGAGGATCTTTCGTTACGGATGCCATACTGTTCTATAGTCTTCTCTCCCCTCCACTGCCCATGTAAGCAAGTCCCAAATACCGTGAACTTCGTACATTTTAATCACTCATCAATGTGGAACTTCAAAATTTCTTGAAAATCTTATTTGATCATTACGACTGCTCGGTTGGCGTCATATTCTTAAACTATTTGTTAAACAAGAGGGAAAGTCCCTCGAATGACCTACGGCGTTTTGTGATAAGATGATTAATGGTTATTGCATTGATGGTTTCCCATGGTTCAAATCACTTACAAGTGCCTTTGAATGGCTAAATAAGGCTTCTGCCACTAGATGACGCCACCCAGCGCCAACTCCGATGGCAGATTTCAAATCTCCAGGGTGAATAACCATTTGTGCCATGGTCACGTGGGTCATTTCATGCCTCTAGATGGGTACAATTGAACTTTACTCTTTTTTGAAAATAAAGTGACGTCTAGACCTGGCGCTTCGCCGCAGGTATAAATAAGTAAGCAAATTGGTAAAGGAACGATTTGTATTTTTGGAAAACGACGCTGTGTCGAATTAGTCTGTAGGTGTCGATGTGTTTGACTATTTTCTTTTGGGAGTAGTTTAATAATTAATCAAATTGCAATAATGAGGCTCTAGTTTGCAAGGGTGTGAAAATCCGCTTTTAGTAAAATCAGAGTTAAATTGGAGATTTGAATATTTGTAGAACGAGATCCCTTTTTTGTCTTTAAGATAATCTTTTGCCAGAATTCTAACAATGCCGTTTTTCGAATATTTAAGGTGGTCTTGAGTATCCATTTTGAGTTGCTATGGTAACAAAGATAGATCCTATTAATTAAGACCCTTATACAACCCAATATCTAGACATTGGGTACGTAAAAGAAAAATGTCGGTGTACATGATGTAATTTTAGTGAATGAAGTTATCAAACAAAGAAAGGGTAAAACTTAATATTTATTCATTTATTTTATAATAATACAAAACAAACTAATGCGTATTTTTTAAGCATTCAAAATAAAGGGCAAAATAAATAACTATATGAGTTACGCCCCTAAACCATCTCCCCTGAAGGAAAGTTAATAAAGAAAGGGATGTGGTTAGAGGAAGGAATTACATGAGCTAAGCACATAGCTCGAAACCCATCAGATAATAGCGGAGAGTCAAGGGGCGTAACTCTTCTGATCGCTTATGTTGCATTCATAAAAAATGTATAATCAAAAAGATTCCTTTTAGCCGATTAGTTCATAAAGAAATAAAATTATGGTGGACGAAAAATGAAAATGCTACATATCCCGAGGAGCACAAAGACGTAACTACTTGGCGCGCAACTATAAGACTAGGCACAATTCTCCTGACTCCCGCCCGGCCCTTAGCAAGAAGGTAGACAAATCCTCTTGGTGAGATTACAGTTACCAGTTTCACTTTTCATGAGCGGAGGTATTCAAGTTCGTACCTCGAGTCCCTGGTCTCCTTTTACAACCACGTTCTGGGAGGTTAAAATACGCCCTTCCTTCCCCAATTATTCATAAAAGGGGTGAGGGATCAATCCTTATCACATTCGACTCAATCACTCTTTTTTTCTTTCTATTTCCCTTAATCTGTGCATCCTCTCTCCCTCATTCTTTCTCTGAGTGAATTGCCATCGTTGGTCCCTCCTCTTTCCTTTTTGCCCACAATGAAAGCTAATTCCTACCATTAAGTTTCCTCTCATAACTACTCGAATTATGTAATCGCACTTTTCCACATCTCCTAACTACAACAAATCCCTTACGAGCTTCTTTAAATAAAAAACTAGTTGGGTAAGGAACAAAATTCGCTCGTATAATTCAATGAAAATACTCAGTTGAAGAATGAGAATATAAAGCAAACGGAAATTAAAGGAGGCAAAAGAATAATTAAAAAACATCAATAGCAACGCAGGATTTAAGTTAAACTAGGGCTTGGATGACTTATAACCATCCCCAAATAATTTTTTACAATTAATCATAAGTGCTCGTCCTATAGGGGTTCGATTCCCATCCCCTCCGCCCAAATAGCGCTGTGGTGTTCAATAAACTCGAGCTGTCTCGTAAGCAGATCCCAATCAGCCGATGTAACCTGGGCGCTTACGTGTAAATTAAGAAGGAAGGCGTCTTGTTGTTTTCCCCGAGGGCCATACGAAAAATCACACGTCACAGGAGCGAGGCGTGATCCGGGTCCTACGAGCTCTCGGATACCAGCGACATTAAAAAGCTAGCTGAGTGGATACGGCGTTAGTCTCCCAACCTCGCGGTACCGGGTTCGATCCCAGCAAGAGCGGACACAAACGTCAGCGCACGAAGAGATCTGGCTACCAATTGGTGAACGCGCTGTGTTCAGCCTTGTACTGAGAGCGATAGATCTTTTACACTTCTCATCACACACATAGCCAATTACAACATTCCTTTCTTGCCTCTCTCGTCTTCACAGCACAACACACACACATAGACACACACTCTCTCTGTTCCAAGGAATCCTACAGATGGGTATCTATATCCACATGACCCGAAACAGGTCCCTCTCCCCCGAGGTGACGAAGACTTCCACCTGAACGCTGTTTAGTGTCAAAACATAATACTTCCTGGCACCTCTCCCCTAAAGAGGACCGGCCCCTGGGGGCCTCGGGACGACCAGCGATTGTCATACTGACCTTATATAAATTTCATTATCCGGTCGGGGATCCTCCCAGTGTCATGGAAGGATTGGCGCTGACTAACTAACTAACTTAAAAATCTCGTTAGGAGTCAATTTGGCAAACCAAAGTCTCCCTTTTGAGACGTCATGGGATGATCATAATAGCGGAATTCCTTTGGGGTCTTGTTTTATTTGTACTATGATATTTGGAGGGTTATTTTATAGTATTCTATTTGTCCTGCCAATTATTTCTTCGAGGTTTTCCAATATTAAATGGCTGTATTTATCCGTTTGTGTTTGGTAAAATGGCCATTAAATATATATAACAAGTTAAGATCATAAAACGTTAATTATTGGTTCTTTCCTACATACTCTTTCCATTTTGGGCATCTGTTTTATCGGTAAATTTGTGGGAAATTTTCGATTATCATAATATGTATATACCTATCTTTTCTCGGTACTCTACTCTCATTTTTCCAATCCTCTCTACAGGAATGAAAACAGCCGTTAGGAAAAGAAAGAAACATCTGAGCGGAGAGAGGAACCGACTCCGCGTTGGTGCAATGAATACAAAAGACGCTCAATCCACTCGTCTATCCCTTAACCTCTAGAAGCTGAGCTTAAGTCGAGATTATTAGGTGGCGGTTTCACACTCGTCATGCAACACCTCCTCCCTCCCTAAGGCAATGGTATATGCAATTACTGTCTTATCGGACAGTGTGTTCAATCACGCGGCAGGTATACCATCCATAGCTTTCATTTTCGTGTCCCTGAGCAAAAGTATGAAGGCATTTGAAAGATTTTGAATGGATTTTTATCGATTTCTTTCCCCGAATTTGAGTTTATAAGATTTTATTCAATATTTTCGCAATTAAATTACGAAGGATATGATCTATATTCTCATCAAATTATTTTAATAGTCGTGTACTACACGCGATAGAAATGCTTTGCTTTTTTTCACAGAATTTAATTTCAGGTTTACAGACCGGGAAAGACCCCCAGATCGACTCAATGCCAGTCCAACAAAGAAAATTTGTCGTTTTTGTTAATTGCTCCCCACGAGCAGATGAGCCTTGCAAGGAAAACCCCCCAATGTTTGAGGGAAGAGAAGAATGGGCGGAGAATTATACATAGGTTATAACCTGCTATTGCTCTTTATAGTAATTTAATCCCTAACACTATATTTTAGGAAGACAATCTTTTGAAGTTTGAATAAAATAAAAATCTGTTAGTTAAAGTGTGATTTTGTGTTATTAGAATTTCATTAAAAAATTTAACATAATGAAACTTCTTGAAATTATTGTCTATTTATTATCTATCAATTATTTTGACTTATGACCATATGACCCTATAGCCTTCAAAACTTTAAATAATTCACGGACTAACCTTGAGAGGACCTTGTCAATTATATCAGTCGAAAGAGAATATAAAACAACATAAAGATTTCAAATTTAGTTCGAATCGGCCGAATAGTTATGATGTTATTGCCAGAAAATTCATTCAAACTATCAACGAGATTTAAAGATAGGAAAAAATGGTGTATTACACTGGTCAACAACCAAAAAAATTGTAATGGTTCTGGATCAAAATAGGCTGATTGTAGGGTAATTGTATGTGCTGAATTCAATAATGACATTCGTATAGCTGTATCGGGCTCAGTTTTCCAGAACCAGCATTTTTTTATATATTTCGTGCACCATGTTATTCATACACTAATTTATATGTTCCACTTAGGTAATAACCTTTTCCTAATTTATGTTTTTTTGTTTGTTTCAGATTGCTGGTTCATGATGGTCCATATTCTACAACTGCCTAATTATTAACTACTCTGAACTTAACAAAACATTGAACGTTGCAAATGCGTGAACGTTGTTACATATGTGGTACCTTCACTCCTGGTAGCCTTAAGAAACCAATTACAAAAGCTGTTCGACTGAACTACAAAAGTTTCTTAAATGTCCTTTGAATGTCCAAGACAAGAAATGGACACCTCATATAGATTGTAAGTCAAGTACCAACCACTTGACCGATTAGATGTAGATAAGCGAAGCTCAGGAATGCCGTTTGCTGTATCAATGATATGGCGTGAACCCCCAAAGTACAGCAGTAACTGCTACTTCTGTCTCACAAACATCCAGGGAATAACCATCAAAATACGAGGCAAGGTGCAGTACCCCAATATTGCTTCTGCAATCCGACCAGTTCCGCACAACGCTGAACTCTCAGTCCCAAATCAACCGACTCAACAAGAATTGATGAGTGACTCCGATTCTACTTTTACTTCAAATGTAGACGACTACCAGGATGTCTTTGAAAATACCAGGCCTAAACTCTTTACTCAAGAAGCGCTTCATGATCTCATCATGGACCTAGACTTGTCCAAAGAAAGGCTGAAGTTCTGGGCTCGAGACTAAAGCAGCGTAACCTACTGGAAGCGGGATTGCGTGTAACTACAGCTCTTTATCGACATAGAGAGCTGTCTGCATTTTTCAAGATGGCAAACAACATTTGTTATTGTGAGGACGCAGTATCTCTCATGCAACAATTCAGCAAGTATGAACCATACAAGTCAGATGATTAGAGGCTGTTTATAGACTCTGGAAAAGACTCTCTGAAAGTTGTTCTTTTACACAATGGCGATCGCTTTCCATCTGTCCAAATAGAACATACAGCAAAGATGGCTGAGAGCCATGAAACAATGAAGATTTTGTTAGCCGCTATAGAGTACGAGAAACACCAGTGGAAGATATGTGTAGACCTCAAAGTCATCTGTTTACGACTGAGCATTCAGAGTGGCTACACAAAGCGCATGTGTTTTTTTGTGTTTGTGGGGCAGCAGAGCACTATGTGAGAAAGGAATGGCCAACAAGACAAAAAGATACGCGTGGAAGGTTCAACCTTGTTCACAATCTTCTTGTAGATCCAGAAAAGATATTTTTGTCTCCACTGCATCGAAAGCTCGGTTTGGCTAAAATTCCATCAAGGGTATGGATCAATCTGCTGCTGGGTTTCGATACTTATGTCAGAAACGAGTTGGTGTGTTTTCCGAAGCTAAGTTGACAGCAGGTGTCTTGAATGGACTACAGATTCGCATAATAGTTCATGATAGTGAATTCACCAATGCATTGAACCTACTTGAGAAAACTCATGGGAATCATTTGTTAATGTGTCAAAGCTTTTTCTTGGAAACTATTGTGCTGACAACTACAAAGAAATCGCTACAACCACGCTGCAGAATTATCATGCATTGGAAGCAGGGATGTCCTTGAAATGGCATTTTTTCTTTCTCATATTCATTTATTTTCCAGATAACCTTGGAGACATTTGTGATAAATACGGTGAAAGATTTCATCAAGACATCGACATAATGGAGAGCAGATATCAGGAACAATTCAGCCCCAACACGATGGGCAACTATTGCTTGACGCTGCAACGAAAAGAGAGTGAGCTGTACAAACGAAAGGGGAAAGTTCAAAAGCATTTTTAGGTACAATTTCTTATGAGCTTATATGTGACGTGTTTAATATCGTTATCTTGCGTGAGACAATTAATGTCATCATATTTACTATTTTTCTGATTGTTTAAGAAAGTGGATCTAATAGCAGAATACAACATCTAAATCATACTTAACGATGTGAATTTAGTCATGTAAGCAAGGTCACATAAGAAAAAAGCTGGTCTGTTTTGGGTTAAATATCTTTTGCACGACACAAGTAACGGAATATTGAATATTTGTACCTATTTATTTTTTTTCTAAAACCTAGTCTGATAGAACAAAACAAATATCAGATTCAAATTCAACTAATATGAAATGAGTTGTGTGAGCATAATCTCATATGTGAACTATTTTGGCTGTTGACCAGTGTTATATTAGGAGAGTTTGTGTGCTAGTACGTCTGGCAATTTCTTCGCGTGAGCAACTTCTTATCGTTCGTATTTTTTATTGATTTATATAAAACATTCAAGCCTTTGTGTTCGGAGTTTTTCTACTTGTGGTAGTGAAGCTTACTCTGTTCTTTCAGCGTTATTATACATATATACATCTCTTACTATTTCTGTTTGTTATTACGTTTTGTTATGTATTCCGTGTCCACTTCGGAAAAATTTTTTTTTTTCATGTCAACTTCTGATCTTTTATTTGTTTATTTATTTATTTATTAATATATTTTCTTCTCAGATTTTGTCCAATACGGATTTTTTTTTTAATATTTAGAATTGTATATGTATAAATATATATGGTCATATGCATGTAGATATATATGTATATTTCTTCTTGATTGTCCTTTTTTTCTAATTTACGTTTTTTCGGATTATGTTTATCTATATATCGGTACGACATCCTCCTGCGTGGGCAGTTGGCTGCTGTTAAATCCTCGTCGGTAATGTCTTTGTTGCGGTTCGAGATCAGGTAGTTTTAATATCTTGGCGTATCCTATCAGGGATTTACGAGTAGATTTGTTCTCCTTATCGCTTTTGCCTTGTCATGGAGACTCACATTCATTGGTGCAATTCCTGTGAAATTGTGCAGCATTCGAGTTGGGATACAGTCTCAGAAGGTCATATTAAAGATAAGTTGTAGTGCTTGGCTCTGTATGATTTGTGCCTTTTTTATTTGAGTCTTGCTTGCCAGTTGAAGGGGAATGGTAGGGCATAGCAAAATCGGTCTAACCATTGCCATGTGCAAATTTCTTTGGTTTCTGGCGGAGAGTGTCTTGAAACAATACAGGTATCGTAAGTTCTTAAGTCCTGCATAACTTTTTCGTTAAAGTGTACTCCGTACCCGGTTGCTGTGATTTTGAGGCCGAGGGTACGACCGTTTCGAGAGTATGGGTAGAGTTCTCCTAGCACCAATATGTCAGCAGTTTTTCTCACCCCAATGGGAAGTACTTTAAACTTTTCTGCATTTTTCAGTATTTTATTCCTCCTTTCATTTCTGTTTAGGATATTTATTTTAGCAGCTGTCCTGCTTGCTATATCTACCGGGTTAGGATAATTGCTGGTGATCACCTGCGTTATGTTGTCTGCTAGCTGGACGTTGTGGGCGTAGTTGTGGATCGTGGGAGGTAGGTCATCAGTATATATAGTGTACATACAACGTTAGGCTCAAGTAGCCCCCTTGAGGTACATAGCTCTCATGAAAGAAGGTTACCCCTTGAGAAACTCATTGAAAAGTAAAACGGTTACCATCCGACCCACTGACCTACTAACTCACATAGAAACATATAGTCGTGCGCACGCGACCAAAAAGGATTGGAAAAGAGAGATTCAGCAAAATTTTCCAAAATTATTAAAATTAAGGCTGGTTTTTCGTATATTTGAACTTTTATTAAAGTTCTTTCTAAGGTTCCGAAAAAATAAATATGATTATCCAATGTTTTTGAATTTTAAAAAAATACAAATGTGAAGTTCAGGAAATGCATTAAAATTAAAGCATGGCTGTTTTTTTGTTGTTTTTTTCATATAAAAGCAAATTTAGATGAAAAAAAAGAACTCCGAGGTTTCTTTTTTAAATGTATCAAAAGAATTTCCCTAAAAGTTTTTCTTCCTTTGAAGCCTAGAAAATTAGTATGGATTTAAAAAGAAGACCATGACCAAATTATTACGAAAATTTATTTGAAACTTTTTACATTTTTAAACCCAAATCCGGTTGCTAGAGTCAAATATATCGTAGGCCAAAGACCAAAAGTCTGCCTGCGAAAAGCAAGCTCATCCTGTCAACAGCAACGAAGCCGCTCCTCTTGTTTGGTAATTAAAATTTACAATTTTATTTTATTGTTGACCGCGAAGCTCTCAACGACTTCAGTTGGTATATTTATCCATATCTAAGTAAATTTGTAGGAGAAAATCTTTGGTGTTTTCGCAGTGTTAAATCTTTGGGGAATAAGGTTGAAGCCTATTTAGTTCTATTTGCTGCCCGGTTATCTGACTAAAATACTTACTCGTACTTTATATTCGCGAAATCTTTTAGTATTTTAAATACTTCGATAAGCTGCCCACCTAAAAGTTCCCTCCATCTCGCTTTGTAGGATTTATTCTTTAAATTCAGGCATTAATGTGAGTGATCTAGGTCGAAGACTTTATAAGCTCAAGAAGATTCATTTTCGCAGATAATGAGATCAATATCGAACCGCATATTTCGTGTTAGGTCTGGTAAGTGCTTTATGTAATGAAGGAATAATACATTTTGATTTAAATATAAAACTCCTGATTATGAAACCCCCAATTCTTCTGCCGGATCTGTTCTCTTATTATAGCGCAATTTCGTTTCCTCAGCAAGATGGCTGATATCCTTTATTTTTCAGCTCAGCATTGTTTTTACCCTTAAAACAATGAGAACGTACGAACTTGCTAGAGAAAAAACAATTTTTGGAGGGTTTGACCAGTACAGTGGTGTTTGAAGCAGATTTGCAACGCAACGTGCCGGTGTTTCGTGTTTGCAGTTCCTGATAAATCGGCTGAAACATTATTATTATCTATAATTAATCCTTGCCAGAAATGTGGTATACAGATTTGACTGTTAATCACTCACAGAATTTTAAAGATCAAGGTTTACACACTAAGCAAATAGAATCACTTTGGGCCAAGGCGAAAATGAGGAATATAAAGAATGTGGAGTCGCTCGTTCTCTGATTGACAAATATTTAGGGTAGCAACCAAATAAAGGAAAGGACTTAGTTGCTCAAATTTACAGATATATTATAAAGTTTTATCTATTAAATAATGTTTAGTTTTTCTTTTTTTTTACTTTCCTTAGCTTATATTTTTTTTAGTATCCTCTTATTCGCCCCTAACCCCCCCAGATATTTATAACATAGAAACGATCCAATCCTTCGATTCCCGCACATGAGAATGGTGGCACGGCTGTTCAGCCATCTGGCTTAGGATACGAAATTGCCACAAAATAGTAGGAAAGATCCCATCTGCCATTTCTCAAAACCTTCCACTACACTATCAAAGTCGCTTTGTATTAGGTCATTCGGACAGTTGGTGTCGCTTTTGAAAAAATGAAAAAATATATATTTTATGCAGATTTAATCAATTAAATATTTACGAGTACCATTTTGTTCCGCAAACCTTTTCCATTTGTTTCTTTGAAAAGCAGAGACAAAATTCTTAGAAAAATATTAATTGGTATGCCAAAACATTTTTAACTAACCCCACATTTCTTCCTAATGTGCTACAAATGTGGACTAGGCTAGCTTATTAACTAGGACTACACTAGCATATTAATTAGGGATACATTAGTCTTTTAACTAGAAACAAAGGCATATTAAATAAGACTACACTAGCATATTAATTAGGCGTGAACTAACTATAAATTATGGCAAGAGTAGCCTCTTAACAAGGAGTACTTTAGCCTATTAACTATGAATACAATAGCCTTATAATTAGGACTATACTACTATTATTTAGAACTACACTAGCCTATTAATTGGGGCCACGCTGCATATTAGATAGAAATAAACTTTTCTATTAATTAGGACTACATTAGTCTATAAATTATGACTACACTAACTTATTAATTAGGAATACACTAGCCTATTAACTAGGACTACATATGCCTATTAATTAGGACCCAACTAGCCTATTTATTGGTACTACATTAGCCTATTAATTAGGTATACACTGAGCTATTAACTAGGACTACTCTAGGATATTAATTAGGATATTAATAACCTATTAATTAGAGTACACTAGCATATTAGCTAGAAATATACTAGATTATTAACTAGGAATATACTAGCTTATTAATTACTATTACACTAGCCTATTAATTAGTTCTACACTAGCATATTAAACTAGAAATGCATACACTAGCCTATAATCTGAAATAAATAAGCGAATTTTGAGAGGAACGAACAGGTGAAAATTTGCTAATCACATTACGGATAATTGCGCTCCAAGCTCAAAATATTATTCCTAATAAATACTATTTTTTCACTCATTTTTACATTTTTTTTTAAACAGGCAAAATGGAAAATGTTTGTAGACAAAAAGGTAACTATAATTTATTAAATTTACTTAATTATTTTTTTTACAAAGCGGCAAAACTTTCCGGATCACCTAATAGATCACAGATCTATTTTGTATTATTTCATAATTTTATATTATGAAAAAAATTATAAATTTTACATAATAAAATACTCTCAAGATTATCAAACATGTTTTCTCTAAGGTGACGGATAAATTTAAGTACTAAGTAGATTTAACCTATTAAACCAGTGATTTCTAACGTGGGCGCTTGAGCCCCCGTGTGGGCGTTGTTGTATTGAAAAGGGGACGCTGTAATTATATTTCATTTACGGGACGGTGGACATTGATCCATTTTTATTTTAGGTTTTCAAAAATGATTCAATATTCGTGTTTCCACAAAAGCTTCCAATTATCATCATTAGCCACGGCCTCACCCATTTGGCAGATTAAATAACGTCACAAGTTAATAACGTCCTGCTGAGTCTTAACCAATTGTAACCCGTTATTAGCCGCTCACAGTAGATCCGTTTTATCTCTTAACCTAAATTTTGTTAAAATACGTCTAGAGATTAGCATTTTTCATTTTACACTCACTATTCCGGCATATTTTATGAATAATTATTACCCCTGATTTTTTTCTAACTAGAAAACCTGTTACACTCTCTTACTATCATTTTATATCAGAGATAAAGTGGCACTCCTGTACCTTAGTCGTTGCGGAAAATTTAGCGGTTGCTTTTGGTGTTATTCGTGAAATTTCTTTGTGGCGTTTTTTTACTTACTTTACTTTATTATCATCGCTTGAATTTACATACGAGTATCTCCCAGTTGGACCGGAATACGCGAAACTTTCATTGAGGAAAATGCTATCCCAGGCTTAGCTCAGAGGAGATGTCAAGGCCCTCTTCTAAAAGAAAACCCTCCCCAGAATTGCCGTACGCGTCCCGGAGGCAGAAACCTGGCCGAACAGGGTGCAGAACGCGCGGACGACTTCGAGGACTTATCAGAGGAGGTTGGGCTCGCCTTGCGAGTCTATTCCTCCTTCCGCCTCGAGACCTTAGACGGGCAGAGCGGCTTCGGAGGCAGGAGTCAATCTTTTGGAAGATCCAACGGCTCCGATCCACCCAGCACAGCCCTGGTTGGAGGCTTAGTAGCAGAAGATCCTTATGTGCTGTCCTACTTTTGGAAGGAAGCCTTAGGAACCCTGGAGGACGTCCTCCCGACCACCATCAGGGCGTTTCCTCCTGTGAGTCTAATGAAGGTGGAAGCGCGCGACCGTTTCGCCTTAAATGAAATGGTCACGCTAGGGTAGAGGGAATCTTGGTTTCACCGAGGCTGGCTGTGAAAGCTTTGTGCCGCCAGCTCTAATAGGAGAGCGCCAAAAGTGAGTAGAAGCCGCAGAAAGGTTCCGAATGAGCGCGGAAACGACCGTGGTGGTGGGCATGAAGGTGCCTTTTAAAATATTGAGGCACAATACGTTCCAGACAGCGATGCACCTGCTAGGATAAAGTTCTTAGCCTCGCGAACTGAGAAACTATCCGTAGCCTGAAAGGCCATGATTTCTAAGAAGCGGGATGCGGTTTTTCGCAATCGACACACTTAGCCTTACACGATAAGGACTAATCGTGGGCCTCCTTGGAGCTCCTTCTGCGTGTAAACCCCACTTTGCACCTCTACAGGAGCGATTCGTTTGAATGAGACTGCCTGTCACGATTGAACGTGATGAAACGTGTATGGTTGGGTCTCGAGCCTTCTCCCTATTTTTTCATCTCACGTTTGACCATGATTGCTCCATGGTCTGCCAGCCGTAGGCCTCTCCTTCCAAGAATTGCATGTTAGAGTGCGGTGACACATTTTCTGAGGTGTCATTCAGTGTCGGAAGGACACTAATCATGGCCGCTTCGGAGAGATCTGACACATTCGCCAGAAGACCCCCGTCCGAGAAACGGAACACCTTCTTCTTTCTCCCAATCAAGCTAGCTCTGATATATCAGTTTGCCCCTGGCCAACATGCTGCCAACAATAGAGCAAATAATCAGAAAGCGTTTGTATCCAACTGGCTCAAAAAAGCCTGGAATTCTCTCAATTAAGGGCTCGAACGTAATTAAGTCTCTACTCAGGGCACTTGCAACTTTGGTCTTAGTCTGGGCCTTCTCACCCAATGCCACCTCGGGTCTGGACTTGCCAATCTTGCCCTGGATTTTTGCAGAAAGGGCAATAGATCCGTCCTTCTCCGGATCCCCCCGGTAGCTAGAGGAACCTTTAGGCCTCTTATTCTTTTTCTTGCTTGTTTTCCTTTGGGGTTGGGTGAGAAATGAACCATCTTTTTTATATCGCCGGAAGGAGCCCCTAGGCCGGATAGACCAGCCTCAGTAAGATCCTTCACCGATATGGAGAATGTCTTAGATGTCAGAGGGGAACCAGCCGAGAGTGGATGAACTCCCTCTCCCTGAGAGTCCTAGGGTCCAAAGCTGTCTGAGGAGAAGCTTGCCAGGGTTTGGCCCTGAACCCGGGCTTGATCACATGGAAGATCCTGCCGTCAGGGGCTGGGTCAAATCCTGGACCATGTCCATCTCATGGGGTCCGTATCGCCATACCTTACCCTTAAAGCATCACGGATCTTATTCGAGATATCTATCTTCTGTCGCAGTCAAGTCTCTGGCCGGCGAACCAGGGACAAAGAGGGGAAGAAGTTACGCCGACCCCCGCAATGTCAAGATGCATGACTGAATGAAGACACGACCTAACGCGTCCCACTTTCCCTTGCCTTTCTAAGGGGGTTGCCTACTCTTTTGGCAGTTTCCTGTGATAGATAATGGGGACAGTTAAATTCATCGATAAAATGAGTGGTACACGGGCGTTTGCAGAAACGTATCAAAAGATTTTGATAAGTTTTGGATTAGGCGAATACAATAAAAAATCCTGCAACTCAGAATAGATAACAAGCACGAATGACTCCTCTGCTACTACGTAGAAGAAAGATACGCATTCATTAAGATTACAAAAAAAAGAAGTTGAATGGAAATTTAAGTCTGACTTTCCTCAGGGAGGATGTTTGAGTCCAATGTTATACTCATTGTACATCTCAAAAATCCCACTACCCCTAACTGGAGGATACTTCAATATCCATTTTTACTAAAACAACAGATTTATAAAACAAACGCATGTCATAATAATGAAGGATATCCTGATACTTAGGCATCAACTCGCTAAATTGACTATTATCAAAACTATACTACACTACTAACGGAAAGAGATTAGCATAACATTCATGCAGCTTAGATTTTATTTGCAAACCTCCTACTTACTTTCACTTCTCTGTTTACTGGCTCTACTATCCTTCGCCTTATGTAGGCAGAAAAATTTACAAGCGGGACAGACGAAATCAAATAACTAGGGAATGGACAAGGACATAGTACATACCGTGGTTGTAATCTCACATAAAGCTTTAGGGCCACCAAACTTCTAGAGCATCTGATAAATCTTCTACTGTATTATTCTTCTCAATTTTTGTTTCCCACCTTCTGCGAAGAAACTTTGTTTTTCGCCTACTACCTTTCATTTCATTCCTTATTTCTTGTCTTTCGGAAGATCTTAATAGCAATTCTAAGATTTTCTCATATATATCTTACTTTCATATAAATATATATATATATATATATATATATATATATATATATATATATATATATATATATATATATATATATTTAATTAATGCGCAAAACTTGGTTTGCGTTAGAAAAGCTGTCTATTATATATATATATATATATATATATATATATATATATATATATATATATATATATATATATATATATATATATATATATATATATATATATATATAATATTGCTATAAAGTTTTTATAAACTTGATATCTTTGAATTTATTTTTCTTTCATTTTTAATTATTTCTGATAAAATATTAACTTTTCGATAATTAATTACTGATTAGTTTTACTTGTTTCCAAATTCATAATTATCTTGAATTATCTGCCGACTGGAATTTATCGGCAGATGTGAATCACACTTTTAAGGTCCCTCATTCCGTGAAACCCCGCATGTTATTATCCGGCCCTCATCATAGAATGGCTAAAATTCATTCGACCTGCGTTCCCTCTCTAAGAATTTTCCTCTCCTAGTAACACCAGGCAGGTGTCGCCAGCTGAGAATAAGAAATCTCACTTTTTTATGAATCACTTTGCTAAACATTCTGCTTCCGATGTCCACGTTTTACTTTGCTTTATTGCTTTTAATAACCCGTAAGAAATTGCAGACCTTTTCAAGAATTCAGCTCCATCTTAGAGGAGTCTTACATAATTGTACTCTTCCTTAATATTGATATTTTCATTTAAATATGAACAAATTCTCTGGGTCTATTCTTCCAAATGGTTAGATCTTTTGTATATTGAGTTTAAACCAACTTTTCAAGCGGACAAATGTTGCCTAGTCTCTGAAAAGGAATGAAAAGAAAATAGAAAAAAAAATCAGTCTTTACCCTAAAGCCTCCTAAGTAAAACGAACCTAAGATACAATTCTTCAGTGTGGAGGGCTTGGGCAATGAATGAAGTTAGGTGTATTAAAAAACTTGTAATGAATTATACAAGGTTAGGTAGTCAAATGTACAAAAATAGAATCTACTTCAATGCACACGGTCAGTTGTTTAAGGCCTTACCACTTTCTTCTTTCGTTAAATTAAAAAGATTTGTGTTTCCCTATTTATCCTACCCTCAAAATTTTAATTGTTATTTCAGAGCAGCTCGTAAATTTGTTTCAGTGAGAATAATTATACTTATGTATATCCTGATATGAATTTGTCTTTTTTAACTTTGAAGGATGTTAAATATAAAACAGTAAATATGATTCATGTTCCTGGTAAAAAAATAATAGCAATTTTAAAGCAAATCTTTCAAATCAATTCCTGTTATTGCCTCGTTTGGAAATTGTTTTTACTACGCAACATTATTATAGGGCAAAACAACTGGAAAATCATATTAGTCATTCTCGAGTCCTTATGTTACTGTGAGAAATTTTCCATAGACGAACTGAAAGGTGATGCGCGCCAACCACTAGGAAACTCCAAATTCAGTACTCAATAAATTGGTTTTGGCGGAAATATCTCTCCGCTACACAAATAATTCCCTCTTTCATCTAAAATGGTAAAGTGTTTTTTATATCTTTTGACACGACAGAGCTGGAATTAATTGTTTACACGAGTAATCTTTGAACCAAAACAATTTTATTCAATATTCAATTTTGATTTCTTGAATTATAGAACGTCTTGGGGGGGGGGGGAAGAGAAGAGATAGGTAGCAATTTTATTTATTTGTTATGCGAGAGAGCTCATGCCACGTAAGGAAATGTGTAAAGTTAAAGTTGAATTGCTTCCTCATTTTACAAAACAAAAACTTTACTCGTAATTTGGTACTAGGTAACTTATAATTGACTAGTATCTTACATATATCTCTCTACATTTTATCGTTTTTATTTTCCATCTCCTTCTCTATTTTAATTCAACTGATATTAGATCACATGACTTCTTTATCCATAATACATAATGAGATATTGTGTTGATTGGTAATGTTTGAATGTCAAATCAAATAATTGGTTTTGCCATATCCTGATTTAAGAGGTTAAGTTTATGTGTTAGCTCTATTTCTAAGTTAAAATTCCATGCGTACGTGTTAGGAGAAAGATAAGAGTTCAAAATACCTAAAATCAATAGTCCTGAAGGCTCTTTGCAAGTTTAAAACGTTATTATTAGAGGAAATTAGATATATCTGTGGATTTCTCACGAAGGAAATTAAAAAAAATAAATACACCCAAATTAATAAAGAGAAATTAAGTTAGAAAAAGAATATTGTCGCCATTTATATGATTTTGAAAGAGGGATGTCTGTGTTTGATGTGAAGTTGTCTCAAAATATTTTTCAAGAGGTCAAAAGAGCCATTGATTCCCTTCAACCTTTCACTCTCTCTCTCTTATATATATATATATATATATATATATATATATATATATATATATATATATATATATATATATATATATATATACATGCGGAAAACTCACAAAGTATCGCGTGAGTAAGCAATAAATGCAACAAAGGCCAGAGGGAAAATTAATACGAGGATTCCAAGTACTTTCGAACCTTATTTCGAAAGTACTTGGAGTCCTCGTATTAATTTTCCCTCTGGGCTTCGTTACATATATGTATATATATATATATATATATATGTATATATATATATATATATATATATATATATATATATATATATATACATGCGGAAAACTCACAAAGTATCGCGTGAGTAAGCAATAAATGCAACAAAGGCCAGAGGGAAAATTAATACGAGGATTCCAAGTACTTTCGAACCTTATTTCGAAAGTACTTGGAGTCCTCGTATTAATTTTCCCTCTGGGCTTCGTTACATATATGTATATATATATATATATATGTATATATATATATATATATATATATATATATATATATATATATATATATATATATATATATATATATATATAACTTTGGCCACAATTATGGGGCAGGAATGAAAAATTGAAGAATATAATTGAAACTCATTTATTTCAGACTCGATATAATGCGTTTTTGCATATTGGAATAAGTGGTTGGGACAACCTTTTTCTATTCAATGTGTGGTACTAACATTTGTACCTACTTTTTCAGTGATTATCCTATTGTAAACTTACAAGTGCTAAATTTGTGTTAAAATTTGCCTCCCAAGAAACAGATTCCTAAAGCTCACAGAGTTCAAATCATTGCATTGTTTAGAGAGGGATTATCCCAACTCAAAATTGCAAGAAAATTGAAATGCTTGAGAAAAGATGTCCAGACAAACATTAAAAAGGAAGAATGAGACCAATTCTCCCAAAACCCGTGATGGTCAAGGTTGCAAAAGGTGTACAACTCTGAGGGAAGAGAGGTTCCTGAAAAGGAAATCTCTGGCTGAAAGGAAAAAAAACCTCTACTGATGTAGCTGCTGAGGTTCAGGCAGCGATAAACAAAAATATATTAAGACGAACAGTGAAAGGAAGGTTATTAGAGATGGGCTTAAAGGGTGTAAGGCTAGAAAGAAACCGTGGCTGTCTCAAGTGAACAAGAAGAAGCGATTGTCTTGGGCATAAGAGAATGAATATTAGACTAATGATGATTAGGCTAAGATATTTTGGTATGACGTAGGTTCTCCACATTAGTTTTTACCAGTTTATTACACTTGTACACATTTTGATTGGATACTACAATTTTTATTGGGTACCAATAATGATCATTAAAATTTTTATTTCTCCTTAGAACTTTGGAACCTCTGGAGCTGTTTATGTTCGTCGAAGAGTTGGGGAAGTTTATGATCCGAGATATGTTGTCCCAACAGTCAAATTTGGAGGTGGCGGTCTAATGGTTTGGGGCTGCATGTAGTCTTCAGGTCTAGGATTATTGTTCAGTTGTGAGGGCAGAATTAATTTCAACACCTACGCCAGCATGTTAGACCTGGTTAGGTAAAATTTTCAAAGATGCCATACCAGATGGTGTAATCTTCCAAAAAGACAATGATCTATGCCACACATCTAATCTCAAAGGTTTGGTTTGAAAAGAAAGGGGTGACTTTGATGGAAGCTCCCCCCGCCTAATATCCAGATCTCCTCTGAATTGAACATTTGCGGTCAGACTTGGGCACAAGAGTGAGGGTGCACAAATGTTGCTAAAAAAGTTAAATAACAGCTAAACTGATGAAGCGTGGCAGAAAATTGAGCCACCACCTGTGCCAACTTAGTTTCAAGTGTGCAAAAACACATAAAAGCGGTTATAAAAGCAAAAGGAGGACGCATTAAATATTGATAGAATATACGCAAAAATGTTTATTTGTATTATGGCAAGTATTAAATAAATGAGCTTCATTTATATTCTTCACTTTTTAATACCTGTAATTTCGGCCAAGGCTGTATATATATATATATATATATATATATATATATATATATATATATATATATATATATATATATATATAAATATATATATATATATATATATATACATATATATATATATATATATATATATATATATATATATCTATATATATATATATATACACACAGTAGTGTGCCAACTAGTTCGTACCGTAACAAATTTTGGCAACACTAATGAATTTGCAGGGGGAGGGGGGTCTGTGCAGAATAGTGTACTAGTAACATCTGGCAACTGTTTTGTTGTGCCCTAGCTACACTAAGCCCGACAGTGCTACACCAGAGCTTGTGGTGGATGATTTTTGCTGGGAGCGTGCTCCGTGGTGTACTTGCTTCTGCTGGAATATTCACCTTCCAATCAGGTAGATTTCTGAGGAAATGGAGGTAACAAAGTCTACTGTTGGTGACATTGTTGATGTTCTCAACAATGTTCTCAATCCCTATAGCTATTGTCTGTGTTGGATCTCTGACATTCTTGAATTAGCATACGACTAGTTGACTGGTGAATATCCAACACTGTGACAAGGAAAATATGGAAGAAAACGAAAGACAACACTTCCCGATGACAAGGCTCTCATCGGAAATAGTGAGAAGGATCCCAAGAAAATCAGTAAAGACCTCCAGAAAGATTTGTCTTTAGCTGGTGTAAATGTTTCTTCTTCAACCGTCCGGCGAAGGCTCATTGAAGTTAGCAGACTTGCTAGAAACCGGTATGTAAACAGTTATTGACTTCTGCTATGAAGACAAAAACAAAACGTCTTTGCTGGGCACGCAAGTATGCTGGATGTAATGTAGCTGACTGGAAAAAAGTTGTTTTCCGACTAATCGCATTTTGAAGTAAATGGGCATAGGTCAGTGGTAGTAAGACGAGGCAAAGATGAATTACTTCCTGCCAGGACACATTCAACAGGCGCAAAAAATAACCACCTAAGAAGATGTTTTGGGGTTGTTTTATCGCTAAAGGCCTAGAGCGGCTTCTTACTATTGAGGGATTGATGACCTGCGTTAAATACAAGGCAATCCTGCATACTTACTTATTCCCGCGATGCAGGAAAACTTTCCTGATAGAGGCGGCATTTCCCAAATAATGTGCACATTCTTCGAAAAAAAAGTGGAATTACCGTTATAGATTGGCCTGGAAATTCTCCTGACTTAAACTTTATCGAGAATCTATGGGCTATAATTAAACGTAGAATCAAAAAAAACGACTGTTTGACGATGCAGAAGATGATTTGTGTTGTTATCAATGTCTGGTACTATAACGAATAATAATACTAAGTCTTTATAATGCACCCTTCAGGGCTGTTAGCCCTCACAGAGGGCAGGTTGTGTAGCGAGTGTAGAGAAAGTTTATAAGGAAGAGACGTGTAAAAGTAGCAAGGGAGGGAGAGGATCGGACTTCGGCAGGAAGAGAATTCCAAAGTCTAGGAGCACAAACTAAGAAGGAACGGTCACCCATCGAGCAGAGGACAGAACAAGGAGTGTTTAGGGTGGGAGCGAGGGAGCGAGGAGTTTGACGAAGGGAGAGGGCAGACGAGAGATAAGGCGGAGCCTCAAGTTTTAGGGCCGTCGAAGGGACAAAGAAGTGAGATTCACTAGAAGAGAATTGCAGTAGTCTAAGCGTGAGGTGACGAAGGCTTGAATAGCAGTCTCAATGCTTCGTCGATCAAAATAGGATAGAACACGTGAAAAGTTGCAGAGGAAACCGACGGAGGACTTACAGATACAATGTGCGGTTTAAACGAGAGTTGCTCGTCGAAAATAACACCAAGATTACTGACGGTAACAGAAAAGGCGACATTGGTTTCCCAAGGTTAAGGGAGGGGAAGAGAGCTTTAGATTTCTCCACCATCGAAGCGGTACCAACAAGGAGAACTTTAGTTTTATCGTGGTTAAGTTTGAGAAAGTTGGCAGACAGCCATTCGTTTATAGGGGTGTAGGCTGAAACGATCTTAGTAATTGATTGCGCAAAAGACACAGGGGATGACGAAAGGTATATCTGATTGCCATTAGCATAGAGGTGAAAGGATTTTTGGCCCGAGTGGAGATCACCTGACTGATGTCGTCAGCGTATTGCACATTCATGCAGCTTAGTCTTAATGGAAGTGGCATTCTGGTGTGTACATCGAGTACAAAGTGGGACTCAAGCACCTCCCTTGTAGGACCCCAGTTTTTAGCTGGAATTTGGGTCCTACGTGGTATTCGATGCCAATTTACGCCTCTCTGTTTGTTACGTAGTTAGCCAGGATTCTCTCCATCCGGTAGCCGAGATCAAGTTGGAGGAGTTTGTATTTTAACCCATCCACCCATACATACCTTGTCGAAGGCTTTCTCGACGTCCCGGAGTACCACGTCTACATATACTTTTTCAGATTTTGCCTATGCGATCTGCTCGGTTATGATTGCGAGCGCCATAGTTGCGTATCTTCTCTTCCTGAAACCGTACTGGTGCTCGTTGTATTTCCCTGAGTTTTCTAGGTATTCCACCAGTCTCGTATTCAGCATTTTCTCGAATACCTTTCCCAGAAAATTAAGCAGCGATATCGGTCTGTAATTTGAAACTGATGTCTGTGTTTTTCCTGGTTTGTGAAGGAAAACCATCTTCGCTACTTTAAAGATTCGTGGTTATGCACCGATATTCAGGAATGCATTGACTAGATCTTTAATATATATTAGTATCTTTGCAGGGGCTTTTTCGTAGTTTTGTTTTGTGAGCCCGGTTTTTCCGGGTGCCTTTTGTTTAAAGGTCGTGATTTTACTTCCTCCGGAGTGATTACAGCTCCTAATCCCGTGTACTCGTCCGTACTCTCATCGACTCTTCTAAGTAATGTTATTCTTCCTATGTTTCTTCTTAGGTTTTCGATGACCATTTCTTCTGTTTCTCTGTCGAATCGTTCATTATCTTCTTCTATTGTATAGACTTTTTCCCAATGTCCTCTAAACTTCTCTTCTATTTTCACTTTGCGTTTGAGGTATTCATCTTGCTCGTTTTTTATTTTTAATTCCCCGCTTCTTTGCTGTTTGTACCGAAAATTCTTATTTCCGAATATTTTTCTTGCAGTTTTCTCGCTTTCTTCTTCATTTCTTTTGTCCACTTTGGATGTGGTAGAGTTCTGTATTTGATTTTTGGCACCCTTGCTTCGTCTACTTTCTGTATATTTTCGATTAAGTTTCTGGTTATTTCCTTTAGTTCGTATATGCTTTTCCCGTTCAGTTCTGGCTTTTTATGGCTATTTAACATAGCTGTGTATGTTTGCCAGTTCGCTTTCCTGTAGGCTTTTCGAAGTTTGATTGGGACTTATATCTGGTTTTGATTTACAGTTACCAAAACTCCGATATGGTCGCTACAGGGAATGGGTACGGTTCAATATAAGCATTATACTGGAAGTTCTCTGTCGTCATTATTATTTGCGGTTTAGTTGAAGCTCCTTTGGTGATATATGTTTGGAATTCCGGGCCTATTTTTTTTAATATATTTCTGTCCATTATTGTTTCTAGGTTCCGCCCTACGTTGTTGTTTGTGCGGTACCCTGATTCTGGAAGCCTGGTGTTGAGGTTCAATAGGAGAATTGATGGGTTGTTTTTGTGTAGTAGCTCCATAAGAGAGTGTATTGGGATATACGAGAGACGGGGTGGTTGGTAGCCTGCCATATTGTGATCGGAGTGTACCCCATTTCGATAGTAGCGGCTATGTAGGCTTCGTCTATTTCCCGTTCTTGCGTGTATACCAAGTTTCTCTTTATTGCGATGGCCGTACCATCGTGCCTTTTCCCGGTGCGATTTGTTTTTATTATATGGTAGTTTGACATTTTCATGGTTTCTTCCTCTTTTATTCTGTGCTCCGAAATTGTGATCACATCAGGATCTAGTTTCCTAAAAATATTTACATATTGTGTGCTTTTGTTTTTCCAGCCGATGGTGTTAATGTGAAGGATCTTTAGCTTTTTCTTCGGGTATCCATAATTTGTTATATTTCCTTTTGTACGTACTTGCTTTTTATTTTGGAGTTCTTCCATCTTCCATTTTCTATCCTTTCAAATGTGTCCTTTTTTATTATTTTCGTGTCCTGGGGGTAGATTCTAATTCGGTTCTCTTGATTCAGTTTCTGTATTGCTTTTTCGTCGTGATCGGTAACAAAGTTCCATTTACAGGTTCCTCTTTCTAGCCGGAGATGCCGTCTCCTCGAGGGAATTAAAAAACAGCGGCTGCGTCATACCATACACTGAGACGGTTGCGTGTCCCTCAATGGTCTTGGGGCCCCCCACAGGCGGAGTTGTCATACTTCCCTGCAGAGGGTGCAGCCCGGCCCATTGTCCGGGTTGCTCTGGTACGGGTATCTGACAGTGGGCTGATCCACAAACCTTTCTCTTTCCGTACCCCCAATTATGCATATGCTAATGCTCTGCATAGTTGGGATGAGGTTGAATATCAGCCACCTTTAGCTTAGACATTGTGCCTTGGGTGTGGGACAGGGGATGGGGTCTTTAGGCAGTCATGGTGAAATTTATGACGGGCCTAAAAAAAAAGTAATTCTCTCTTTTAAGTACCCCCTTGTATTGGAGGATTTTGGGTGTGGGAGAGAAAAGGTGATAGAGACAATAGATGAAAATGAAAATGAGGTTAAATATGATGAAAATAAGGTGAGCGGTGGCTTCCACCTGAATCTCGTATTCGAGTAAATATCCTCGTGTCGATTTCTTCCGAAAGTAATCCGTAAAAAAAAAATCTTCTAAAAATTCTTCTTCGATCGAGAATGTGCTGAGATTTTGGCGGGCGTCTGCTTTACGAAGCTTAACGTGAGTCGTATATCAGCAATCCAAGCGGCGAATTCTCCGATTCTAAATGAGGTTATAGAAGTATGGGGAGAGAGAAAATGATAACATGAGAGGGTTTTTTTTAAGTGGGCTGGGGGTGAGTAGAGGGAAATTGGTTTATAGATGTGATGATGAATATGAATATGATCAATTTCCAGTTCACTGGCTGATCTCTTTGGCTTTATGGGTTCTTTTGTCTTGACTTTTCTTCTTAGCTTAGGTGGGACCTTTGCAGGTGCGTTGATTCTAATTTTGATGATAAATAATCTTTCTCTTAATATAAATCTTTTCCTTATATCTGTTTGTTTCTTCTAATTTGTTTTTCTGTATTTTTATTGTATTAGTCTCTTGTGACTATTTGGGGCATTCATGCCTCTATCTTCTTAATTTTCTTTGCTTGGAATTCCATATTGGGTTTTCTTGTTGATTTCTCACCTTTTTATTTGTTTGTGGCCAGTTATGTTTAAATAGTCAATTCCTCCTGATCTAGGTTGATCCTATTGCTGAGGAATAACTTAGTTATGGTTTCTTGAGAGTTTTCTAGTTTGAGTTTGCTTTGACGATTCCTTGTTTGCCTTTGGTCCATTCCCCGTTCGTTACTCTTTCAAATAATTCGTTTCTTAGTATTTTGACGTCATTGGGGTAGACTCTGATTTTATTTTCTTCTAAGAGTTTTCCGATGCTTTTTCCTCGTGGTTAGAAACGAAGGTCCATTTGCATGTCCCTCGTTCTATACCCTTTTTCACGTCTATTGGTTTCAGTTGTCTTGGGAGGGGGTATGCTTCATGTACGAAGACCTTGAAATTGAAGTTGCGGGCTTCGTACCGCCATCCCCCTTCGATATCGAAATTGTCTTCTTCAGAGTCGGTTGTCCAATCCGTTTCGGTTTCCGTCGGTTTGGTATTCTTTTTCGTCTTCCTTTGTTCTTTAGTTTCTTTCCTTAATTTTTGATCGGTATTTATATCTTCTGTTTCGGTGTCTTTTTTAGTCTCTTTGAAAATGAAAGGCGGATTGCAAGTACTTTCAAACTTGTGAAAAAAAGATTGTACAAAGGTGTTATATATATGAGAAACAACATAATAATGCCCAGCCCATGTTCAACGAAAGGACACAGAATAGAAAATTATTATCAAAGCCGAGCTTAGATACCGGATATGAAGTATAAAGCCAAATAGATAAGGTCTACTTCCGGATATTCCAACTGTGAGCAAAGAATGTAGATATTTAGGTCACTAAGATAAATATATACACACCTAATTGTGAATACATAAAAATAAACGAGAGAAACATAACTAAATTAATAAATGAAAGGGCTAAGATTTAAAATGGACAATTTCGTTATAAATAGGCCTTTTAATAACAGGGACCAGTTTAAAGAGACCGGGGGATATATTAAAATTAAGGAATGCGCCGTGGACGATATATAGCAGCTTTGTAAAATTTTTCGTTATTCCTTGAGAATGAACTGAACAAGTTCGAAAGTACTTGGAATCCGCCTTTCATTTTCCTATGGGATCTTTTGCATTTATTGCTCACTCGCGTTGCTTTGTGAGTTTCTCATATCTTCACACACATACACACATACACATACACACACATATATATATATATATATATATACCCCTGCGGGGTATCCCCCGCAGGGGGATATTCTGTCGACAGTAATGATCAAAATTTCCAGAATGATCTATATATATATATATATATATATATATATATATATATATATATATTTATCCATTCGTTTTTAAATTTTACATGATAGGAATAATTATTATAATATTTAAATTATTACAGATTTATTAAAGATTAAGTAAGCATTTCTGTTCCAGTGCTTTCCTTCGCTCAATCCAAAATCTTACTTTGTTCCTTTTCTGAAAGGAGGTGAGTTTAGGTCCCTGTAGCTTTGCTATTCGATCACAAGTGTAAAATGATAAGAAATATGGTTTATATAGATGATGATATGTAATTATAATCTATTTCGTGATATTATTGTGGCAGAAATAAATGTTTGAATCTTTTGCAATTCTAGAAATGGTTTCTTTCAAATTTACGCGTGCAACCATTGTTGCTCTGCACCAAAGTGACTTAAAATACAAGGAGATAATTGCACCATATTTGCGATCATTAATGACTTTAAAACACTGGTTACACTTCTCTAAAGAAGTGTTTGAACTTCCAAGAGCTTCAAATCATCCCCAAGTCGTCCTCCTGGTAAGATCCAAGCTCAAGGATCTGGTTGCCTTCAGTGACAAACTAGTTCACGATTAGAAAGAATCAGCTGTGAACTCTTAAGCGCGGACAATGAGGCGGACACTATTTGACTAAGGTATCAAAACGAAGAGGGATGCAAAGAAGCCTTATTTTACTAAAAGTAATGGACTGTGGAAGACTGAAGCAAAGTGATATTTTCTGAGGAAGCTCATTTCTTCTTGTTTGTTTGGAGCTTCTGCAATATCTCTCTTTAGGAGGAGCAAAAAGAGTGCACTTTCACGTGTCCTGTGTCGTGGCTACGATAAAGCAAACGCATACTCTTTAGATCTCTTGTTGCTTCTAATCTAACGGAACACAAGCACTAGCATTTTTGCCCAAGAACACATTCATGAACTCAAAATATTACCAAAACGTGCTTCATAAATACTTATTATCAAAGGGTTAGGACATACTAGGGGATGATAACTGGATGTAACAGCATGAGGGCACACCATTTCGCAAAGCTGAAAAGTAAAAACGTTCTGGGGTGCTATTAACATCAAACGTTTGGGACCTATGCACGGGAATTTTCCAGATTCGAATCAAATAGGGAATTTGTGGGCAATATTCAAACTAGTGGTTGGTAAAAAGAAGCCACCCTAATGTGAGCAGTTGTGGTTGCTTGGGAAACAATATAAGGATTAAGATGTCATCAAAAATTTCGTTTTCTTTAGGCCTAAACAAATTAAGGCTGTCCTGAAGAACTAGGGACATCATTGCAAATATTGATTGCGCGCATCAATTGAGTGTGTTTATTAATAAAATGAGTTTAGGCTATAATTTTTTGTATATTTCACCTGCAAATTATGATACAGACAGACTAAACAAAATGCAACGTTTGATTAGTTCTATTAATTTTATTACATGAAAGAATATAGTAGTCTCAAAACGTTTGCCCATCACTTTGGGCTTTTTCACCTGGTAATTAGACAAGGGGCACGTCCTCCCGGCATGATGGAAAAAGTGAAGGCCTCGTTACTTCGATTGCATGAACTTTATGACGGGGCTTAGAGAAGATGGTGGTATTTCTAGTTCACTGCACATGGTACCTGCAGGGATTTAACGTCCTCTAGAGATAACCCATGCCAAGGGGTATGGAGAATAATAGGTGATCCCCCACCCTACTCCTTACTGAGCCCACCTATTGTTACTTCTCTTCTTTACATACGCTTGTCTACCCAATTCCAACATTTTTCTTACTATCTAAAGAGGTTCTTTTGGTTCTGCCAACTTTCTTCCTCTTACCATAACCTAGGCAATTGGCAGGATATACCTTAAAGTCCCTACTTGATGCAAGGACAGAATGTTCCACGGCTGAGGTAGGTGTTGGGTATGGCGTATACTGGGTATTCAACTCTGTTCACCGTTTCCACTGCCCTAATAAGATGGTTACTCCGGCACCATTACGGCGGTTCGAGTCGTTGATGCCAATCTTAGCCCGAATCTCTAGGCCTAGTATGTGTAAATGATCACACTCTAGAATTCCCTGATCCTTTCAAGGGATTGGGAAGTCTAGGTATAGTCACAGTATAGTATCTCCCATCATGCAACTTTTTTCTTTTTCGCCTATACATATATGGCGCATCGAGTCAGATTCAAGCGACGCCTCGTTTCACCGAGGTGATGCGGAGGACTAGGCCTCTCGAAGCACCTCTTTTACCCTCGGACGGACCCCGCCTTCCACCATATGATTGAGATAAAAGAGTTTCCTCTTTACCTTCTTCTGAGTTGCTTTTGGGCGGCACGATTTCAAAAATTTCCCCATTGCCTTAAAGACTGCTTTTTCTCAGGGGCCTCTCCAAAGCTCTTTTCTGTCTAAAAGTGAAGAGAGGGAAGAGAAATTCCACCTTGCCCCCTTGCTTAGAACCGTATCTAGAACTTTACTTTGTACCAGCGGCAGAGCCCACGCCCCTTTTCATTTTCAAGTGGTTCCTAGAGCAAAAAATGTTCACTGCAAAGTTTCGCAAGGAGTCGTGGTTCTGGTGGTCATAGCTTAATCAGGAGAACCTCCCTTAAAGGATACAAGGTTGGTGGTCTCTATGGCACTATGCCCCACTCTATTAGAGCTAAAGCTGTAACTTTTCTGAGAGCAATTATGCCTGTTCCCTCCCTTCTTCCAGATAGGGGTCGACATGCCGGTAGAAACGGCAAACTTTACTCAGATATGCCGAGGGAATATTTTTATTTTGATGCCAGGTTGGGATCCCCAAAACCTGTGGGCTGGTTGCCAGAAGGAATCTCCTCTCCAATGTAGACCAGAACCCAGAGAACCCTCTTTTAAGGTGGTAGGTTCTTCCTCTAAGGTAAACATGACTCGGTAAGAGATACTCCTCCCCACTCTAGCTCCGACTCTGTACAAGATCATCCAGAGGCAGCATTGATCCCAGACGACCAAAGTAGAGAGGACTGAGTCCGTCGGTGGAAACCCGGACCAGACAATTTATTTCCCATTTTGGAGAAGGATAAGACTGAGGTGGGTATTCTGACCGAGGGATCCATTCCAATTAGAATGGATCTCGACAATACCAAAAATAAAAATAATCAATCTCTCGGGGGGGTGAAGGGGCACAGGAGCTAAAGCGTTTCCCGCTGATTCCAAAAAAGGTACTACTAACATAGAGACACCCTAGAGTGAGGAAGTGGATATAAAAAAGGTCAACAGATCAGACTCGCTTGCTCTCAATTATTCTGACTTAGGACTTTATGACCCTATGACTTTACGACCTTCAAAACTTTCAATAATTCCAGACTAACCTTGGTAGGACTATAGCAGTTATATAATTTGAAAGTGAATATAAAACAACATAGGGGTTTCAAATCTCGTTAGAATCGGCCGAAGAGTTACGACTGAAAAATCTCTGAACAATAGCAATGTGCGCAGACCTTGAGAGGCCAGGGATCCTCAAATAAGTGTTACCCTGTGTCTAGAAACCTGCCAGCTTCAAGTTCCATCAGCGTCAGACTCACGACAGGATACTTGTTAGAGAACCAAATCTCACCCGATTCTCGCAACGAGTTGCGACTTTGCTGCACTATGAATTTCGAAGTCGCAAAGTCAAAAGTCGCAACCATTTTGAAAAAGTCGCACCGCCAATTTTGCCGCGACTTTGAACAGGAGCAAAGACGATTTTTTTTAAAGAAATTGCCACGGCTGTTTTAAGTCAATTTTAAAGACCGATTTGGCTAAAAATGTCATATTTGAGTTGGTAACATCTAACTTTATTTGCCAGGCGGCTATGACCGTCCTATACGGATAATTAATAAAATATTAACGCACACAAGATTGAACTGAAGTTGGCTGCTATGGAAACAATGCCAGTTCTCTCTACCATAAACATAAGCGTTCGGGTCAATTTGGGCCCATCACTTTTTCTAACAAATTATTATCAGTTGTTAACTTTCGTTTTAGTAATCCAAATAGTCATAACATTTACCTATACTGAGTTTATACCTGTAGTATTTTGTCCACCAATTTTGGTTACCATGTATTTTCTTTGTCAAATGTTATAGAAGATGTGGTAGAAATACAAGTGTTCTGATCTTTTTTTGTCGGTTGTGGAAACATACTTTTGAAACGTTTCATGCAGGGATACCCTCAATGGTTTGCATTTTAATGAAAGAGAATAAGTTAAATGACGTTTTCCTATTGGCAATTAATCATAAGTTGAATAATTCACAAGAATAACTAACAAAAAGCCCAGAGTTTTTCATTATATCCAAAATTATTAATCATGGCCATTTTATTATATATATTTTTTTACTTAAATCTATAAAATAAGTTGTGAACTTCATAGGAAATTTATCAATATTTACCATTATTAATTGAGATCCTTCATTCCAATATTTCTACTGGTATACGCAACCAATTCTCTCCCCAAATCCAATTAAGTTAATCCCGTCAATCTGCCCCTTTTTCATTAAAGCACTCGTTCAAAAAAATCCCATTTCGTGTCAAATCCAATGATGAAATTATGCGAAATACTGGAGTATTTGAATATCGACCCGCGCCTCATTTGATTTTGCCCCCTCTTTTACAATTAACGATTTAAATTTCATATTTCAATCTCCATTTAACATTAAGTAGCAAATCTTTCACCTGCATGATATTGTACAACTCTAACATGGTTCAGAATTTAATATTTTATTTGAACGAGTTTTTTCTTCCTTGCCTTGTGAAAGTAGGAAGAACACTAGTATTATATCGGCTTACTTGATCCCTGGGGCGAATTTGCCGTCTTATTGCTACGACTGACACAATTTCATCTTTACACTCTCGGTCAGGTAGTCCTTCGGGCCTCGAACGTGTCTAAATGTGTCCAGGATTAGTTTCGTTTGTTTATCTTCTAGCATTTCTTGTGGCGATGATTCCTTCCCTATTCCCCTAGCAAAACTTATATTTTACTTCACTCTTGCTTAAGATTTATGCTTAACTATCAGTTCTTCTATGTGCTACTACAAACATAATGCGTAGTATTAAAAATGTCTAGTTTATTAGTTCTGTATTTTTATGGTATCTTAGTTTTAAAGTTCCTCATACATGCTTTTTCCCGAGGGATCCTAACCTTGTTTTCTGGTCTAATTTCCTTTTCACTGCTACCATCCAGTGTGGCAGGTTTTTGCCATTAAACATAGTTTTCTTCCCTTTCTATAACCCATAACTCTTATTTTTATTATGTAAATGCTTCTTCGTTTTTATCTACTTTAAAAATTTAGCAAATATTAGTATTTTTTGCCTTGGCCAGATTGTGATTTATAGCGACTCACAAAGAGCCCTGAGGGATCTCTAGGCATTGGAATCTCCGCATCCCCTGGTTCGCGATATCCGTGGCGCCACGGTTTTGGCGAGCCGGGCGGATATCGAGATTATCTACTGCTGGTTCCTGGACATGTGGGAATTGCGGGGAATGAGTGCGCTAATGAGGGCGCCAAAGAGTCCGCGAGGTCTGGACGACCAGACCAACGTTGCGCTCTTCCTCACAGAAGAGCCAGAAATACGCGCAGCTCTCTGGGCTGCTTAGCAAAGAAGATGGGAGACGGTCGAAGGGAACTTAAAGTTGCGTGCCATTGCGCCGCGACTGTTCCCATGAATCTACCCATCAATGCTGTGAGGGCTTTAGGTTGCTTTCTGTCGTCTGCAAACTGGACACCTCGCGGGACGCACCGCCATTTAATGGAGTGCTCCCCTGCACCTTATTTCGATGACTGCGTTATCCCCAGACTGTTTGGCACATCCTTGTTGAATGTCCCATTCTGGTTGATCTTTGCGCACGTTACTGGTCCCAGTAGCGGAACGAGCGGGGTCGCTCCATGCTTGTCCCTTGTACTCGGGACTAGTTCGTGTGCACCGACATACGGACTACACGACATTTTGGAGGAGGCTGGCCTCCCCTTGTTTGTTGTAGGTCGCATGTTCCTGCGCCAGGGGGCAGCGAGCCTACCCCCGACCCGGAGCCCGCTTCCTTCTTGTTACCTTTTTGCTTTGTTTTTTTTTTGCTGTGTTTTTAACTTTTGTCCTTTTTATCGTTGTTTTTTACATATTGCTATTTGTTTCTGAATATAGACTAGCAGTAGGCTGTGGTGAGTACGGTAACTTATGCCTAAGTAGGCAGACCCCAGATGGGTTCCTAAAATTAAAAAAAAACCTTGCCAGAGTTATTTTCATTAATTTAGTCTTAACAAACTTTATTTTCTGTCCGAGAGTGAAGCGAATTTGCGATGTTTCTGTGATTATTAAATGTCTTCTAAATTAAAATGTCTTCGGTCGAACATTGTTGGTTACTTTGACTGTACCATGAGGTAATATAGATCTTTTTTTTCTCCTCTTCTTATATACGAGTCCTGAATAGCTCTTCGAACAATTAGGTTTGAGGAGCCAATTAACTTCTTCCTTTATTCTTTAGATATTTATTCTTCGAAATGAAAGAAAGACAAAAAAAGAATTATTTATCACAGTATTTGTAGGAAAATCTAGAGTTTATTCCTTACTCTCGTCTTTCCGTGTCTAACTTAATATTCAATTGTTGTTGTGTAAAACAGATATATTTCTATAGTTCATGCAATACTTGCAATGGTTGAAAAGCTTCCAAATGGTCATATTGAACGAAATCATGAAGTTATTATAGCGATGAGTAGCACTGCCTTCACAGTGCAGGCCTGGGAGAGGCTCGTCATAATGCTGGCACATTTGCCCTCCCCCCATAAAAACCTTGATTGCGTTAAGTTAGGACGGGGGTCTCCAAACTACGGCCCGCAGGCCATATCCAGCCCACGAGGTCAGTTCATCCGGCCCGCCACAAATCATCACATACATCAAAAATGAAGTATGCGTATGTGAAGTCAGCCCATCGAACGAGGCTGATTGATGAACATTTAAAAGCAATTCTCTTGATTAGATGCAGCAATTACAAAGAAAATATTAATGATATCTTAAAAGCTAAACGCGAGTTTCACAAATCTCACTAACTTTTTTTCTGCTTAGTTTGTGAGACTCGGATATGTACGCACTGGGTATGATAATACTATCTTATCGCTAACGATGCCTTCTTTGATAACTTTTTAGTCAATAAATATGTCTGTTGTCTTTATTTTTTGTTTATTTTGTATTTTGTGTATTGGTAAATAAATATGTTGGTTGTTTTTATTTTTGTGTATTCACCATATTGTATTGAACAAAATGGTTATGCGGCCCGCGCTCGTCATTCTCTCAGTTATCTGGACCACTGTGAAAAAAGTTTGGCGACTGAGTTAGGAAGTTCTTTCTTATCTTACATATTTACTGGACCTCTTGAACTATGTGATTGCTATTTTTTAATTGATTACATCATCACCTAAATGACAAAGTTTATTCTTATTAAAAGGAGGTGGAAGTGGTTATCCATTCATATATTTCATCAAAACAGAATGAATACCTTGAGGCTCCACTATATATTTCGTCTTCCCTCTCCCGTCGTCAAACTCCTCGAGCACTCCGGTCTAACCTCGCTTCCCTCTTGAATACTCCTCGTTCTGTCCTCTGCTCGATGGGTGACCGTTCCTTCTCAGTTTGTGCTCCTAGGCTCTGCAATGCTCTTCCTGCCGAAGTCCGATCCTCTTCCTCCCTTGCTACTTTTAAACGTCTCCTGAAGACTCATCTCTTCCGTATTGCCTTCTCTTCCCTGAAAACTTTCTCTACACTCGCTACACAACCTGCGCTCTGGGGGGGGGGCTAACAGCCCTGAAGGGCGCATTAGAAATACCTATTATTATTATTATTAAGAAAATGATCCACTCATTAGTTAAAGATTATGAGATCAATATCAATATTGATTGAAATATGCTAAATAAATCATTTTTCTAAAAAGAAAATTGGCATTTCTTTTAAAACCACCTTAATTTCTTTACAACCTATTTGAAAAAATGAAGTCTTTGTAGCGACAAACTACTCAATGAAGTTTTCCTTCAAGCTTTGCACCGGATAAGCGACAAAGTGCGTCAGTAGAAGAGTGAAAACAATTCGTAGTCATTAGTCGGAATTGGATATATCCCAGGGAGAGCTGAATAGATATAGGGGCGAAGGGATGGAGGGTGTAATGGGATGGACCAGCAAATATATTTCGGTAGACTGATTTAAATTGATAGAGTAAGAGAATGAGAATTGTCATTTGCACTTTACCTAATTATCTGCTCCTTCGACCCTTTCCTATTAAAGGCGTTCATTTGCTCAGTAACGATGGTCTCTCAGATGCTCTTTAACAGTTTTTTAAGAGGCTACTGAAGATCCACTTCTGCCTTAAAATGCCACAATGAGAGGAAAGGGGAAAACAGAAGCATTCTTTCCCCTCTTTATTACGTTCACGTTCATGTATGGCAATAGACATAATAACTCATGTGGCCAAATGTGTTCCGCTTAATTTTGCCTATAATTAATCTGTAGAATTTGGTAAAACTTTGAGAAGTGATTTAGATTGTAATTTTACTAAATTGTCACCAAATTGTGCACAGTTTCCTATTTGATGTAAAAGGCCATTTACTCGGACGCCCTGACACGTAATGCGGCAGTTGAAGGCTTAAGCAATTCGCCTTTTCATTGTTCATTTACTCGGTAATTCTGGACACCGAATGATTACCAAACATGTATGTTTCTCTCATGAAGTACAAAGTTGTTTTTACATCTATGCTTTCGATTGTCTTTGGCCCGAATTATAGAAAAAAAAAATAATGAAAATACTTATTGATTACCAACACAAGGACATTAATTCACTACTAAATTGGGTTAACTTCTAAAGAGTCATACACCTTCCAGTATCTACCACCACAAATAGGTTAGCATTGAATGAGTAACAGTTCAAAGGGAGACTTAACAACCCTTCTGAATTTACTTGTTACAGGTACTATTAGGACGTTCTATAATACTCCTTAAGGACAAAGCTTGGATCTTTTCTGTTTGGCAGCGGGCAATGTTTTGTACCAAATTTTCTCCAACGATGCAGTTTTGATGCTGGATACGAATATAACATTTATTTTGGGGAGAAATGAAAGGAGGTATTATAAAAATACAAAATTTAGTGCGCACTAGTTTAGAACATTATTCTATAAACAATTATGATTATATACTGGGGGCTATGCTCCCCAGACTCCCCAATTGATTGAAACACAGGATGATTTTAGGGGGGTCCCCCTGCAGTGCTAAACCCCCCACGAGCAATCCCCTTGAATTTACTCCAAAAAAGTGAAACATATTGGAACACGGTGGTACCCACGGTGAGATGCTCGATTCCTACTTATGTGAATTTATGTGGCGAAAACATAATAGAAATGAAAATTTGTTTAATCAAATATTATGGGATACTTATATCTAAATACAAATGAATGTTTGAAGAAATAATAAAGGGAGTGAACAATAATATTGAGGAATCATATGGCAGTTTAAGTGCGTTTCATTTCCATTTCGTTTTTTCCCAAAGGTTTGGGACAAACCAAAATTTACAGTTTGAAATTTCTTTTTTTTAGATACTTCCTTTCATTTCACCAGAAAACAAATATTATATTCGTATTCAGTACCCAAAACTGCATCGTTGGCGAAAATTTGGTACGAAAAACCGCCTGCCGCCAAATAGAAAAGACCCCAAAGCTTGGTAGGAATTAAAATGGGTTTATAAGAAACAAATAACCTAACCTAACTCCATTCTTATGTCACAATTTCGAACGTATTTATTTCACTCATTTGTGTGTTACACTTTTAAATGGGTTTCCATCAAATATTTTCTTTTCGATAGTCTATGCCTCTTTCACCCATTTTCACCTTCCCTAACTCTACGAATAATGGGAAAAAACATCGCAATGGGGAATTTTTAAAGATTATGATTTTTCACACGAGGAATTTCTTCGAATATCCCCGAACCCCACTTTTGAGTTTAATGAAGCTCGACGCCAGTCGTTCTCTCGAAATTTTTAGTCGCGTGCACGCGATTCTACAACTTACTATTTACATCCTTAGGCGATCGATCAGATGATAATCATTGAACTTTTCACTGAGTTATTTTGATAATAACATTGTAACTATTCGGTCGATTCTAACAAAATTTGAACCACTTATGTTGTTTTACATTTTTTTAAAATCCTATAATTGCCAAGGTCCTCCCAATTTTAGTCCGAGAATTATTTGGCAATAACATCGTAACTATTCGGTCGATTCTAACGAAGTTTGTAACCATTATGTTGGTTTACATTCTCTTTCGGATCATATAATTGCCAAGGTCCTCCCAAGGTTATTCCAAGAATGAGTTAGCAATAACATCGTAACTATTGGGTCGATTCTAACGAAATTTGAAACCCTTATGTTGTTTTACATTCTCTTTCGAATGATATAATTGCCAAGGTCTTTACAAGTTTAGTCCTGAATTATTTGGAAATAACATTGTAACTATTCGGTCGATTCTAACGAAATTTGAAACCCTAATGTTGCTTTACATTTTCTTTCGAATGATATAATTACCAAGGTCCTAACAAGATTAGTTCGGGAATTATTCAAATAAAACTAACTATGGTTGAGTTGCCCCACCTATTAAAAGTTTTCAAGGTCATATGGTCATGAAAATTGAGAGCACGCGACTTAGGTGTGTTGACTTTGTTTTATGTTCATTTCCCTCTTGTGGCGTAGGCCATTAAAGTTTATGGAGGGATTTGTGAGGGGGTGTTATGGGGGCGGGATAAGTACCTGGCGGTTTAATAATGGGTGTAAAGTGTAAGAGAATGGGTGTATTTTTACTAAGCTTGATCTCTTCATAATTAATATGGGGTATAACGTGCAAGTCTGATCTCTTTCTACTCCACCTTGTGGGAAAACATTGAAAGTTTGAAAGAATAGGTAATATTTTCAATCTCAATTAACTCCCCATTGAATAGAGAAAGGGAGATCAAATGCTCTTTCATGACATTTCCCATGAGGTTTGAACTCATATATTTATTAAATAAAACAAGTTTAATTGTTTTAGAATATTATTTACCTATAAACCAAACATTTGCCTATAACAGAAACAGCTTTATAGAGCTTTATAGGTCAACATGATGCAGAGGTGAAGAAAGAAAGGATGGGAGCACCAACACGTATGATTCAATACCTTAAAAGAAGGGAACGCCAGAGTTCATACATCCTTACCTGATTCTATCTTTTACTTTAAAATTCTACAAAAATGCAAAATAAATCTGTCCTATGAAATACCTTAAAAAGACTATATTGTTAAGCAATCGGGGAATGTATATTTTAAAATGTCCTGGAGAAGGACGGCACAAAAATGTGACGAGAATCCGATATACAAAATATGAGTTCACTATTATTCCTTTTCTAAAAAATTCCACTCATTATATATATATATATATATATATATATATATATATATATATATATATATATATATATATATATATATATATATATAGTGAAATGTGCGTGTGTGTGCCAAAAATCAGTATCCCTTTTACCGATCATCACATCCCCATTCCTAAAAGAAAAGTTGAAAAGCTAAATCTAATCCTATTTTTTTTAGGTACACCGGCTGTCCTTTTTATCCTAGGGTTTCGGACTGGACGTGCCGAATTCATTTACGACGGAAGGAAGGCGGAGATTCTTAATGACCACTACCCAAAAATAAACAAAATAAAAAGAGCGAAAAATATATATTAGAGAAATAAAATTTTGAAGAGGTTTGTATAGATTCATGTATATCTACGTATATTAATGTACATAGTTATATACATATAAATGTAGGGTAAAGAAGAAACTTCCCGCAGAAAAAGGAAAAACATGGATTCCGAGCGCCTTCGCCTTTATTATACAGTCCTTATTCAGGCCTCATTTCATTAATGAGGCGTGTGTAATAAAGAGGAAAGCGCTTCCAGTTTTTTTTCCATTTCCTGTGGGTAATTTCTACCTTTAATGGTGTAACGGAATTTTAGTTGAAATTTCTAAGTGGTCTAAATGACGCCAAGTAGAGGCATTCCCGTCCCCCAATACATCTATAATAATGACCCAATACATCTACTGAATTTGGCGTGATCATTTAGAGGAACTGCTATAAGTGTTCCAAAAAGATAAAGGCGAAAGATTTAGGAGGCCATTTTTAAGCGAACCGGATTTCTCATAAATAGGCTTCATGTACAAGATTGTATATGTAGGGTTACTAATCAGATAGGGAGTCATTCAAGAAAAAAGTTAAAAAAATGATAGAAACTTTAACATTTATATTCATTTTACAAATAAAAATTTAGCCTAAAGACGCTACCAAGTTTTTCAATTCAATGGACATTTCATTATCAGACTGTTTCAATTAAATGCTGGAAAAAAGCTTTCTGCTTAAAATTCTAATAACTATAGATCATATTCTCTGCATATATAGAGAGAAAGAGAAAGAGAGAGAGAGAGAGAGAGAGAGAGAGAGAGAAAGAGAGAGGGAGAGAGAAAGAAAAAGAGAGAGAGAAAGAGAGTCAGTAGGAGAGAGAGAGAAAGAAAGAGAGTCAGTAGGAGAGAAAGAGAGAGAGAGAAAGAGAGTCAGTAGAAGAGAGAGAGAGAGAAAGAGAGTCAGTAGGAGAGAGAGAGAGAAAGAGAGAGGTATAATTATCCAATTCAAGATGTTCCATTTTATGTTTCATAAATTTTATTCTTTTCCTCTATCCATCACTTTCGTATGGGTTCTTTTCCAACTTTTTTTTAATGCTTTCGGTGAATTATATTCAACTTAGTTGATTGCTCCCTTTATTATCGTTCCCCACTTCTCCCGTTTCCTCTCGCATCCTTTAACGGTTTTCCTTCCTTAATGTTATTAATTACATCCACTTTTTTTAATCTAAATTTGAATATATTCCAAAATCCAAAAGTTTATTTTACTAAAGAGAAGAAAGGAAGGGCGAAAAAACCTATCATAAATCAGTTATTTAATTGCAATAGGTCGGATCATTTTTTAAACGCAAGTACGAGAAAGTAGAATAAAATTCCATTAAACTTCCTCTAAAAAGAGAAGCAAACTTCCTGAATTTTAATAAAGAGAATATATTTTACTACACACATTTAAACCTTTGTCATGTAAATTAAAATATTATTATAGGAAGAGAAGGACAGCCGGAGGGCTGCATCTGTCTTTGAGAGCCTAAGCTAATAATGAAGAGGGAAAGAGAAAGCGATGAAGTGAATAGGATAATTAACAAAACTGTCGACAGCTCCATTGAAGTGGAGCTTTTTGAAGGGGAGCAATCAAGATAATTTATTCATATATATATATATATATATATATATATATATATATATATATATATATATATATATATATATATATATATATATATATATATATATATATATGTATATATATATATATATATATATATATATATGTATATATATATATATATATATATATATATATATATATATATATATATATATATATATATATATATATATATATATATATATATATAGATATATCATGAGCGCGAGAGAATGATGAAATAAATCCAACTTCACCGCAGGAAAGAGAAAACGGAATAATTTTTCTTCGTAAATAGTTATCTCTTACTTGGAAAAAGTCCGAACTAGGGTGGGATTCAAACCGTGCACATTGAGGCAGCGAGCAACCGTTTTGATCTCGGTTTAATTGAGATGAAAGCGGTTGTTCGCTGCCTCAATGTGGACGGTTCGAATCCCATGCCAGCTCGGATTATTTCCAAGTAAGAGATAACTATTTACGAAGAAAAAATATTCCGTTTTCTCCTTCCTGCGGTGAGAGAATGATGAAAATGAATCCATTAAACCACATTGAAAGAGAAAACGGAATAATTTTTCCTTGCAGTAATATTTTTATTACCCTTTTTTCGAAAAATCCGTGCAGGGAAGCGATTCGAACCATGGACACTGAGGTAGCGAGCACCAATTTGATCACAGTTAAAAGTATGCCGTTAGTACACTACGCTACGCAGAGAACCAAAAAATTCTCTGAATAGAAATAGAATAGCTTTTAAGGAACACTTTCGCCAGCTTGAACGGAGACTATGAAATAAATAGAAAATTAATTGGGAATTCAAACAATAAATGAGGAATAGTTAAACGCGTGGCAGATATACAAATGTATATATATATATATATATATATATATATATATATATATATATATATATATATATATATATATATATATATATATATATATATATATATTTATATATATATAAGTATATACGAATAATAAACAATCAATACTTTCCCCTATAAAGGAGAAAAAGCAATGGAAAAGTTAAGAATTAATAGTTAAAGGTAGAATGTACAAACTGTTGGATATAAAAGCAGAAATTTAAAAAAAAACAGTGATTACAAGATACAAACCTGAGAATAATTTTTTTATACGATAACACAATTTTCCCAATACACAGCGTTCTAAATAAACAAGATGACGCAAGTGGGGCAAATCAGATGGAAAACTATGAACCTGTCTACTTCCTTTATAGAATCTTTAATGTTATCGAATTCCATATTCTATAAATTCATCAATCTCTTCTATTTTTTTTATTTATAAGGGAGCTCCTTTCTTTATTCTATTTTTATAAACCATCATTAACCATTTCAACTGCAATGCAATCGCCTCGACATATCATCTTCATTCCTTTCTTCTTTAAATCAATGCATATTCTTAAGATGAGAGAACATGATTGTATAGAGTGTCCTTGAAATCTGCATACATAAAAATATATCCAAATGGCCTGCTCGTCCACCCGACCTGACCCTCCTTAACTTCTTTTGCTGGGCTATGCCTAAGTAGAAGTTGTACTCAATGGTTTCCTCATTCACCAGCCCTTACTCCCGTTGACTTCTTTTCCTGAGGTATACCCAAGTAGTTGTACTCAATGGTTTCCTCGTTCACTAGATCTTACTCCCCTTGACTTCCTTTCCTGAGGTATACTCAAGTAGAAGTTGTACTCAATGGTTTCTTCGTTCATCATACCTTACTCACCTACACTTTTTTTCCTGGGGTATGCCTAAGTAGAAGTTGTATTAAATGGTTTCCTCGTTCACTAGACCTTACTCCCCTTGACTTCTTTTCCTAGGGTATGTCCAAGTAGAAGTTGTACTCCATGGTTTCTTCGATCATCAGACCATACTCCCCTTGACTTCTTTTCCTGGGGCATGCAAAAGGAGAAGTTGTACTCAATGGTTTCCTTATTCAACAGTCCTTACTCCCTTCAATGGTTTCTTCGTTCACCATACCTTACTCCCCTTTTCTGAGTTATAATAAACAAGAAGTTGTACTCTATGAAAAGTTAAGATACAAGACACGTGAAGCAACAGCGCATCATAAATAAATGTGCTCAAATTGACGGAAATTTAGAGTTAATGCATAGAGTTCTTCTGGGAATGATATTTATTATTTATAAATATTTATTATTAACATTTATTAATATTTCAATTAAATAATTTTTTCAGTGAAAATATGCATATTTTCCATTGGTTCAGACTTAAGGGACACCCTGCATACTACTTTCAATACTTCTCTTAGTTCCAAGCTGCTCCTATTAGCGTCCTATTACCATACAACAGTGCAAAATTCATTCTCAGCTTTTATTTGGGGTTATCAATCAGTATTAGATTCGTCGTCAATTTTCACCTCTTTCATTTGGCAACCTTTTTCTTTGAAAATCTGTCTCAATTGACTGCGCTAGAAATCCCCTTTTGACTACATAAGCTTCCTTTCTTTGCTTAAGGAGAGAAAATAATTCTTTAATCCCATCTCTTCCTTTTTTTCAGTGCACCCCTACTCAGCCCCTCTATCAGTGGTGAGCTTTTATTGATATCTTTATAGTGTAGTCGATAAATCATGGTATTTCCATTCATCAAAACCCTGTTCGATTTCACGCTAGAGTGGACACCACGAACTTCAGCGTCATTAAGATGCTACTGGGCATCGGCGGGGAATTGACGCATGTGCACAGCTAGTTCTATTCATATCCGTCATCACTGACAAAGTCAATCGCAACACGCTGTCCCTATCACCTTCTTCATTCGCACAAACAACCCAGCCCTCCTTCAAGAAAAACCAGTTCCTGGTGTCAACGGGCTTGTCAGCGATTGTGATCCTGATTATGTGAATCTCTTTATCCAGTCAAATGTTTTGGTGCACGATTAAAAAGACACACGTGTTGCCATTATTTAACTTTCGAGTTTTGATCTAGTAGTCATTTTCATCCATACTCTTATTTTTACCGCTTGATTCTATTTTCTTCTGTGTATTCTCCTCACACCTTTCGTTAACAAAGAATAAAATCATTAGTCCCCCCTCAATTAAGTCCCCTCAAGGGATCATCAAGATTTTTATATTCCAATAGGGACTGAGAGCTCAAAATCTATGAGATTTCAAGTGATTCTTGGATACAAATGCTCTGCAGTGTAATAAAGTTTTTCAGGATCATTTGAAGCAGCTAACGTCCATAACAAGGAGTAATCAAACAATGGTTCAAATGTCAATTTATAGAATCATTAATAACGCGAGAGGAACGACCCCCTTCTCCATCGTTTGCGCGTGCTTCCTTCTTTTTACTTGCCTTTTTTGCTTCTTGTTTTGTTTTTGTTTTGTTTTTTTTTGTCTTTGGTTTTATGTTTGTTTTGGGTTTAGTTTTTATGTTTGTTTTAATCTAGCCTAGCATTAGGCTATAAGGTAGTTAGGGCAATTATGCCTTTTGTACCTAGTCGCCAGTTGGGTGAGGAGAAAATATATAGAAGGTCCACCCCCCCGAAACGGATTGCCTTGCTGTAGCTAACATTTAGATGATTCCGTGCCCTCCAGGGAACAAAACCTGTACGGTTATATTTTCTACACATCTTTACTTCATCTTCGCCATTGTCCTCACACCCTTTTTTGAATTTGCCCCTGCTGATTTTCTCTTTTTGGCCTTAAGTAGGCAATAAGAAGGTAATAATAATAACACCGCATCGGATCTTCAGATCAAGAGTTTACGTCATAGAATTCAACTTAGAAAATTTCCCAGAGAACTGAGGCTGATCTAAATTCAAGTGAATCCGATGGCACAATTTGGCACAGATGAGAATATAATGCCAATTAAGTTGGCAAATTGTCTGCCCGATTTGGAAAGATCTTAACAACTAGTCCATTTAGTGATCAAAAATATATGTTCCCTAATAGAAAAATAACGGAATGAATGAAACATAAGAGGAAGGTTTATCCATAGATATTATTAATAATGATGGAAGAAAATTTCGCAGTAGAAGACGAGGGACATTTGATCCCAGGACCATCTCAGTGTAGCTCAGATTCGAAGTCTTGAGTGTCTCATTTCTTCTTACGAATAGCTTTTTGGTAGATTTATAATGTCCCCTTCGGGTTGCAATAATTTATAATGGCGAGCTATTGTAGGAGTGATGGAATTCGTTTTTCAAATTGGCCAATATTCTGTTTTCATTTTTAGAATTTATACATACATATTTAGCGTAGATATTACGGCTCAATTTGAACAAGTGATTTTATCCTCAATGAGTTATAAGAATGAGTTATAGGATTGGTCACTCCTTTTTTGGCGGGGGGGGGGGGGGTGACGATGGGTTGCCAGTGTATGGGTGTCGGGATATGTCGGTTAAAGTGGCCTTACTTACAGTCGAGTTTGGTTTGACTCCAAAGTGTTCTTTCAGGTAATCCACTTGTAGGCTGGGTTGGAAAGGTAACCTGGTCATTGCTTCTCAGAAGGAGCGACTAGGAAGAAAAATAGCGGTTTTGTAGGCTATAATCTCGGCTTACAGCTATCTCAGTTCGGGCAAGTGAAATAGTTGAGTCTTTCGAAGCTCGTTTGTGAGCTGACACCTTTAGAGCTGACAAACAATGTTAAGGTCCCATGTTTCTTGTAAGTCTCCTTCCGCGTCAGATTGTTGGGACTATGGATGGATGGATAGAGGACGAGAAACGGAATCGTGGTGCTAATAATAAATAATACTAATAATATACGAATCAGAATGAGAATAATAATAATAATAATAATGTTTCTGCCGGTCTATTTATACCAACGCCAATTAAGGCGGCATGGCTTCTCTTCTTTTAATCTCAACGTGGAGCGGAGCTTATCGGGTGCGTGTGTTCTCTACTAAGACTACTAGGCGGAGTAAAAGGGTGTGTGCGTGTTCAGTGTAGGTACGTGTGCACTAAAAGAGCATTTTATTTGGACATCTGACCAAGCTTATCACGCCTACATTCATAGCAAGCTTGATTTCGTCGTTTCTCAGGTTCGTCTAAAGTCTGGTTGGTCAGATCCGATTCCATTCTATGTGGGTCCATCTGTTTTCCACTGCCTCCGTTATCTGTCTCCAAACCTTCAGCTCACATCGCTTTCTTCATGTGTGTATGTTTGTACATTCGCGAGAGAACCCAACGATTTCGAATCTTTACAACATATACTCTTTTGCATTGCTACATATTAAAATGCGATTTAACATTATTTACAAGTATTTGCTTTCTTCTACATTAATACATTGTTACAGCATGGCATATTATTTCAGTATTCGATTTATGCACCTAATTTCAAGATCTCATAGGATCAATCTGGTGCTCATTTTTGAAGTTCCTTGTTGGGTCTTCTCTGCCTTGCAATTGAGCGCCACAGAGTGTCTCGCTTCCTGTATATCTGCCTCGTTGCGTCAGCAGTATGAATTTCGCCCCCATATTTACCTTTCTTTTTTCCCTCCCGTGCTCTTTTCTTCCCACACATTGTGTCCACTTTCATATTTTCTCATATTCTCGCTCTTCGTCCATTTACACTTGCTTTACTAATTCAAAATTCCTTCATTGGTTATATTTTTTCTCTTAATGCATAAAATCTCCAGAAGAAGGTTTTAACAGAGGGGCCACAAACAGCCTCACCAACTTGAATACTTCTATGGAGTTTGAGAAGGGGTGGGTTGATCACAGCTAATTAATTCGCCTATTTCATCTGACCTTGAGACGAGCGAATCGGCGCTTGCTGAAATCAACTTCTCCGTGAGACGTTGCAGATTGGAATGCCAGCAACAGGTTTGTGAATACAGACTTTTGGACTATTTGACTTCTAGGAAGAGGTTAGCCTCCTCTATTTTAGTTGACTCTCTTGGGTGTTGGTCGCATGCTCCCATGCTAGGGTAAGGCGCGTCTCCCGCCTTCACTATAGCGAGCTTCCTTCTTTTTGCTTGTTTTTTTTTTGCTTGTTATTTTGTTTTGGTTTATTTTTTGTCTTTGGTTTTGTGTTTATTTTAATGTAGCCTGCATTAAGCTGTAAGGTAATTACAGCGACTTATATCCTTCTAGGGAGTCGCCAGTGGGCGCCAAAAATCAAAAACAAAAAAAAAGCAGAAAATAAATTTAAACGTTTATTTAACTTCTAGTCTAAAAAAAATAGGTCCCAAAAAGAGATAAATACTTTCATTCGCATTGAAATTCGCCTGATTTCCTTTTTATCAAATCAATTTACTAAATGTGAGTGAGAAAAGAGTTATGGAACTCTCTTTCCAATCTCTCCGTTTTGTCTCCAGGATTATGTAACACTCAATATTCACTTCTCCTAATCTCCACATTTCTTTTAGGAACACATCAAAACCTATCCTGAAAACACTACTTGGGAGTATGTTATATAAATAAATCGTTGGGGTGCAACGATACTAGTATATTTTTTGTGCAATTGGGTAGGTGAGTAGTACTGCAAAATTTCTAGTTCGATGTTAGCCCGCATTTGACCGGTATGTTGCTCCGAATAGCAAGGCGTTTATCTTCCGCCGATAGACTGACAGAATAAAAGGTACGATGTGAGACTCTAATTAAGGGACAGCCTTTTATGGTATCAAGATGAGGATCGAGGAAAATTGGTCGGATGTAGAAGAAACTTATAATGAACAATGGAATAAATTAGTAAAGAAAATAGAGTTCCGGAGATAGTGCAAAGGGAAAGATTTTAAACAATCGACATTGTTCGTTTGAAACACCCATGTGAGTATGAGATATAATCCTTCATAATCTCAGATTCCCCCTCCCCCCCATGGAAAAGTTGATAAAGAGAATTATGTGATACTGAATTTCTTTCGAGGAAAAGGTGGTAGATAAGTGTTCTTACCTTCTGTCTTCCCCTCGTCCTTATTAGAAATATCAGTTCTTACGGAAGGATTAAAGACATTAAGAAAGATGGATAAAAATCGGAAGATTAAAGTACATTTATTAGAAAATTAGGTAAACATGAAGATTGGCGGCACGAACGATGGGACGCAAAATATTTCGTCCATGTTCCAATATGTTTCACCTTTTTGGAGTAAATTCAAGGGGACTGATCGTAAGGGGTTTATCTTATCACTGCGGAGGGACCCCCCTACGATGATCCTGAGTTTCAATCAATTGTTTATAGAATAATGTTATAACGTTTTTTTAACGTTTTTATTTAACTAAACGCGCATGAATATGCATGCGCGGGTGAACGAAACATACACGCAAAAATATACACTTTTTCGGTCGCGCCGCCGATCTTCATGTTTTCCGAAAATTAACCCCCAGATACGGATTGGTTAAGAAGCACGAACATCTGGTCGAATTAACTGTGAAATTGATATTTACAATTAAATAGTGAGACTAACGAGAGGGTCTTCAACATAAAGTAATGTAAATTAAAGTGAAGGTATGTGGGAAATATATAGAAGAAGGTCCACCTGCGAGGTCCACTGCAGATGTCAATTACAAATTGCAGTATATTTCCATTTGCCTCTCTTGACATCCTTTTGAGAGGAAAGGCCTTGCCATATTAAAGCCAATCAAATAATCTAACAAAAATAACGGATGGAAAAGCCACTAGGGCCTATTAATGTTATCTGAGTCAAGGCATACAGCACTCATCAACCCACAACCATGGTATTATTTGTATCCATTGGATGGCGTTATTTACCATCAATCAGTAGGCTCGTCATTTCGAATTTATAATAGAAGGCCCCCAAGAAAATGAATAAGAGTAGTATAAAATAAGGTAGGCCTATTAAAGTTATCTGAGTCAAGGCATACAGCACTCATCAAGCCACAACCATGGTATCCATTGGATGGCGTTATTTACCATCAATCAGTAGGCTCGTCATTTCGAATTTATAATAGAAGGCCCCAAGAAAATGAATAAGAGTAGTATAAAATAAGGTGGTGCTTAACGAGGGCGAAGCAAAATATAGGAAAGCTCCAGAAAAATAGTAAATTTACTACCAAAGCATAACTACTGCAATACGAAAGAAATGAAAAGAAGAATCAACGATATTGAGAACTAAATAACTAAATAAGAAATAGTGAATGGAGCAAAATAAATCAACTGATGAATAAATCAAATCAAAAGAGTGAAGAATTGCTGAATAATGATAAAAAAGGTAACTCGAAGAGACAATGAACAAACAAAGAACTACAAACGAGAGTGCATTAAACAAATAAATAAAAGTAGTATAAAAAAGGTAGTTCTTAACGAGGGTAAAGCAAAATATAAAAACACGAAAGATCCAGAAAAATAGTAAATTTATTACCAAAGGAGTACGATTGCAAAATTAAAGAACTGAATGACCTAATAACAAGTAGTGGAGGGACCTAAATAAATCAACTGATGAATAAATCAAAGCAAACGAGGAAAAAGGTAATTCGGAGAGACAATGAGGAAACAAAGAAGTACAAACGCCTATGCAATAACAAATTGATCTCAGTTCTAATGATGGTTACAGCAGAGAATCATTGCTGGAGATAACTCATAAAGATGAACCCTAGAAAGGGTCAATGAGTATCATTGCTGGAGATAACTCTTTAAAGGGTCAATAATTATCATTGCTGGAGATAACTCATAAAGATTAACCCTAGAAAGGGTCAATGAGTATCATTGCTGGAGATAACTCATAAAGATGAACCCTAGAAAGGGTCAATGAGTATCATTGCTGGAGATAACTCATAAAGATGAACCCTAGAAAGGGTCAATGAGTATCATTGCTGGAGATAACTCATAAAGATGAACCCTAGAAAGGGTCAATGAGTATCATTGCTGGAGATAACTCTTGAAAGGGTCAATAATTATCATTGCTGGAGATAACTCATAAAGATGAACTCTAGAAAGGGTCTCAATGAGTCACAAAAGATAAGTCAGTTAAATTTAGTTTAGAATCCGTAAAATTTAATCTCGGAGTTTGTAGAACTTTTGCTATTAATCAAATCTTTAAATTAAGAAAAACTTCCCGTTGCGTTTTGTATGTATACGGGATAATTTATCTTTCAGTGTTGATGAGGAGGGGCTTTGTTTCAATCCTTAAATACTTCAACTGCCTCTTCGTCTTCATCTACACTTTCTGTTTCAACGTGAAGTTTAAATATATCGTCATGCAAAATCTAATTATTGTATCCGATTTTTTTCAAAATTAAAATAAAACAATTCGTTGAAATAGCAAAAAAAAAGTGCTTTTAATTATACTGACCTATGACCATACAACCTTAACACGTTCAAATCTTTCCACAAGTGGAACAATCCGAACCAATTATTTTTCTTTTAATAATTCCTCGACCAACCTTGGGAGGACCTTGACAAACGCATGAGTCGAAAACGAATATAAAACAACATAAAGGTTTCAAATTTCGTTAGAATCGACTAAATAGTTACGAGGTTATTGCCAAATAATTGACGGACTAACCTTGGGAGGACTTTGGCAATTATATCATTTGAAATATAATGTAAAACAACACAAGGGTTTCAAATTTCGTTAGAATCGACCAAATAGTTACAATGTCATTGTCAAAAAACTCATAGAAAAGTAAAATGGTTACAATCCGACCGACCGTTCTACGAACCAACAGAGAACTTATTGAGTCGCGTGCAGGTGCCTAAAAATGGCTATACTGTTCTCAGTCTATGAAGACCTTTCTTCCATTCTATAAATTACTAATTCACTCCGAATCGGAATATATCTTGTAACTTGTGTGCCTTTTTTTGTCGAAAAGTATATTTAATTTAGAAAGAATTCAGAGACACTCCTACAAACCAGTTTCTGACCTAATGAATGCCGTACAAAGCTGAAATTAAAGCCTCGCTATTTTATCATCAGAACACTTTTTCAACTCGGACAACTTATTCAAGTATAGAAAATTCTCAAAGATTTCGGTAAATTTAATCCACATTAAATTCTTTAGCAAACATTGGTGAGCAGTGGGGAGTTTGATGGCGAGCAGTGGGGAGTTTGATGGCGAGCAGTGGGGAGTTTGATGGCGAGCAGTGGGGAGTTTAATGGCTAGCAGTTGGGAGTTTAAAGGCGAGCAGTGAGTGGGGAGTTTGATGGCGAGCAGTGGAGAGTTTGTTGGCGAGCAGTGGGGGGGTTTGATGGCGAGCAGTGATGAGTTTAAAGGCGAGCAGTGAGTGGGAAGTTTGATGGTAAGCAGTGGAGAGTTTGAACACATCAAATCGATTTAAATCGTTGACAATCTAAACCAACGATTGTATTCAACTTCTGCATCAATTTGGCTCACCTATGCAATGGAGGTAATAAAATTTTGGTACCGGACGTACCAAAAATGACTATACAGGAAAGTACCATCTACCATTTCTTCCGACAACATACAATAATAGTGTCTTCCATCCCTGGAAACATATCTGTAGATTTATATACCCTCTACTGCCACTGTTGCTCGAGACGTCGGTGTTTGGGTGCTTGCCCGACTCTGAGAGTAAATGGATGTAAAAATTGTTAGGATAATTATTGTGCTGAGAAAATAATATTTTGACATAAAGCAAAACTATAATGAGCAATTAAGCAACAAAAATAATGATGGTAGAAAATGTGTAAATGCGAATGGAGCTAAGGCTCATTTGTTGCCTATTAGTAGCATTGAAATCAATATTAGGAATCTTTGATATGTATTGATATTTCTAGAGTTATCGTTCTAGTCGCAGACCTCTTACTAATTTCAATTAATATTTGATATATAACAAGGTCAACAGACCTAGGTCACGTGCTCTCAAGTATGACTTATGTCTGACTTATGACCTTCAAAACTTCAGCAAGTGGGGCAATCCGCCCTATAGTTAGATTTCTTTTAATAATTCCCGGATTAATCTTGGAAAGACCTTGGTAATTATACCATTCGAATAAAAATGTTAAATAACATGAGGGTTTCAAATTTCGTTAGAATCGGTCGGATGTTAGTACTAAATAACTCATTGAAATATAAAATGATTAACATGTGACCGACCGACATAGTAACTTAGAGAGTTGCGTGCACGCTACCAAAAAATCTAAAGAATGGTATAATATAGAGAGTAATCATATTTTTTAAATTTCCAATTATAATGAAAATTAAGATTTATTAACAACGATATATATGCTTAGCGGAACCCTATTCTCTTCCGACTCATATTTTAATCTTGGCTTCGGAATTCTTCTCAGTGAACCTATATTTAAGTTTTAGTCCTCAATTGTGCTTGCAATTTTCAATGCTTAATCTCAAAACGCCTCATTTTCCCCGCCTCGTCATTATTTGACACAAATCCCTCCTGAATCATCTGTCATCTCCCCATCCCTTTCATTCACTCTCTTTCTCCTTCCGTATTTTTTCTCTTCAGTCCGCCTTATTCCTCTCTTTGGAGTAACCCCCGTGCCTTACCTTTATTCTGCGAGATAAAATGCCTGTAACGCTCAGGGCCGTAGAAGAGTCCCGAACATGCAATAATTCGTTAAAACGGAGAAATTCTCTTTATATTAACTCGTAAAAGGTAATTCGGAGATTGGTAGATATGTGTCCAAACTTGTTTTTTTAAGGAGTTGCCTTATAAAGGCCAAGACAATTTCAGCACAGTGTTTCTCACGAGGAAATTACAAGTTGTTAGAAGGGACACGCCCAGTCGGATGAGGATAAGGGAGGGACGGACGGAGGGAGAGAGAGGGAGGGACAAGGAGTGAGAAAGAGAGAGATTGTTAGCACTCAAAGGAAGATTTAAGACCTAGAGTTTATTGTTCCCTATCAGAAATAGTGTGGCAGTACTTTTTAATAATATATTGATCTACTATTTTTTCATATTTGTACCAAATGTTATATATATATATATATATATATATATATATATATATATATATATATATATATATATATATATATATATATATATATATATATATATATATATATATATTGGTTGTGCCACGTAGGAAAAAAGAAAGATTGATTGGAGTTAGTACTTTCGTTATCTTAACATTTTGAAACTCACAAAATGTTAAGATAACAAAAGTACCTGCTCCAATCAATCTTTCTTTTCCCCTACGTGGTACAACTAAATATATATATATATATATATATACATTCACGTGTTACCTCTCGTGATTTTTACTGAAAGATTATATTCAGTACGCCTCGGTCACGCTTGGGCCTTTACCAGTGCTACTATCATTGCAGAATGGTGCCTAAGTAGGGTCAGAAGAATTGCACACCCTCCTCTCGGTTTTTACCTCCCCATGCAATCTCCTTTTGTCTTCTCTATCTATCTATCTACCCCACATTTCTATCCTCCTGACCTCAAAACTTTCTTTACCAATCTTTATTGTTTTTTATATCCTTTTTCTTCATTTTCAACAGCATCATCTTCAAATCTCATCACTAGTTCATTATTTATCATAGAAGGCTAATGCATTCAGATCACTACATGTCACTACATTATGGGAGAATGTCTAACCTATTACCCCAAATGAGCGGTTCCCTTCAACTCGGCCATTTCGTTGGATCTTGGTTCCCCTCCTGTTTTGGGAGAACATTTGCCTCTATTTTGTTCTTACTATGGAAGAGAGCCAAAATTCCACACCCCAGTTCTGATATCTAAAATTAAAAAATGTGTTCGGTACTTCACATGGGGAGGAGGTAATTTTACCACCGTGAACTCGTAACCTGAGAAAGAAAACGAGGCGAATTATACTTCCAAAGCCTCACTTGAAATTGTGGCTCACATTCCTTAAGTGAGTATTCAAAGCTCATATTACCCGGTAATTTTAGGGAATAAAAATATATGATTTGATGCGAAGAATAGTATTAACATTTAGTATCAAGTATATATACATATTTAAAAACCACTCGCCCCTTTGACTTTTTTCAGTCGTTCCTCCAACCCCACCCTAAATGAGAGGCGAAAAACGTTGATACACATTTGGAAATTGAGTTAAAATCGGCGTTTGCACTTAATCAGTAAAAAGAATTTTAATTTTAGTGTGTTTTCAACGCATCCTCGCGTCCCATGAGAGACATTCATTATCGTTCGGATCGCCTAGTTGTTTGTTCTTTTACAATATTTCATACCTACAAACTTTTATTTAAACTCTTCCTGTATCTAAATAATTCTGCTGGTACTTAAAGAAAAGTTCAAATTCTTTTTAATTCTACTGATCAACCATTGCTAGAATACCAGCACCTATTTAAAATTTGGAGATTACGTGATAACATAGGTGGGCGTTATCGCGATAACGATATCGGGTTATCCGATATTTTCTCCGCGTTATCGATTAATCGGTATCGCCGATACTTTTGGTTTCAAACTAGCTATAATCGATAATTTCAGTTCAGTTTTTGGTTCCACTTTAGCACAGGGGCGAGCCGCGCGTGCCTTGGAGGCAGATATAGGTAGGTCCGAGGTGTGAGGAGGATCCTCATAACCTATGAGGAGATGAAGGAGAGCCTCACCAGGGAAGAAACTAAGAAACAGTATTTAAATATTTTTACTATTGGATTATAAAATAAAGCTATATATAGTCAATAATTAATATTGTATTATAATTTTCGATTTATCGATTATCGATTTATCGGTTATCGCCTCCAACTATGCGTGATAACAGTAATATTTGTAAGTACCCAATGAATTTAGACAATTAAAGATGGTTTCCACGCATTGGATTGATCAAATTGATCTATATTTTTTTATACGAGTACTATACCTCAGTGACAGCGATAAGTGAGGAAAAATCATAAATACTGTATATGCGAAACCATGTAATAAAAGTGAATTACCATGGTAAATCGAATGTTTAACTTATATTTTCCATTTGTGAGGAAGAGAACCTTATTAACTGACGAAACACAAACATTATAGGTTAATATTTTTATAAAATCAAACAATAGACGCAAAACAACATTTAAAGTCGTGGTTTTAGTATATATACATACAAGAAATGGATATTAAAACGAGAAAGATATGAGGTTTTCCACATGGTCCAACATGGCTTAGAAAAAGCTAGCGAGAGAGCTGCGATAAGACGAGAAAAAAATACACTAAAGCTGTTCAAAAAGATTAAGGTGATAACAGAAAATATACATTTCCGCCATTAATAGGAAAAGTAAGGTCAATTATCTTTCCAATCCTCGAATAAAGTGTTTACAAACTACCCTCGTGAAGAAACCCAAGGTGAATATCCACTCTACAAACCTAAACGCTCGCTGTTCAACGAAGCTATAACACAAGACACCCAGAAAGTACAACATAGATCTGCTGAATACTGTCGACTATAATCTCTACTTGTATCATTAATGTTCCACTCTCTTTCACATAGATACCACAAATGTATAAATGCACATGACCAGATACTCTTTCGACATTAACAGGAATAACTAAAATTATACAGTGCGTCGCCATCGTCATACGCCTACAAGTTGAAATGTGAACCCCCCCAAAAGTAGGCAAAGATTTAAAACTCAAGCAACTCCATTAACAAACTTGTACAAGCATGAAGCTTTTAAAACTCATATTTGCTTAATTCTGCAGTTTGAAACAACAACACTACTTTTGCGACCATTTCATAATAACAGCACTTACACGTATCTTCAGTATTGTCTAGTGCACACCAATTTCATCTACGACTTGAAGCACATATGTTTTTCATATGTGCATATCTTAATCATATTTTTTCGCATCATCTTCACATGCGACAAATATCTTAATCATATTTTTTCGCATCATCTTTATTATAATCTATACCGTTAAGTAAACCCTTTTGTAAAAACAACTTTAAATCATATTGTTATTCTTCAACAACTATCTCTCCTCTTAAACGAGCGTACGTTATTGCAAAGTTATTGCTCATCCATCGCAAAGGTTCATTACTATGCAGAGTTAGGCTCGTAAATTGAGATCATAAAAGATCAAGTATCTGAGAATTTAGAGGAAATTATCCTAAGCGCGGTACATCTCTTGTTGAAAAGGATAGCAATATTTTTAAGCATTGTTAATATTACTGACGTGGTAAATGTATATGGTATTTTTTATTAGATTTACTTACACTTCTTATAATTTAAATATACCTCTAATAACGAGTGTCCCCTGAAATTATATTATATATATTATATATAATGTAATTTACCGAATTCCATGTTTAGATTGTAATTTATTCTATGCAGGACAAACTTCCCAAATGTTCCCATAAGGACCCAACAACACAAAAATGCAGTAATTAAGGGTTATCTGAATAATGCCTTAGCTGTCCACAATTCCAAGATTGGACACGGAATTAACTGGTCAAAAACTGATACAATAATCCATAGTAATGATTTTATAAGGAGAAATATCCTGGAATCATTTTTAATATCCGACACAAAGGAGAGTAATCTCAACATTACCAGGGTTGTTTTCGCTAGATCCAATTTTATCACTTTTTCTAAAATCCGACTTATCTGATAGCATTAAAATGCTCACCTCATCCCAGGGAAACGTGCTTTGTATAAATACTGGGTGCTTACCATTGAGTTTGAAAATGTCGAATAGACGAAAGTACTAACTCTAATCCACTTTTTATTCAGTTTCCTTCCGTGGTACATATTCATATTTATAGTTATCACGTGCTAATTTTCGGGATATTTACCATATATATGTATAAATATATATATATATATATATATAACATTGTATGTAAGTTGAAGAACTAATTGCCATTCAAATCTGATCCATTTAAAAGTTTGTACTACTTCAGTGTGTCTTAATTAACTATTTTGCAACCTGTCTGAAGACCATATAAATGAGAAAGTCTCATTCAGCCCCCCACTTCTTTCAGATGTCTCTCACTTCTTTTAAATAGAGTCTCCCACCCGGTATTTTCTAATCGACCATCAAGTCTCTCCCTCCCCCTCCCCTCTTTTTTCTTTCCAAATTCCATGATATTCAGTTCACCTCCTTGAAGCAAATATAGAGAAAGCTTGATCATACATCAGAGATGAGTACAAGGAACAAGCAGTAAGGGGCAGAGCCAGAACGCAGGGCTCCCAGGGCCAGAAATACGGTCACTGAGGAAATAAGGTAGGATTTAGCTACCGAAATTATGGTAAAAAGTAGTATAAGGAGGAAGCACCTTAAATGTTATTCGGTATTGATTAGGTAAGCAATGCATTTTATGAGGTAGGGAGGTTGAGGCTGAGAAGAACCCGAATTGCTAAGTTTTGAGCCAATTGTGGAGTTCTAAGAGTGGAATCCTTGGATCCAGTCAGAAATGGGTTGAAGAAATCAAATAGAGAAGGGAAGAAAACATTAATGCTCCTCACAAGTTGTTGTAGTCAAAGTGAAAATTGATGCAGTAGAGAAATAATTGATTATTGGAAAAGGGGCAGGGAAGATCCAGTTTTGTCGCGAGTCATCTCTGCATGAGTACCCAATTCTATTTAGTACCTATGAAACTTTCTTGAGGGCTATTCAGTGATGATATTATAACCGGATAGTAGTAGGCTTCTATTTGTCTCAACAAACGAGGCTGGTTGAAAGCAGAGATAGATTTATCTGTCATCATCATAGATATAAAATAACAGATTAAGATGACACATAAGAATATCAACGGGAAGAAGATAACTGTGAAACATAAGTGGAGGAAGAATTGACCCATGCTGGCCGACAAAACTCAACTATGCAGACCTAAATATCTCGTTTCCAATATGAATAAATTTAGTGTAAGATGGAAGATATAAACGGGACCAGTTAGGGACAGTTTCAGAGACACCCAATAATTATTGGAGGTGGTGAATAGGAGCTGTACAGAATGCTGCCGAGAGCTCCACGAGTACCAGAATGGAAGGCTGACCAGCTCCAGATGAACGAAAAGGGCGGTCAGTTACACGTAGCATAGGTGATTTAGTGATGTGTCCTGCCTTAAAACCAGACTGAAATATCTCACCAGTGTTGAGGTAGAACACCTGATTTAGAATCACGGCTGTCTCTAACTTTTCAAGGAATTTTAGTATAAGGCGATTACGTGGTTTAAATCATATGATATAAGGAATAAAAACAGAGAAATTGGAAGTAAAGCCTAGGAGAGAACCAGTCTAGAAAATAAAAGATGGAGAGTTAATTCCTTACTGACAGATTGGTTAGTGTTTTTCTAAACCGTGCCCCATAGAAATTTTAGCCATGGGATTGCAAATAGAGGATCTAGGAGGTTGGAAAGGGAGGTTGATGAAGTGGTAGAAATTTCTCGTCAACCACTTCTGATTTTCAGTGTAGGTATGGCCACCAGGAGCAACACTCTCTTGTCAGGTTTTGATAACAATATCCAGCAGCTCCAAATAACCGTCTCAATTGATCTTAAGGCCTTGCTAAATCATTTGGAGCGGCATGACGTTACCCTAACCGCAAACACATCCAAAGACTATCATAGAGGGAACTTGGTCTTCATGATACATGGAAAGTCGCATGGATTATAGCCAAGTCACTTTTTGTTCGGAATGTTGTGAAACTCCTCTTGGCAAAAATTCTTTTCATTTGAGAAGAACCAGATTGGCCCTACTCAACAAAATGCCACATCTCGTTCAGAAGCCTTTTTGTCTTGTTCAACCGGTTCTCCTTGGTCCTTGCTGTCAGAATTTGTCCTTAAGCGCCTCTTGCACGAGTGGTAGCAAATTTCCTCATTGATGGCAGCTTTATGGTGGTGAGTCCAACGTCCATCTTTCTTGCAAATAGCTTGTTTTTCCTTGCTCGGGTCTTTCATTAAATTGCCCTGCACTTGTGTTGTGATTTCCGGCGTGCAGACTCAGTCAGAACGCCTTCTGTGTTCCTTTCTGCTAGTCACGGCTTCGTAGTTTCCATTGCAGCTTCCAATGACACGTCTTACAGCAGGATCTTAAACTAGATGGTTACATGGAGTCATTTGTTGCATTTTCTAGTGGATAATTTATTGTAAGGTCCTTACAATAAATTATTCACTAGAAAATGCAACAAATTACTCAAAAAATATTTCTTTCATACCAACTTCAAAATCACTTTTGTTAACTCACTTTCCATAGGAAGTTTCTTCTCGTCAAAAGAGAAACTTTCTCTAAAAATGAGCAGCCGTGTTGTTTATGCTTTAATAGTCCTTGTTGTTTGCAAGGAACCTATATTGGTAGTAGGGTTCGCTCATTGAAAGAGAGGTTTTGTTCTCACATGGGAATAAGCCATCGCACTGGAAAAATATTGTCTAAGAAGGAAGCTTCTGTAATTAGAAATCATAGTATACAATGCAAGACAGAATGTTCCATAGATAACTTCAAAATAATTGGTCATAATAACAATGAATATAGTCTAAGAATTTTGGAATCCCTACTAATACGTACAAAATCTCCTACACTCAACATAGATAATACCGCTGTTCCCCTTCATATTTCTTAATTTTAATTACTTGATTCAACAACCAACCAGCCTTCTCTTATTTAAAAACCAACCAATCAAATTCCTATCCTTCTTTAAGCCACATCCTTCATAATTTCTTCACTTTGTGATTTCTCCTGAACTTCATCGGTAAGCAATATTATAGTGTAATTTTTTACTTTTGTGTTTTTGCTTCTCTTATGCGTGTCAATAGTGATTGCATTAGATTAATAATTTGATTCTCTTGCCTTTTAAATGCCTGAGTTATCGGTAAGCAATATTATATTGTAATTATTTCCTTTTGTTTTTAGTTTGTTTTTTTTCGTTTCAATAGTGTTATATTAGATTGATAATTTGATTCTCTTGACTTTTAAATTCCTGAGTTATTTTCTAATTTTTGATTTACCTACATAGTCTTAACCTAATTATTTTTAATATTCTTTAACTGTATTAGATTAATTTATGTTTTAGAACCTGAAGATGGGTGATACGCCCGAAACGTTGTTCCATAAATAAATCACATGCACCTTAGCCTCTTATGTGTCCTTACATTCACCGTGAAATTGAAGATTAGACTGGTCAGCAGCAACTCATATGACTATATATATATATATATATATATATATATATATATATATATATATATATATATATATATATATATATCAAACAAATACATAATTATATGAGGAGGAAGTGAACGTGAAACAAGATTTTTCGAATCAAAGACAAAAGTTGAGAATTGGTGATAAGATGAAGCTCCCCTTCCTTGAGCCAGCTCCCCCCCGTCCCCACTCACTATTGACGCATGATTGGGACCTAATCAAAGTGGGGGTCGAGAGAGGCTTTCTGTCCGTCAGATGGCGGAGAAACCCCCAACCCCTCCTGCTCATAATTGCGTGGCCTGAAACATTCGATTTACTGATACTTCTGTCTTTGGTTATTTCCTGCCCCTTTAGGACGATATTTCAAGGCTTTATCTCTACGAGATCGAGTAAAGATGAGCATTTTAGGGCTGTTCATTCATTCTTTACTCCTTTGGTTTATTTAAATACTACCTTTATATTCAAATATTGTTTAGTTCCTGGAAATTAGTGATTTTTAGCTGCATTGAACTCAGTATTTGTTTTGTTTGTCTGTTTTTTTACTCGAATTAAGAGAGCAATAGCAACGAAGCCATATCACGTAGATAGATAATAAAGTGGTGAAGTTAAAAGAAGTGAGAATAGTTGAGAGATATTTAGCCTCAGGTCTCCCTCTATGTCTAGGGTAGGGAAGGTGCACAACTGCAGGCATTTAGTTAGGGAGTGAATACCGTTTCGGCATGTTTTAGTTATAGTTGGGGGCACCACCCCCTCCTATACGCTATCTCCCTTGTTGGGACAATGAAAGAATTATATTTATTTCTCCTCATTTCTTTACTTATATAAAAAATTCAGCCATAGTAATAGGATTTGAATAGCGAACGTGTTATACACAGAGAAGAATGAAGTGTCATATAAATTAAGGAATCAAGACGATCTAAAATAGCTAAGAAAATCAAATCCTTGAAAATGAAACTTCTTAGAGCCTAAATACTGACAAGGAGGCTTATAAATCTCCGGAAAAGTATTTGTAAGAACACCGCAAACTTTCTATAATATAAAGACAATCCATGGTGCTGGGGAAATATTCGTATTTTACGCATTTCTCAAAGCGTTCTTTTTGATTTCCATAAATATAATATTCCACGAAACTCCCTGAAGGTATTAAGATCAGATAATGTATTAGTAACAACGTCAGAATACCCCTAGGAGACGAGATCAACCTACCCTCTATGATTCTCTCAGCTCCTGAAGGTCTTAGCGCTGTCTTCTTCCCGTTTTCATATTGGGGGAAAATACATATTATAATCCAATGTAAGGATAGGCGTTCAGAAGGAAAAGTGAATCTCCTGAAGAAAACAAACAATCGTTATTAGATGCTTATTCGTAAAGAGTACACTAATAAAAATCAAGGTAAAATTTTAGAATTATTATCCGAGAATAGTCGCCGTGGTATATTCTTAATATGGTCGTTGTATCCGAGAAATGTCTGCCGTTTGAGACTGAAATTCTCGTTCGAGGCCATGGAAGTCATAATCAACTTTTAGAGAGAATCTTGACATTGATAGAAACCAGTACTACCATATTTTCGGAAAATAGAGCCATAATCTCCCATGCATAAAGCTGTCCTTGTCAGAGACCGCCTGTGAAGTTTTTCCAATGGCCACCAGTAATTACCCCCTGCTCAAAGAAGATTACTCTTTTTTACGCATCACACAATTCGGAACATGAAATAGATTCTTTTAACTAAATTCATTTTCTTCGATATCGAGTAGAATGTAGGTCAAAGTTTTTTTTCATTCAGAATGGAGATCATAGGTTGTTTATGTTAAACGGAAACCAAAGGTTATTAAAGCATTATATGTAAAACGGAGTACAAAGGTTATTTATGTAGAATAAACGTGTTTATGCAGAACGAATGTCAAATGTTTAGTTTGAACTGACGTCAAAGGTTGTTTATCTAAAGCAAAGGGCAAAAGGTGTTTACAAGGAACTAAATTATAATCTGATAAGATGTTTTATTTACCCTTAATGAGGGCTTCAATTGGTTCTCTGACCTTAGTGCTGCATGATAGAGTGTTATAACATATTTTTAAGAAGGCCAATCGCTTCTTTACTCCTGCTGTAAGATATTTAGTTATAACATCTCAATATGGGCTGTAATTTTGTTTATCTCTCCTGCAAACTAGTAAAAATAACATTATAAAGTATTTAATTGCTTTTTGATCATATGCACTGCAAGATAAGCAGCTATACCACTCCTATGGTGGTAATATTATTTAGTCGTAGTCAGTGATGTAAAATAGGAGGCTTTACCATCATTTTGAGAGGCTCTATTGTTTCGTTGATCTTCTTTGCAGCAAAATATGGAGCTATAACATCTTCTGTGGGATTAGTCGTAACATCAATCTTGTTGCTGTAGGAGAGGGAGCTATAGCAACTTTGTGAGGGGTCAAATTGTTTTCCTGATCTTCGTGCTGCAAATTAATGCGCTATATCATATTTTTGAGATTTCAATTGTATTTTTGGTTTTCTTACTGCGAAATGGGTAGCTATAACATTTTTTTATGCAACATAAGGAGTTATATCATCCTTTGAGGGGATTCGCTTGATCATTTTGCTGCATGAAAGGGAGCTATACAAACTTATTGATATGTATATTTGTTTCTTTGATCTTCTTCCTAATAGATAAAGGAGCCGAACATCTTCTAGTGGCTCACTTGTTTTCCCTATCTTCTTGTGACAAGATTAACAGCTCTAACATCTAATAGGGTGTTCACATTCTTTCTTAATCTTTTTTATGGTTTTAAAAGTTTCCTTCATAATCTTGTTGCAGAATAGCAAGCTATATATCTTTTGGAAAGGTTCAAATGTTTCCTCGACCTTCTTGCTGCAGGATTTGGCGCTAACATTTTTTGGTTTTCACTAGTTTTCTTTCTCCATGATATGTAGATATAACAACATCATTAGGAATCCAATTGTTTCCATTATGTCCTTCCTGCAAAGCATGGCGGTAAAACTTTTTTTGATAGTGGTTCAATTGTGTCCTTCATGTTTTTCATGAAAGAAAATGAGATATATATTTTTTTGATATATATTTGTTTTCTCGATATTCTTGCTACAAGATAGGGGCTACAACATCTTATTGAATGGTTTCTTTTATTTTTTATGTACTTAATAATTTTTACTTATTAGTATTGACATCCCACGATGTAGGCGGATATTCTTTACTTGATTTAGAAAGCGCCTTAGAGTAGCCTATATTCTGAATGTTTGTTTTGGAAAAAGCCAAATGCCTTCTCCAGATATATTTTGAGACGATATAAGTCAACAATTCTTTTGTTAATTTGTAGGTTTTGGTAGAAAGAAGTGAATTTGATTTTTTTAATATTTGGAGATAAATTTTATAAAATTTTATAAAGGCAACTTGCACCAGACTACAAGTTCCTGGGTCTCAAAGGAAGCTTTGCTGCAATACGCAGTCTCTTGATTGAAATCTTGAATCCAGGGAAAGGAGGAGCTTGATAATAACTCAATAAATATAAAGGAAGTGAAAACAGTCTGCGCCTTTTTAGTCTGAAAGAGATTTCGTGGATTAGAAAGAACGTTACAAGAGAACCAAAGTTTCTTGCAAAGTAAAAACATTTAACGATAAATGGATACACCACGACAAAACAATACATGTAAACGCACCTGGCCTCACTCAATACGAGCTAGGCTTGAATTACCATCAGCACATTGCAAAACTGTTGTCTATTACTTTTTCCTCTCTTCTCACAGTCAAAATTTAACTTCGCTGCCCTAGCACCTGCACTAGGGATTTTCATGTCCACACTACCTGTCTCTGAAAGGGTTATCCCCCCACCCCCTAGTACCATGGGTTGTTTCATTGTCGCTGAGAAACGAAAAAACACTACTATCGATCTGTCTGCACCTTCCTTTCCACAGGATTGCCAGCGATTGTAATTATGATCATTGCTGGAATATTCGTTCGGAGGACATCGTCTACGATGGAAAAGGGAAAGACGGCGGAATTAACTAGGGCTATACTTACCAAAAGTTCTTTTGGACGTTTGGGTACAATTTTTCGTTGCATCCTCATCATTTCATTTAATCAGAAATATATAAGTGCAAATCCTAGTTGAAATATTTGGTTTCTAGTGCTATAGACATCCTATCCTTAAAACTTCTTGAATTAAAAATTATGAATATTTTATGCTAGTTAAACTCCTTTTCTATGGTCCCAAAGGTAAAAGAATCTCGGATAATTTGTTAGAATAACGTTTCCAATTCGCAGACAAGTAGGGCTTCACTCACTAACACAATTAATACACAAAAAAAACGAAGTCATTAAAAACATACAAATGAAGGGAGTGAGGCCATTTTCACTATCTTTCTTAAATTTAGAAGTTCATAATTAACAAACTTATTAGGCGGATATGTTTATTAATTATAATAATAAATGAAGAATTGGAAATGTAAATGAAGAATTATGATTTGTGAATAATTTTTTTTATGTGCAACAATGAGATGCTTCAGCAAATGTCCTAATGCCGATAAGTCATTTATATTCTGACTTCGTTATTGGGCGCTTAAAAATTTAATCACGAGCAAAATTTCGCCGCAACCGAAACATCAACCCCAATCAAATGCCAAATTTCGCAGGTTTGATGAGATAATTGCAATATTATAGCCATCTGTAGGTTACTTATGAATTATATATTATAGAAAAGTAATGAAAAAGAGATGCTTCGAGAATTGCATTTGTTGACAAACAAAATATCTGCGATATAATAATTACAAAATCAATCAACGAACGCTCGGATTTTGATGGATGAACAAATGGAAATGAATAAGTTAGGACAAAATCCAAATGGACGAAGCAAACATAATTTTTAATTACTAAATCGGAATTATATGGCTTGATAAGAAAATTCTTATGTACGAATATATACAGTATGTGGTTGGTCATTTTTCTCCGTTGGCCACTCTGAATAACGCACATGCGTGTTCTCTAACTTCCATTCTTTCTTCTTTCTATCATATAATCAGGGTAGACTCAGTTGTGTATCGGCTGTGAAGAAAGCAATACTATAGCTAAATGCAATCCTCCAAAAAATCTGAAAATGTAAGAAGTGCTGCTTGGGATTCACGCCGGGAGTTCAAATGCGAAGATCTACGAGTGCTCTGCTTTAAATCTGGGAACGGTGCAGATGGTCAGGAAAAGAGTTGGATGAGCCACGCTGTGATTAAAAGGCTAACGTGGCTCGGAAACCTCCCTCTAACGTTCTTATAGGAAAATTACCAACGAATTTGTCGCGGAGATAAAGGGCATCATTGACAACGACCCAATAAAGTTACTAAGGTACAAAGCTAAGGAGAAAATGGTGTCAGAGCCTCTCACTAAGCAGTTAATGATTGAGGACATCCTATACTACTCATACAAGAGGAATAAGGGGCAGGTTCCTTCGCAGAAGATGTATGGTTGTTGGTTATGGTTGGTGGCATCTACTTTTCTTCTTTCTTATCTTGTAACCTTAGTAAGTAAAATAATAAAGATTTGCATGAAAGATAACTACTATGACCTCCCAATGCCTTGGGAGGTTAAGAAAAGTCTCCATAGGATCAGATTCCATTTTTTAATCATTTACACATACTCGGCCGACAGGTTCGAGCTAACATGGGCCTTAGCAACCTGGCACTTGATTCAGGCGAATTGTTCCTCGACCTTTGACCATAAATGATGATGCTAACATAGCCACCCTATCGGGTTGCAGGGATAGTCATAAAGAAAATGGAATGCTGAGAGCAAGCGGGAAGGAAGCGTACCAACAACTTACACCGAGTCCCGTCAAAGAGTTCTATTAATCCCAGTAGCGGGTCCTCCATAATTTCCACCCGATCCAGTTAAAGAAAGTTCATCCTGCTATTAAGTCAAGCTAGACAAAAGGTTGATGGCACAATCTTAGATAGCCGCTACCCCCTGGCTCGCATTAACCGTTATCTTCTGCTGGGTTTATGGACATGTAAGGACAAGAGGGCGCTTAAGAGTCCACGAGGATTGGGCGACCAGACCAGCTTTTCGCTCCTCGTCTAATAATATGGTAAGAATCGAGTCATCCGTCCGAGCTGGCTGGCACAAAGGGAACCTGTGAGACAGCCGAAGAGAAATTAAAGTTACCTACCATCGGGCCGCGATGGTTCCCGTGGACGTACCAGTCAAAGCCTTGGCGGCTTCATGCCGCTTTCGATGTCGTTTGCGAATTGGGTATAGTCCCGAGGACTATATGGTATCATACGTCTTATCAGATTCTCAAATGCAAAGGTAATACCAACTGATATGATATTCAAAAGATAATATAGCTAAGAATTATTAAACAATACTGGTCATGATATATATATATATATATATATATATATATATATATATATATATATATGCTATTTGGCCCTAATATTCAATCGAATTGCTTCTCAAAGTTTCCACTATCTATTCACAAACTAGAACATATTACAACTACAATATATATATATATATATATATATATATATATATATATATATATATATATATATATATATATATATATACATATATATATACGAGGAGCGGTCAATAAGTTTTGCAATTCGGATATAGGGATACGAGATATGAGGATAAGTGTTTTATTATTTTTCAATATAACTACCCTCGACTTCAATGCACTTGCGCCACTTGTACCGACTGCTGTTCAATCCATTCCTGGACGGCGAGCTGGACATTTTCATAGTTTCCAAACAGGCGTCCACGCAGTGCAGCTTTGAGCTAACGGCATAAAAAGTAGTCGCTATGGGCCAGATCTGGACTGTAGGGGGGATAGTTGAGCTCTTCGAATCAGCACTCGCGCAGAGCAGCTTGTGCAACTCTGGCCTTGTGGATAGCGGCATTGTCGTGAAGGAGCATGACACTGCGTGTTAACTTGCCGTGCCGCTTCTAACGGATGCACTTCTTCAACCCAGCCAGTTCCTCGGCGTAATATTGGCCTGTGATGGTCCTTCTACGAGGCGCATAGTCCACCATCGACACTCCCTCAGAATCCCAGAAGATGGTGGCCATGATCTTTCCGGCTGAGAGTTAGGTCCGGAAGTTGATGGGGGTCGAAGAGCCCCTGTGCTTCCAAGGCCATGCTTTCGAGCTTTGTCTCTGGATCCCAGTGATAGACCTACGTTTCATCACTTGTCATTATGCGTGGCTCGAATCCTGCAGTGTCTTGGTTGTACAGAATCAGCAGCTCCTCCGAACTTTGACAATTTTGAAGTCGATCATGGGGCGTGAGGTTTCGTGAGTTTTCTAATGACCCAACAGGCAGAGACCTTGGTCATGACAAAATTGTCGTGGATGATGTTGATAACACTTCCGTGTGATATTCCAAGTTTTCGCTCGATTTCTTCGACCTTCACCCTTCGATTTTCGAGGATCATCCTCTCCACACGGGCCACATTGTCCCCGTTGGTCACGTCTAACGAGCGTCCTGGACGGGGGTCATCTTCAAGGGACTCACGACCATAGCGGAACTCCCTATTCCAGCGAGCAATGGTTGCATAGGAAGGGGTGGTGTCGGTGTACACTGTAACCTTGCGTTCATGGATCTCTTTTGTATTCTTGCCTTCCTTGGTCACAAATTTGATCACTGCGCGATGCTCAACCTTCTCCATTGTTGAAAGATTTGTGACTGACGATCTGCAATCAGCTACTGCTTCTTAAATAGACGAGGCAGGAGGGTGCGGCTGCAGGTCCTGACTTGACATAACTTGTCCTAACACCCCCACAAACAGCCATCCCTCTTCCTCATTTTTGCCCTACCGATTCGCAAAACTTATTGCCCGCTCCTCAAATATATATATATATATATATATATATATATATATATAGGTCGAGTGCGCGATTAGTCTAAAAAGAAGACTAGTCGTTATCACTGCTTGGTTGCGATGGGGGAGGGGGTTCGCAATCCTTAAGATGTTAGCTGCAAAATGGTTGTCAATCAGTCTTCATTCTGAGAGTTTGACATTTTAGGGAGAGTTGTACGCCAAACCTGGTTCCAAGTGCCGCAAGTATACTCATTCTGAGGCATTATCCAACACATTTCAATCTACTTAACTTTACCACTCAGCACACTTCTCTACTCCTCCTCACAAACTCATTGTCTCGTTGGTTTTTGATTTTAGGTTTGGAGAATATTGAAACTGCAACTTACCAGAGCGTCATTATGTCTGCCTAAGTTTACCATTTGGCACATTATACACTCTTCTTGACCTTTTCATACACTTTTTGGTCGTTTTTGCTTAGAATATAATGAAATTGGATCTTGTAAAATGCCTCAAAAACAATACACAAACAAAATATATTCCTACATCTTTGCCAAAAAGGACATTGCATGTATTTGTTGTGAAAAAGTGTTAAAAGCTGGAGTAGGGTCAACTGTATCTTATTTACAATGCCTGTATACCACATGTATGATAATTATATACAAATTTGTCTAATATTACCAAAGTATTTATTCGCAACCGCTAGTAGTCTCAAAAGTGATTCTTGTAAAGTTTTCAATGATTGCTGTAAAAATGTTCCAGATATGGAAAACAAATCGGAATTAAAATTACTTTGGTATCAGAGAATTGATATTAAGAGAAATCTCTTGTATGTTTGGATATTGTAAAAGAGAGACTGAAAGAGCTCTCTCAATTAGTACGTTAAGTGAAGTCAGTAGACATCACCTTAAAGTGACTCCAACGAGAAATTGTTGTAGAAAAAATCACCAGCCGTTGTATATGAACGAAACATAAGCAGAAGACATGGACATAATATAACGAGACCTGAAGTTACGACCAAAGAAAAATGATTCCAGAAATAATGTGTCTAAAGATTATAAGTTTGTATTAAAAATAGCTGGAGATCTTTCAAAAAAGTTTAATTTTTGTGTTACTTTCTTCATGGAGTTAGGAGTAAATGTCAAGTAAATAAATAGAATTTAAATGTCATATGAGAACAAAAAAAATTAATTGACTAGTTTACGGTCAAGGAAACATTTGCATATATTTAATTATTAAGAATAAACCGTTTTAAATTACAGATATAAAGATATTTTTATTATTTTATTTAGTTAAGGAGACCATCTGGCGTCTGCCTACGAGGGCAGAAGTCGCCGTACTCACACAAGAGCATACGATTAGGCTATATTAGAAAAACAAACAGATAACAATTTATAAATAACAACGATAAAATGTACAAAGGCTAAACAAAACAAAAAAAGCAACAAGAAGCAAGCTTGCTCCAGGTCTGGGGTAGGCTCACCTCCTCCAAAAGGTCATATAGTCCACAAGTCTGTGTGCCTGAATCAGTTTCAAGTACAAGGGAGAAGCTGTAGCGACCCCACCCATCCCGGTACCGTGACAGGTAACGTGCGGGAAGATCATCCAGACTGGGATATTCAACAAGAATGTGCCGAACACTTTGGGGGACAACGCAGTCGTCACAATAAGGGGCAGACGATCGCTCTATCAAGTGGTGGAGCTTCCCGCGAGTGTGTCCAATTGGGAGACGACAGAAAGCAACCTGAAGCCGTCGCGGCATTGGAGAGGGGGGGGGGGTAGGTCCATGGAAACAGTTGTCGCGCAATTGCACGAAACTTTAAGTTTCCCTCGACATCCTCCCATCTTCTTTGCCAAGCAGCGCGGAGTGCTGCTTTTATTCCTCGCGGACTCTTTGACGCCCTCATCAGCGCGCTCATTCTCCGCAATTCATCTATGTCCAGGAACCCAGCAGAAGATAATCTCGACAGCAGCCCGGTTTGCCAAAACCGTAGTGTCACAGATATCGCGAACCAGAGGATGCGGAGGTTCCAATGCCCCGAGGGGTGCTTTGTGAGTAGCTATAAATTACAATCCAGTCTCCGAACCGTCGCGTTACCTACCCCTACCTAGCGGTGTATTGCAACCAGCTCGGCCGTGAATACAGATGCAGCGCATTGCAGATCCCCGCTGACTTCAAACAGATGACCTTTGATAGGCCCTTGTGGCTTTTGTCATCCGTAAAATTATGTTATGTTATGTTAGAGGGTATACAGCGTGGAAACCGACCTTCTCTTGGGACTTGGAGCCATCCGTATACACTGGCACGGTATAAACGTGACACGAATTGTGCTTCAATAAGGCCGAACGCAATACCTCATGTTCTGTAGTTGTGGCGACAAATAGTCAGAGGAGATATCCTCCTAGGTTCAGACGTAGGTAGAACCACCACCGGCGCGAGAGTTATACCGAGATCTTGAAGAAGTTTCCCAGCCCTAAACCCGAAGGGCTCAGGGCAGGACTGGTGTCTCTCGAGATCAGCTGCGGATGCAAAGAAAGCTGATGGTTACTGAGGGAGGCCCGGGCTCGCGCATACAGTCTAATAATGCACTGTGGACGGATCAGAGCGAATTGCATCTATCCATCATTGAGAAGTAAACTCTCAAACGGGGACGTGCGGAAGGCACTGGTTGCCAGGCCGAAGGCAAGTGTGGTGGATCGAGTACACCTTTTGCAATACACGCTCGGCTGCTGATGTATAAAACTTGCATCCGTACTCGAGCTTCGAACGAATGAAGAATTGATACGAAAGTAAGGCAGTAGCTCTATCAGCACCCCAGACACTGACCGTCACTGAACGAAGAATATCCATGATGCGTGTCATAGAGAGAGAGAGCGCCTCACGTGGTGGGGAGAATCTTCAATCTGCGCATGACGGAAGCGCTTCCTGCGATAAGAGGCAGCGATATGCACAACGTAAGAGCCGATGGGTCGCGACACAAGCATCACAAGGCTGTGTGAACAAAGCCAAGGTTCACTTCTTCCGGTGACGCGTCTGATAAACTTTCCCCCCCCCCCCAGCCCTTCCAACGTCCATGGAAAGCCGCTTCCAGCGAGCCCGTAAAATTATCTGACGCTGGACTTAAGAATTTAGTATCAGCCTACCATGAACGCGACGCGTAACTCTCGATCGGCTTCCGCACCCCAAGAGCCCACATTAATTATAGTGAAGCGACAAGAGATTATTGTTCTGAATTTTGGCTCCGTTCCCGTCTCGGCAAAATACTATCTCGACCCATATTCTCCACGTTAACCGTAATTATTGTAATTCCCATTTGCAACCTCCCTCTCTCTCACTAACCGTACTGATAATTAGGCTTTGCACAGGTCTCAATCGTGATTCAAGTCTCCCTTTCTGTGGAGAGTTTTTTAGTTTGTCGGTATTCGTAGCCGCAACCGAGCGTCCCTTTAAATTATTCCGGTGTACATCTAAACCGATTGGGTACTTATATGAAACCCACTTTATTAAATTGTATATATTGGTTGTGTAGTAGTAAAGTTTCTTTTTGTTTATTCAGTTTTGATATCCCGGAAGCTCCAAGATGGTTAAATATTTAGGCCAACGTTAAAATCTCACACTTACCTACTTTTGTCATTACCCACGCACATTTTGGCTTAATCCGTTCACACTTTTCTCGCTCCTCCCGGACCAAAGAATCCAAGCAAAGATCTGAATCTGACCTGACCTACGACAGTGCGGGTACAAGGGGCCCTAAGGCTGCGAATATTAGCCTCACAGGTGAGGCGTCGGTCAAATAAAAGACCAAGGACACGATGCGATTCCATCACTTACAGGCGAACCTCATTTAGAAACAATTCGAGATCAGAATGGAGCCATGGATGGCTATAAAAGTGCACCACCTTTGTCTTGGCCAAGGAAAACCGAAGCCGGTGCATTTTGGCATAGCAAAAGAAGCGGTTCAATTTCTGTTGGAGTATATGCTCCAGAGTTGGCATCTGGGCCGTGCCAAAAGAGATCGCAAGGTCGTCCACTTAGAGTGTAGCAAGAACGTCTTTCAGCAGCACCGAGGTGATGCCGTTTATGCTTAGGGTAAAGAATGTGACACTGACGTCAGATTCCTGCGGCAATCCTTCTTCCTGCTCCATTGAGCCGGAGAGGGCTACTCCCACCTGTACACGCAATCAACTATCTCGCCGAAATTCAGATATATAGATTAGGAGGTGTCTCCTCGCTTCAAACGTGTGGAGAGTATCCATGATACCGCATCGCCATGCGGTATAATATGTATTATCTAGATTTAAAAACACGGTGGCGTGTGCTATATACGAAGGAAGGCCTCACAGACGCCATTTTTCAGTCGGAGCAGAGCATGTGACCTGGAGTGGAACTTGCGAAAGCCGCACCGTGCGGAAGGCACGTAGCCTCCGCTGTCTATAAAAAGGGGCTAATCTAACATTTTTCAATTTATCTATCAATTTGCACACGCAGCAGGTTATTAAGATTGGGCGGAAACCAGCCGGAGTAGAGAATCTGGGAGGATGGTGTCTAGCCAGATACTGTTGAACAAATCTAACAGAAAGGCCATACCCGCTCACCCAGTTATTGAAGCATAGCGCACGGAACATCAACCGGCCCAGGGGCGGTGGCCGCGCATGAAGCGAGAGCGGAACGCAACTCACTCACAGTAAACCTGTCATTAAAGGGTTCTCCGCCTCTGGAGGTAAAGTCCATTTGGCAGCCTTCTGCGACATCACTACGCGCATTGAATACTGAGGAGCAGCATACCGGCTAGAGAATGCGGATAAAGCGGTTGCAAAGGAATCCGCCACGAACGAGGTATACGAGAATGCGGTCCCATTATCCTGGAGAACGGGGGAGTATCCTGCGAGAATCTACGCTGAATCCTTTTGACTAGCTTCCGCACCTCTGCTAGAGGGGTCTTTTCGTTAAGTGAAGACACGTATGCCCACCAAGCAGAGCAGCTTCCGTGTTCGAAACATACCGGAACCTAGTCGTAGCTCGACGAAATTCACCAACAGTGAAATCGTTTGGGCGGCGCTTATCTCGCATGTAGGCATTACGCCGCCGCACACTTGACTGACCACCACGGAAGCGGTTGGCGTGCAAAACGGATAGACTTTCTAGGAATAATGGTTAGGCCCACGATGATGAGGTTGCCGGAGATGAACTCAACGGCCTCATCTACCGATTTAAACTCCTCCACTGGAGGTTGTACATCCAGAAGCACAAAGATAGATCGAGACAGGAAAATGAAGCGGTTCTCGGGCAATGATTTGTAAGCTCATCAGCATTTAAGACACTTATCTCCAGCTAGTCGATCAAGTCAGCATGGACCTGACACATGTTATGTATCGAGTAGTCTCCTCTTGCTTAGATCCTTGAGCAAGAGGAAGAACCTCGGCAACCCTACCACGACGTAGCGGAGATCTCCCGTGTCGAATTCGGCTGACGGTGGAATGTACGCAGAAATTACCGTTTACCTTCTATCCAGGTACAGTTGCACAGCTACTGCCTGAAAGGAGCTATCTTAATCAAAGAGAAGAAAGGAGACATCATGCCAGACGTTAATGGCGCATCATCTTACATAGCTTCCATCGCGTGGTGGTGGGGTCAAAAAACCCTTATACCCTGGGAGGGTGGGCAGAGGGCACGCGTTAAGCATTGTATCCTGCAAAAAGATAGCTAAGGGAAAAAGGTACGAGACTAGCCTCCGCAGCTCATCCCAGTAGGCCCGGAGTCCGCAGCAATTCCATTTAAGTGATATCCCTTCCAGGGTTAGTTATTCGGAAAGTTAGGGGCCCTCTTCGAAGAGAAGACCCTCACGGGGATGACTGTACACTTCCAGGAGGCAAAACTCCAGGCGCTGTTGGGTGGAAAATGCGCTTAAGGCGCTGTCACCTTCAAGGACTTATCAGGGGAGGTTTCTCTCGGTATGCAACCTTTTCCTCCCTCCACTTCGCAACCTTTAGCAGGCAGAGGAGTTTCAAGGGCGAGGTTCCCTCCTTTGGAAGATTCACTGACTTCGATTCACCCTGCTTAGCACTGAGTGTGGGAGTTTAAACCGAAGCTCCTTTAGTCCTGTCCTCTTTTCGGGGCGGAGCTTTAGGGACCCCGGAAGATTGCCTCACGACCAACTTCAGGACTGTTGCCTCCTGGAGTCTAACAACTCGGTGGAGGCGCGCGGCAGATTTCGCCCTGCATGAAACAGCTACGCTGGCGGAAGGGGGCGGGGCACCTTAGTTTTAGCCGGAGCCTGGCGTGAGCCCTTTGTGCCGCCAGATTTACCAGGGGAGCATTCGGCGTGGTTAGAGCATGCAGAAGGTTTTAATATGGGCGCGGAAAGGAACGTGCCCATTAGCCTGGAGGGGACAGGAGCAGAGGGTGAGTTTTTAAACATCGAAGCATAGGATGTCCTAGGCAGCGCTGGACGCGCCAGGACCAAAGCTTGGGCCGCAAAATGATAGACGATCCTGTGCCTGAACGGTCAGGCCTTTTTTTTCAAGAAAATAGACACCATATTGTTTCAAAGAAGCGGGCTGCGGCTCTCTACAATTGACACACTTGGCCATATATGATTTTTACTTATCGTGTGCAGCCTTTGCACGTCTACAAGAGCGATTTATTGGGCCAAAGCGGTAGCAATAGTAACACCTCCGCGACAGGGGCACGAATGTCTTCACGCGGTAGCGATACCAACCGGCACCCGCCGACTCATGGAACTTTTCACGGTTAAACGTGACGAAGAGTGTAGAGGTAGGTCTTGAGGCCCTTGCCTGTTTTCTCATCACACGTTCGACCTTAATCGCTCCATGGTCGGCCAGCACTAAGATAATGTCATTTATGGAGTATTCGATGATTTACATCACAAAAAACATTCATTTCACTTAGTTCATGGTAGATTGCGGCGTTACACTCGAAGCGTGCCATCAAGTTTACGAAGGGCACTAATCATGGCCGCCTCGGAGGGATAGGAAGCATTTGCCAGAAGGCTCCCGTCCGAGAAACGGGTTACCTTTTGCACTCTACCAATCTAGCAAGCTGGTGCTCTCCTTCGATCGGTCATGTTACACCCTTGGCCAATATACTGCCCTCAGTCGAGCGAATAACTAGAAAGCATTTGAAACCAGGGGGCTCGAAAACGCCAGATAACCACTGAATGAGTAGCTCCGCTCTGCGCACTTTCAATTTCGGTCTTTTTCAGGGACTTTGTCAGAAGAGGACGGTGAGGAATGAACCCGCTTCTCTGCTCCACCGGAAGGAGCCCTTAGGCCGGATCGAACGGCTTCAGCAAGATCCTTCACCGAGATGGAGAAGTTCTTTTCTGTCAAAGACGCACCAGCCGGGAGAGGAGATCCCTCCTATCATTGTGTATCCTGAGGAGCCCGAGCCGCCTGAAAAGAAGCTTGCACAGGGGCAGAGTCAAGCTCTGTGCTTGGTACCGAGGTCGGTTCGACCCTATGAAAGATCCTACTCTCTGTGGATGGGTCACCTCAGGGGACCATCTCTATCTCAATGTGGGGCTCAATGTGGCCATCCCCCTCAAGACATCACGGATCCCATTCGAGGAACCTTTTGTGTCGTCTTCTTTGGCCGGCGACCTGGCATCCGTCGGTAAGGAGAGGAGGGCACGTGCAATGACCCCCTGTAAGCTTGCTGTGCACGCCATTGAGGGGTTGGTATCGAGCCGCTCCCACTGGAAGCGGTTAATTATGGGCCGCTGGCGTGTTTTTTTGGCAGTCTGTCCCCAGGGAAAGTTAAATGGAAATTACCACTAATAAGAGGGAGTCGCCCAAGGATGACTTCAAAGAGAATAAAAGAATTTTAGAGGACTCCCTGAAAAATACAGGGGGGAGCCTCCTTTTCTACTGTAGAGCTACCCGATAGCAGCTCAGACAGTGGTAAAGGGAAAGTGGAGAGAGGGTTTTTTTATTTTTATCATCGGGCATGGTGACCCTATTGGTAACAAGGGACGCAGACGCTAATCACCCCACGCAGTAGCCCGTTCTGCGCGGGGTGAACACGGTGCTGGCGAAGCCAGCTGCCGTCTTTTAGGACCCAACCTTCCAGCCTGTGGCCAAGCAGCCTTTCGGAATGGCGGCTCCACTTTGGGCTGAGCGCAAAATTCATAGATCGTGAAAGGAAAGAGAAAGGTGTTGGTGGGGATGAATCAGGTTGTTAAAAACCTAACACTCCAAAACCGAAGCTCTTGGGCCAGGGGGCGTATTCCCCCTCCCCACAGCACCGGTTCGGGATGGTTGGGTGAGAGGGAGCTGGTTGGTGTCTACCATGTGAAATTAGAAACTGACCAAAGAAAGTTGTGGGAGAGGTTGTAGGGAAATTGAGGAAGTAGGGTAAAACACAGGATGTCAGCAAGAAGGAGAAGAGGCTAAGCTGGGCCTGAAGGAGGCAGATATAAAGAAACATAACAACAACTTATAAAAGTTATGTCATATTAGGGGAATAAGAAATACTAACAAACGAAATTAGATGAAACATAAATTTAAATAGAAACGGTTCAAGAGCTACATAACAAAGAAAAACTTCTAAGTAGATTTGAACAGCCTGTTTTCTGCCGATAAAGGCAAAGATTTAATTTAATCAGCAGAAACCCCCTTTGCAATATGTTCCTGGATTCCCAAATGTCAATTTTGTTATGTTGTCTGCTATCTGCGTAAACGTCTCCTTTCGACATCCTTTACTAGTTTTCTTTTGGATTTAAATTGCAAGATTCCGGAGTCAAATTTATGAATGATTCCCTGACAAATCCTTTCGATTTTATTTAATTCTTAGAAAACCTATAAGCATGAATAAGATCATTATCCCGTTTGGATAAAAGTGACTTTCTTATACACACTGACTATCTCTTAAAGCAAGGAAGAGATCTTTTTCTCTAGGAACTCTTAGCTTCCATCGACTCCATTTTTCGACATCATCCACTTAGAAAGCTCTTACTAGCCTGTTTAAAACAATTGAAGCCACAAATATCAATACTCCCCCTTCTTTTTGTGGTTTAATGAATGATTCATTTGACGTCTTTTGACAATCCAGCATCGTGCTAAGCCACGCGTCCCATACAGATTCTTATCTTTATTTTTAAGTTAAAATAACTTTTATAAAGTCATTTTTTCCTATAAGTCTGAAGCAAAAGCAGACCTTTCTCTCTCTGAGGTTTGGTTAGGAAACGCTTATATTCTTATTGCTAACAGTAGAAAATTTTCTAACACACTTAGATCTTGTTTTTATCAAGAAGAATGGAGATTAAAAACTTGAAAATTTGCTTTAATAGTAGGATGAGGGATCTGAGCCGCCTTTCTTTTGATTTAAGAAAAATGTCTGAGGTAAGAAAGAGCTAAAAATTCGTGTAGAACAGTTTATTCTTGGTTAAATGTTATTCTCCACTATTTCCTTCACCCTGCGATAATCACACTTCAAATCATTATAAATTTGAAGAGGACTTTGACATAATTCCTTGACGATATAATTCTTGTTTTCTTGGAAAAATTCTTTTTTCGTAGCCAATTTTTCGGAAAATACTTCTTGCAAGAAATATTCGGACGGTTGATGTAATCGATTTTCAGAAAATCGAGGATAGAATATGAAATACCAGAGAAAAATAGTATTGTGATTATCTACTAAATTACGCTTATCTTCATAAACTTATCTAATACAAAAAATCATTAAATTTTCTGCAGAATGCTGAGACTCTAAAATGTATTGCATAAAACGAGTACACCAACTGACAGATAGGTACTATCGACCAGGCGGATGATGATGATGATGGTGACTTAAGAAGATCACGGCAGGAAGATCCTGACGTGGATGTTCCGTAAAAACTTTACTGTAAAACTGAAACATTGGAAAGATTTGATGGGCGCTATTACCCCTGATTATAGGGATATGTGATTATCTCTCGCTAAGAGATACAGTAGTTGTGTTTATATACTTTGGCGGATAATTTAAGTGGAGAAAGTTAATTTATTTTATAGATAGACTCGAAATCTAGGCAGAAGCTTATTGGAAATACTGAAGTTCAACTTAAATGGTCAAAGTTTGTGAAATTCATTCTTCTTTAAATTCGATCGTAAATACATTAAATAATATTAAATTTGGGGAAATCCATGTTTAAGGACCATCAATATATAATCAATAAGGCAGATATCCAAAATGGCATTAATATAACAAAGTTAACAATAAAATACAAAGTGGTACCAAAAAGTTGAAGTAATTCGGATATTATGAGCAGTTAAGGGACATTACAGCCTTCTGCTCTTACGTAGAGCATGGGGCCCCCTTTGTGAGCCATGCCAGAGCGGGTGTCTACGTGGATAGACTTGTTTTTGATGTACTTAAAATTGTGTATAGACTTATTGAGGTAGTTTGGCGATTTTTTTTAATGGCGATGGATCTCAGGGTTTAAAAACTTATGGAAACTTTAGGTTTTAGTCGCGCGCACGCGACTCTATACGTTACTATGAAGGTTCGTAGGTAGTCGGGCGGATGGTAACTGTTTTACATATCAATGAGTTTTGGGGGCAATAACATCGTAACTATTCGGCTGATTTTAAAGAAATTTATAACTTTTATGTTGCTTTACATTCTATTTCGAATGATATAATTGCCAAGGTCATCTCGAAGTTACTCAGAGAATTATTTAAAGTTTTGAAGGTCATATGTTCATAAGGCCATAAGTCAGAATAATTGAGAGCACGCGACTTTAGTCTGTTTATCTTGTTTAAACAGGATAACGGCTAATAAAAACATAAGAAAATTGCGATAACTGTCTATCCATAAGGATCGTCGAGGACCTACATCCTAAGATTGTAGGAACGTCGGTTTGACCGATGAGAGGGTTTAATCCAATTTTGGTGACATTTTGACCTTAAGACGTATTGCTTAAAAAACTGGCTGCCGCGGCTTTTAAGGAGCAAACAGAGGGCACATTGGTTTACTGGTTTCTGGTTTCAGAACCACCAGGATCAAATGCAGCTATTAACGCAACATCATCTTTAAGCGTATAACTTTTAACAAAACTTGGCACCACAAATTTATCGTTATTTCCCATAACAAATCATCAGTTGTCACAGTTCATCTCTCAAGTCATTGAAGCTAAAAAAATTATGGGTAAATTTCCAGAACATCAACACCACGATATATTTTTTAGATAAAATTCATTTTTTTACGGTTTCAAGGGTCAGAAACGTGATTGTGATGTACATTATCTCCGATATTCACTTGTTTTCCTGATAAAAGCTTTTATTTTGTTATATTGAATGCGCCTCACGACGTCTGGCAACCCCATTAAAAACATTGAAATTCGACCTGAAAACGTATTTATTCTATTGTGAATATATTCTAATAGTGGGTTGGGGGGACGGGGACCTCGCCTACCTATACCACACTATAATAGTTGAGGTTTCTACACCCCACACCTAACCAATTATTATTAATCAACTCGTAATAGAAATAAATCGAAAGCCTACCATTATCTCTGTTATTCCTTTCAGAACCTAATAGTCGGCATTCATTTTGCTTGTACTCGACTTGATTTAGAAAACGGGGGGTATAACTCTTCACTATTAAAATGGGTTATGGAGGGCGAAGCCCACCATTTAGAATATAACCACTTTAGAAAACGCGAGAAAAAATATATTTCATGTCCAAAAAATTGCATTGGGGAATGTTTTATTTAATTGTGATGGTATGTTGGCCAGTTTGGTCCTTTTTTGCGGGATCTATGTAAGGAATAGAGTAAGGGAAATATTGGTCCATGACAAAATCCTCACCGGACAAAATCCCCTAGGACAAAAACACCACGCAGAGAAACCTCACTGGACAAAAACCCGGCGGACATTAACCCTACCCATACCGAGCAAAAATACCACTGCTACCAGACAAAATTCCCCCATAGTAAAGAAATAATATAAAAAATAATATAATTTTTTTTAATACTTCTTCTATAGACTAATGTTTTTCTTTGACCCTAGAAGTTTACCCCAAATCCTCGTATTTGATCTTTAATTCCATCTTAAATCCTTTTTATTAAATGAGATCAAATGTGGATCTGATCAGGTCCGGTCAGGTCAGGTAGCTCCACACAGGTCAGATTAACCCAGTATAAAAACCTTGTTCACCTGTGCATTAATTCAATTTTTCTTAATCAGTGTGTGAATACATTCGACAGCTAGATAGCTCGTGTCTGTTTTTCTTAAAAGTTTCATTTGAATACCCTTAATTCATAATCGAAATTATACGCCACAATAAAGGCGAAGAAAAACTATGTTATCGTGGCTATATTTACACAAAGAAGTCTATGTCTTCTTCAACAAAACACTCGGATGTTTCAGGAGAGCAGCAGTCTCCTGTAACGGCCAGATTACATCAGATTTGGATGTCTAAAATATAATTTCCACCATAGAGCACAACCACACACCAGATACATTTGCAGTGGAGGCAGCAAGAGTGCGACAGACTAGAAAAGAACGTGCAGTTGTCAACAGAGGAAATACTTGACCTATCCTACTTGACAGTATGGCAGAGATGACACAAGAGGGGCGAGTTGCAATTGGTCAGGTTGACTCCATTAAAAGAAGTATCCATAGACATCGGCAGGCAGGCCGTCCCAAACATCAGTCATTTCTTCAAGAGTTACGCATTGAAGGCGAGTGATCATTGGCAGGTGGATCTGACCCACAGCCTTTTCTAATTCATGACAGTGGAATAGAAGCAAGGAACCGAATCATCATGTTTGCCACCGAGGAAAGTCTACGTCATCTGTCCAATTCCAACACGTGGTATATGGATGGGTCTTTTACTTGTGCACCATCTTTATTTGAACAACTATACATCATCCGTGCCCCTTAGGAGAATCTGCAGTGAGATGTGTTTATGCCTACCTGCCTCAAAAATCCCAAGAGATATATAAGGAAATGTTGACTGCAATTCATGACAAGGGAGAAGAACTTGGATTATCCATTGATGTCACAAAAAAATGACAGACTTTGAACAAGCAGCCCTGAATCCCATAAAAACAAGCTGGGTCCACATGTTAACGTCAAGGCATGTTTCTACCACTTGACACAAAGTACCTGGCGAAAGATTCAGTTCCTTGGGTTGGCTAACCGATATAAAGATAATGGCAATACCAAGTATTTATGTGGCATGCTAGATGGACTTGCCTTTCTCCATGTTGATCGCCTTTCTAATGGAATGGACTACATAAAAGATAATACTTCTAATGGATTTAAATACCTTGTAGAGTACTTTGATGCGACCAACGTAACCGGCAAATATCGCCGCATTGCCAGAGCAGACAATATGCAGGTCCTGTGACAGTGCGAGTGGGAAGGATTCCTCCATTATTCCCACCAGAGAAATGGAATGTGTACCAAGCTACAATTCACAATGAATACCGCACCAACAACCTGTGTGAGCGTTGGAATCGTGTATTCCAACAACTGGTGGGCTACTCTTACCCAACAATTAGTACTCCTATTAAGTGCATCAAGAAAGACGCTCTTAAGGCATCCACTTACCAAAGACCTTCAAAAATGACTCAGAAATCTCTGTGTTGGGTATAGATATGGACACATCACATTGGAAAAACTGCTCAGGCATTAGGCATAATATACGCTTGTGATATGATTATAGTCTTGTAAAACTTACAATTCATTTGGTCCATACATCATTTTAGCAAAAGATAGTTAAAGGTGGTAAGTTGATTGCTTATATAGTTTAATTTGTTCTTCAACATATTCAAAACTTTAAATAACTTGTTATATTTTTTACCATAAGGGAATGTTGTCTGGTAGGAGCGGGGTTTTTGTCCGGTATGGGTGAGGTTTATGTCCGCTGGGTTTTTTTCCAGTAGGGTTTCTATCCGCAGGGTTATTGTCCGCGGGGTTTTTGTCCTAGGGTGTTTTGTCCGGCAGTGAATTTACCCGTATCCCTGGAACTTTATGTCCCAGTTAAACTGTAAAAAAAACTATTACTGTAAAGATTAAAAGTGGCTTAGGGAGAGCATCCGACGCAAACGTTAAAATTAAAGTGAAAGTAGAACGACTGGAAGGGCTATCACGAATAAGCGCCAGCGCTTACATCACTCGCCATGCAATTCCTATATTCTCAAACACAGTAATCTTTTCCTCTAATCTTTCTCACTTTGACTTTTTATTGTTTTTACTAATCTTAATTCGGGCTGAATAAGTGTCGTTCGGAGAAGATTGAAGGGATCCGAGAAGAAACTATGGAAATGCTCAAGATTAGCACATCTAAAGACTTCCAAGTACGCATAAATTCTTGGGCAAAAAAATGCTACGTATAGGTAGATAAGCACAGTGGGGACCATTTCAAAAATAACAGGAGAGACAAGTACCAAAGGTGGTTTATTTTTGTTCATTGGTTAAATTTATTGAACTTTTGGGTAGGCACAAAAATAAAATGTTGGGGAAAATTAAAAATTTTAATGATACAACCCTCACAGATATTCAAAGGTTTCATCTCATTTGTTCATTTTAAAGTTTCCTATTTATTTTTACCTTTATCACAAAAAATGATAAAAAAGATCAAAATTTATGATTTCTTAGGTAATTTCTAGTATGTTTAACTCTGAGATCACATCAGTTCTTATATGTGGAAATATCACTTTTGATTACAGCCAAGTCAAACAACATTGGGTATGATCCGTCGCCGGATGTAATCTTATTCTGATCAATTTCAGGGATGAGGGAATAGTCTCCAGATACCAATTGCTCGGATTCGGCGTCAAACTATACTGTAAGGTACCATTGCGAAATTAATGACCCTAGAAGAGAGTGCTGTTCGATGAAAAAAGAACCCACCATTTTTTGTAACATATTAAATCCCAAGATGGAGGGGAAAACTGTATTAATTTTTTTCGTGCTCTTTGGCTTTAAACTTCAAATTTCTCAAAACGATTTTAGATGCCTTCCAAATAAAAAAAAATAGAGGAATGTGAAGTAAAGCCAGTTTTATGTAAAACTACAAAATACTCTTTTGTTAAAAATTCTTCTTTGTTATCGAGGTTAAAAATATAAATCTGACTTGTATCATCAAACCAAGTATTATCTCAGCTTAACTTTTAATGATCTCTTTCTTTTTGCCTTTATCACAAAGTATGCACTAAAGGCATACTTTTAACTGTGATCAAAGCGGTGCTCGCTGCCTCAGTGTGCATGGTTTGAATCGCTTCTCTGGGCGGATTTTTTCGAAAAAAGGTAATAAAAATATTACAGCAGGGAAAAAATATTCAGTTTTCTCTTTCAATGTGGTTTAATGGATTTATTTTTATCATTCTCTCGCGCTACTTTGAGATATATATATATATATATATATATATATATATATATATATAAATATATATATATATATATATATAGAGAGAGAGAGAGAGAGAGAGAGAGAGAGAGAGAGAGAGAGAGAGAGAGATAGAGAGAGATTGAGAAAGAGAGAGAGAGAGAGAGAGAAAGACAGAGAGAGACAGACAGACAGACAGACAGAGAGTGAATAAGGAACAATAATGTTCTTATCAATGCCGTTAGATGAAGGCAATAGTAAGAATTCCTTAATCACCTTGAGTTCTTGTAACCTTTTTAGGAGCACCTCTTGAAGAGAGTTGAGGAATTCCAGAAGATATTTCTAGCGGATTTAGGAATTCTTACCATTGCTCTGATCTAACCGCATATATATACATATATATCATAAGAAATTAGACTATAAATACCCCGTTATATTTATGAAACTTCTATAATCTTTTCAAACTTGTTAATATGTTAGATTCTTTGCATGTCATATTGCAGTATATTAATTGTTTATAGCAAACAACTATCCCAGAGCACCAGAAGTAAAAGACTCTTCTGCTTTTCAAAGAGAGCGTATTGTGGGTCACTCTGAATGTGAGCTAAGCCAGCGTTAGATTGCATGAAACTTTGGGTTCCTCTTAGTAAATTCAACAGAGTGATTGTACAATTAACTAGCATAGACAAGGAATCAACAGAGTGATTGTGCAATTCACTAGCATATACAAGGAATCAAAAGTCTTATTGTACAATTCACTAGCATAGACAAGGAATCAACAGAATTCCATTTAAGACGACCTCAGCTTTTTGATCTGTGTCTTTGGGCTTCCAAGGGAATCGGTAAAAATAATCTTCTTTCTAAGCTAGCTGATTTTGCAGAGCATCTACAATTGAGTAGTATTACTGCTGTAAGTTATCTCCATCAACCTATCTACTATGGCAGAGCATCTAAAAAAGGAAACCTCTTCTTCGACGACTAAATATACAAAAAATAAAGGACTGAGCAATTGAGATGGTAGATAGTCCATAGGTGTCTGGCAAATTGTCATGTCTTTTTACGAATTAAGATGTGCGCAAATTTCTGACAGAGGATATGTGTAGGTATGGAGATTATATAATTAAAAGTTTGATTTAAATTGGTTGAAACTAACTGAGAAACAAGCGGTACACTATTCTTTCAGAATTGGTAGAGTGCATTGGCAACATAAACTCAAAAAATACATCTCTATCCCTTGGAAAGGGCTTCTTAAAGTTTTCTCCAGTGGTCAGTTGGTGAAAAAAAATGAAACCTTATTGTGGAAGATGATGCTCCATCCCATACCTAAAAAAATAAACAAAGCATGGTAATAGATAAACAGGATCAGAAGAGTACCTTGGCCAAGATTGTCTACTGATATGAACCCCAATGAAAGATTTGGGGGCATACTTGACAGATTAGCTCATAAAAAACAAGAAAAAAGCATCAAAGCCAGAATTTGGGGGAAATTCCTGCCTCCAATTCATCCGATGATTCATAGCCGCTGAAGTAAAATCCGTCTAAGATCTACAAAGAATAGATACAATGATAAAGAACAGGTCGTTTATTATATCTCATATAAAAGTGGCGTGAGCATTAGACTTGCAAGAGAGTAAAGGAACACAAATGCGATATACGACGGGAAAGACAATTTTCTAAGCTGATTTATGTATGTATTGAAACGCATGCAATTGATATTAATAATGCACATATGATATATAATTCCCACATTAATAAACATAGACATCTAATATAATCAGCTCACAAAAACGTAATTCCCAACTTTAATTTTTCAGTATCTGTTTAACACACAACCCTTGATAAGCAGAAGACTCAGCCGACCTCTGCTCAAAAATATCTTACTACACCAACATCTCGAATAAATTTTGATTAGTAAATTTGTGTATCCTCAGCTCAAGCATCTTTCTGTCATCATTATTTTGCTAGTGACTGAAGATGAGGGATGTCTCCGTATAAATCTGGTTTCGCAATAAATCCATTCAAAATACTGTAGTTTTCTTCCTGAATATTAGTTTTTTAACTGGGTCTTTGAGGCAAGAAAAAACATCCGCGTATGACATTCTTTATCGAAGGCCTTTTGGACGTCCATCATCATAATGTCTACATAGCACCCATTTGCTTGGCAATAAGCTACTTTCTCTGTTAGGAGCGCCAGGGCTTTTTCGGTGCCCCTTTTTGAACGGAACCCGTGGTGTTAGGGGTTATGCGCTCCTAACTCGCTCAGTTGAGCTTGGAGCCTATTAACTATAATCTTTTCGAAGATCTCGCCCTGTATCTCCAGAAGGGAGATCGGGTGATAGTTAACCCCCTGTTTCGGGGGCTTATTTCCTTCTGAGATGAACATGATTTTTGCCATCTTGTACCCGTCCGGAAAGTAGCCTGTATTCAAGGCGGCATTCATGGTATTTACCAGTCACTGAATAAGTTGCCTCGGGGCATTCACGAGGTATTTTTCGTGATCCCAGACCAGCCTGGTGCCCTTTGTTTGAAGGACCTTATGGTGTTCATTGTCCCCTTAAAGTTAATTGGGCACCCGTGGTTAACCATCTCTCTTTCCTGAGATACTTGCCAGTGGGGGTGAGTTCTATTTATCACTGTGCTGAGGTCATGAAGCAGTTGGTCTGCGAAGTCCTGGTCAAAGTCATCGTTCTGCTCAGGGGTTATAGCGAAAATCTCCCAACAGTGTTCTTTGAAGTTTCTTTCAAGAGACTCTGGATCCTCAATGAAGTCGTCTCCGTCTTTAGTTTTTGTTCTGGTTTGGGGGGGCACTCCTCTAAGTCTTCGGATGCTGTTCCAAAAACTTACTTACATAGCTGCTGCTAAAGGGGAAGTTTCTATTCAACAATACTATGTCCGGTTTGATTGCCAACCGATACGTTTTAGTAAGGTCGGGAAATCCAGGCCGACTCTCCAGAGTCTGTCCCTTTCGAGAAGTAGCTCCAGGTTCAATCCGCTTTGGTTGGTGCAGCCATAGCTAGATCCTCTGCATCTGGCGTTAGGTCTCCGCCCAGCAATGACATCTTCCCGAGCCCAAAGATGTTGTAGAAATTAGAAATCGGCAGTAATTTCAACGGGGCAGCTGATAGCCAGCTGCCACAGTTAGGCTTCCCACCAGGGTTGGGATTTCGGCAGCCAAGAATGATTTCACTAAGTCTGGTAGTGTCTTGTATGTAATGTTTTTCGGATCGCGATGGCTGTGCCGTCCCGTCGAATCGCTCCTGGGTATGTTTTTTGGTTTTCACAGTGTAGTTTGGTATGTTTAATATGTTTTTCTCTGTGTTTATACCATGTTCGGAGATAAGGATCAGGTCAGGACCCACTGTATAGAATATGCTTCCGTAGGGAATGGAATTCCCTTCCCATCCGTTTACCGTTAGCGAGAGTATTTTTAATGTTTTGTTTGTTTTTTCCATGTTAATTTGTTTGGTGTACTTCTAGTTATGTGAATGTATGTTTTCCTCATTTACTATTTGTCCCGTCTAATTTTTTTGTTTTTGATTTTGTTGAACTCTGATTCACTTATGATCAGGTAAGAGTCCTTATACAGTTTTATATTTGCTCTAATGAGCGTTTCTATCAACTCTTCTTGTATCGATGCATCATAAGTCTATTTTAGTTGACCTGTTTTTATTCCCTCGACAATCTGGAGTCTTCTGGAAATAGGGTTAGATTTGTTCTATAGAACTGCATACAGATTTTTTTGCATCGTACTTGGTGATGTGATGGGGAGCTTTACCCTTGCTTGTACTTCTCGACCTCTTATTTTCCTTTGATTGTTGGGCGCGTTCATATTCTTCCGAGGGGGATGCATAGCTTGAGGGATTGCCCTCAGCTTGCTTTATCCTCCTGGCAGCTTTTTCTCATTCAGTTCTCGGTTTTTTTCGGCCTCTATTCTGGGATCCCTGTTTGTGGATTTAGGGGTGTTTGTGAGGTTTCATAGGAAGCGTTCTTTTCGTCTTCTGCTGGAAACGGCGTCGATTGAGCTTCTTCCCCGGGCTGGTATTGCAGTTGCAGAACTTCCCCTGATTGGTTGTCTGGGAAGCACATCTCCTCTAAACCATTCGTCTTGAGCAGGGTGTTAAGCTCAGTAGCGAAGCAGCCAGTGTTGGTACGATTGCTCACGTGAGCGTACAGAATGCAGGTGAGGATCTTTGTTGAGTTTTTATTGCCGACTTTAAAGTATGTTTTTTGTGCCGCACTATCGATGTTTCTTGCAGGGGCGGCCTTTGTTGCTTGAGTGTAGGAGGTATTTGCCTTCTTGTTTCCCTCTGCTTTCTTCTCTTCTGCCTTTCCTTTTAGGATTTATTTTTTCCTAGGGCAGGGCATCGCAATTGTCCCGTGATTTTGCCCAGAGTTTGGACATCTTTCTTCGTTTGCCAGGCATTCCTGGCAGCCATGCCTTTTTCCACTGCACCTAGAGCAGTGAATTCTTGCCCCATAGAATTCTTTTGTTGTGTGGTGTTCAGGTTTGAATCACCTAAAAGATATTTGTACTGGGGTAAACTCCTTCCTCTCAATTTGTTCACCGCTTATTTTGGCATTGGAGAGCAGCAATTTATTCTCCTCGCCTTTGCTGCCATCGTTGTGTCTCCAAAGATTATTTTGAACACGTGATGGTATTTCGTGTGCTCTCTTCTGTTCTTGAACTTCACTATCTGTGTTATATTAGCCCATTGCTGATTTCTCTCTATTTCATCTTTTATTTCTTCTTCTGTATGCTAGCCGATCCACGGGTCCAGCCTTCGGCATATCACACTTCTGTGACCCTGAATCTGGGGTGGGGTACTTGGCTGGAGATTGATTTCTCTTAGAATCTTTCTTCCTTCCTTCTTTATGAGGCTCTCTATATTCTGCTCCTTCTCTCATATCGCGACATGTCCTGTCTGCAAGTCGATTAGGCGGAGAATTGCCACATTTAGCCTGCTGAATAAGTTCTCTGGGCGGATTTTTTCGAAAAAAGGTAATAAAAATATTACAGCAGGGAAAAAATATTCAGTTTTCTCTTTCAATGTGGTTTAATGGATTTATTTTTATCATTCTCTCGCGCTACTTTGAGATATATATATATATATATATATATATATATATATATATATATATATATAGAGAGAGAGAGAGAGAGAGAGAGAGAGAGAGAGAGATAGAGAGAGATTGAGAAAGAGAGAGAGAGAGAGAGAGAAAGACAGAGAGAGACAGACAGACAGACAGACAGAGAGTGAATAAGGAACAATAATGTTCTTATCAATGCCGTTAGATGAAGGCAATAGTAAGAATTCCTTAATCACCTTGAGTTCTTGTAACCTTTTTAGGAGCACCTCTTGAAGAGAGTTGAGGAATTCCAGAAGATATTTCTAGCGGATTTAGGAATTCTTACCATTGCTCTGATCTAACCGCATATATATACATATATATCATAAGAAATTAGACTATAAATACCCCGTTATATTTATGAAACTTCTATAATCTTTTCAAACTTGTTAATATGTTAGATTCTTTGCATGTCATATTGCAGTATATTAATTGTTTATAGCAAACAACTATCCCAGAGCACCAGAAGTAAAAGACTCTTCTGCTTTTCAAAGAGAGCGTATTGTGGGTCACTCTGAATGTGAGCTAAGCCAGCGTTAGATTGCATGAAACTTTGGGTTCCTCTTAGTAAATTCAACAGAGTGATTGTACAATTAACTAGCATAGACAAGGAATCAACAGAGTGATTGTGCAATTCACTAGCATATACAAGGAATCAAAAGTCTTATTGTACAATTCACTAGCATAGACAAGGAATCAACAGAATTCCATTTAAGACGACCTCAGCTTTTTGATCTGTGTCTTTGGGCTTCCAAGGGAATCGGTAAAAATAATCTTCTTTCTAAGCTAGCTGATTTTGCAGAGCATCTACAATTGAGTAGTATTACTGCTGTAAGTTATCTCCATCAACCTATCTACTATGGCAGAGCATCTAAAAAAGGAAACCTCTTCTTCGACGACTAAATATACAAAAAATAAAGTACTGAGCAATTGAGATGGTAGATAGTCCATAGGTGTCTGGCAAATTGTCATGTCTTTTTACGAATTAAGATGTGCGCAAATTTCTGACAGAGGATATGTGTAGGTATGGAGATTATATAATTAAAAGTTTGATTTAAATTGGTTGAAACTAACTGAGAAACAAGCGGTACACTATTCTTTCAGAATTGGTAGAGTGCATTGGCAACATAAACTCAAAAAATACATCTCTATCCCTTGGAAAGGGCTTCTTAAAGTTTTCTCCAGTGGTCAGTTGGTGAAAAAAAATGAAACCTTATTGTGGAAGATGATGCTCCATCCCATACCTAAAAAAATAAACAAAGCATGGTAATAGATAAACAGGATCAGAAGAGTACCTTGGCCAAGATTGTCTACTGATATGAACCCCAATGAAAGATTTGGGGGCATACTTGACAGATTAGCTCATAAAAAACAAGAAAAAAGCATCAAAGCCAGAATTTGGGGGAAATTCCTGCCTCCAATTCATCCGATGATTCATAGCCGCTGAAGTAAAATCCGTCTAAGATCTACAAAGAATAGATACAATGATAAAGAACAGGTCGTTTATTATATCTCATATAAAAGTGGCGTGAGCATTAGACTTGCAAGAGAGTAAAGGAACACAAATGCGATATACGACGGGAAAGACAATTTTCTAAGCTGATTTATGTATGTATTGAAACGCATGCAATTGATATTAATAATGCACATATGATATATAATTCCCACATTAATAAACATAGACATCTAATATAATCAGCTCACAAAAACGTAATTCCCAACTTTAATTTTTCAGTATCTGTTTAACACACAACCCTTGATAAGCAGAAGACTCAGCCGACCTCTGCTCAAAAATATCTTACTACACCAACATCTCGAATAAATTTTGATTAGTAAATTTGTGTATCCTCAGCTCAAGCATCTTTCTGTCATCATTATTTTGCTAGTGACTGAAGATGAGGGATGTCTCCGTATAAATCTGGTTTCGCAATAAATCCATTCAAAATACTGTAGTTTTCTTCCTGAATATTAGTTTTTTAACTGGGTCTTTGAGGCAAGAAAAAACATCCGCGTATGACATTCTTTATTCCTAGATACTTACGACCGTATTAGGTCAGCTTCAGGAAATGAACAGAAATGGAATTATTTGATGATGGTGTACTCAATTTTGAAGAAGGTGTTATCGTGGTAGATAATAGTGGGTGAAAATTAAAAGTGAGATGGATATTTTGCCTTAGTAGGGAGAGCATCACTTTAGGTTTATTTTTTATTTTCCTTTTTGTGTTTGTCTTTGATAAGTTGTGTTTTTTCCATGTTTGTGTTTCTTTATGTGCTCTTTAGCGCATTCTTCTTATTGTTTGTGTTTAAATTTCGATGTACTTATTTTTAGCCAAATTCCTTAGCTTTCAAGCCTTTATTAGCTTTTGGCTCAGCAATTTACCTCGTGTTGGTTGTTGTCTTAGTGTCCTGTTGCTTAATTTATTCTTGTTTGTTTCAATTCGTAATGTATTAGATTTTAGTGTTCAGTGTTTCTTTTATGTTTATATTAGTGTTATGTTCTCATTGAGCATAGCTTACTGTTCGAGAAGTGGCTACGAAGGGAGACTTTCTCCCGTAGCTTTGCAGGTATGCTTAGTCTGCCACTTGTTCCCAGTACTTCCGGAATGAGAACATTGTTTAGGGTAGACCAAACCTTTCTTTCCAGTTTTTTGGTGAATATATTGTTAGGGTCTAGTCCCTTCTACGTATGAAGATCCCCTTGGCGATGGTGGTCATGCCTTCTGGTTTTGTTGATTATTAGTGATGCGGAGTTCTGGACACGTTGGAGTTTTCTTCTTGGGGTCTTACTGGATGCTTGAGTCACTACTGCGGGGTAGATAAGATTAGACCGGACGTACATCAGGTATACTTTCCTAATATTGGCCAAGCTAAGATCTCTAAATCTGAATAGCTTGGAAATTTCTCTCTTGGCTAGGTTTCACCTCTCCGTGTAGTGTCTCGAGTATTCATGGTGGGAGATCTTTAGGCCCAGGACAGTGCCTTCAGTGGAGTAGCCGTATCTTCTCCCTTCAATTATAATGAGACACGTCAACCTGCGGCTCAGTGGTACGATTTTGAACTTATCCATGGTCTCTCGTATCGGGTGATGTTGATTTCCACTATTGTGCGCGTTTCCTGTGCCCTTGCTTTCCTCTCCGGGCACGGAACGATTTGAGTGATGTTATCTTCGAATTGCAGATACATTGTGTCCCTGTGCACCGGAGTTGGGAGGTCGATGGTAAAGACCAAGACTCAGGCAGCTTCCCTGGGGAATGCCCGCCTTAAGTTCGAACTCAGGTCCTTTGTATCCTTCAATCATGAAACATGCCCTTCTGTTCATGATAAAGTCACAAAGGATCCTTTCCAGGATTGGGTCTAGCTGGAGGTTCAGGATCTTGTATTGAACTCCTTTCAGCCAAACTTTATCGAAGGCCTTTTGGACGTCCATCATCATAATGTCTACATAGCACCCATTTGCTTGGCAATAAGCTACTTTCTCTGTTAGGAGCGCCAGGGCTTTTTCGGTGCCCCTTTTTGAACGGAACCCGTGGTGTTAGGGGTTATGCGCTCCTAACTCGCTCAGTTGAGCTTGGAGCCTATTAACTATAATCTTTTCGAAGATCTCGCCCTGTATCTCCAGAAGGGAGATCGGGTGATAGTTAACCCCCTGTTTCGGGGGCTTATTTCCTTCTGAGATGAACATGATTTTTGCCATCTTGTACCCGTCCGGAAAGTAGCCTGTATTCAAGGCGGCATTCATGGTATTTACCAGTCACTGAATAAGTTGCCTCGGGGCATTCACGAGGTATTTTTCGTGATCCCAGACCAGCCTGGTGCCCTTTGTTTGAAGGACCTTATGGTGTTCATTGTCCCCTTAAAGTTAATTGGGCACCCGTGGTTAACCATCTCTCTTTCCTGAGATACTTGCCAGTGGGGGTGAGTTCTATTTATCACTGTGCTGAGGTCATGAAGCAGTTGGTCTGCGAAGTCCTGGTCAAAGTCATCGTTCTGCTCAGGGGTTATAGCGAAAATCTCCCAACAGTGTTCTTTGAAGTTTCTTTCAAGAGACTCTGGATCCTCAATGAAGTCGTCTCCGTCTTTAGTTTTTGTTCTGGTTTGGGGGGGCACTCCTCTAAGTCTTCGGATGCTGTTCCAAAAACTTACTTACATAGCTGCTGCTAAAGGGGAAGTTTCTATTCAACAATACTATGTCCGGTTTGATTGCCAACCGATACGTTTTAGTAAGGTCGGGAAATCCAGGCCGACTCTCCAGAGTCTGTCCCTTTCGAGAAGTAGCTCCAGGTTCAATCCGCTTTGGTTGGTGCAGCCATAGCTAGATCCTCTGCATCTGGCGTTAGGTCTCCGCCCAGCAATGACATCTTCCCGAGCCCAAAGATGTTGTAGAAATTAGAAATCGGCAGTAATTTCAACGGGGCAGCTGATAGCCAGCTGCCACAGTTAGGCTTCCCACCAGGGTTGGGATTTCGGCAGCCAAGAATGATTTCACTAAGTCTGGTAGTGTCTTGTATGTAATGTTTTTCGGATCGCGATGGCTGTGCCGTCCCGTCGAATCGCTCCTGGGTATGTTTTTTGGTTTTCACAGTGTAGTTTGGTATGTTTAATATGTTTTTCTCTGTGTTTATACCATGTTCGGAGATAAGGATCAGGTCAGGACCCACTGTATGGAATATGCTTCCGTAGGGAATGGAATTCCCTTCCCATCCGTTTACCGTTAGCGAGAGTATTTTTAATGTTTTGTTTGTTTTTTCCATGTTAATTTGTTTGGTGTACTTCTAGTTATGTGAATGTATGTTTTCCTCATTTACTATTTGTCCCGTCTAATTTTTTTGTTTTTGATTTTGTTGAACTCTGATTCACTTATGATCAGGTAAGAGTCCTTATACAGTTTTATATTTGCTCTAATGAGCGTTTCTATCAACTCTTCTTGTATCGATGCATCATAAGTCTATTTTAGTTGACCTGTTTTTATTCCCTCGACAATCTGGAGTCTTCTGGAAATAGGGTTAGATTTGTTCTGTAGAACTGCATACAGATTTTTTTGCATCGTACTTGGTGATGTGATGGGGAGCTTTACCCTTGCTTGTACTTCTCGACCTCTTATTTTCCTTTGATTGTTGGGCGCGTTCATATTCTTCCGAGGGGGATGCATAGCTTGAGGGATTGCCCTCAGCTTGCTTTATCCTCCTGGCAGCTTTTTCTCATTCAGTTCTCGGTTTTTTTCGGCCTCTATTCTGGGATCCCTGTTTGTGGATTTAGGGGTGTTTGTGAGGTTTCATAGGAAGCGTTCTTTTCGTCTTCTGCTGGAAACGGCGTCGATTGAGCTTCTTCCCCGGGCTGGTATTGCAGTTGCAGAACTTCCCCTGATTGGTTGTCTGGGAAGCACATCTCCTCTAAACCATTCGTCTTGAGCAGGGTGTTAAGCTCAGTAGCGAAGCAGCCAGTGTTGGTACGATTGCTCACGTGAGCGTACAGAATGCAGGTGAGGATCTTTGTTGAGTTTTTATTGCCGACTTTAAAGTATGTTTTTTGTGCCGCACTATCGATGTTTCTTGCAGGGGCGGCCTTTGTTGCTTGAGTGTAGGAGGTATTTGCCTTCTTGTTTCCCTCTGCTTTCTTCTCTTCTGCCTTTCCTTTTAGGATTTATTTTTTCCTAGGGCAGGGCATCGCAATTGTCCCGTGATTTTGCCCAGAGTTTGGACATCTTTCTTCGTTTGCCAGGCATTCCTGGCAGCCATGCCTTTTTCCACTGCACCTAGAGCAGTGAATTCTTGCCCCATAGAATTCTTTTGTTGTGTGGTGTTCAGGTTTGAATCACCTAAAAGATATTTGTACTGGGGTAAACTCCTTCCTCTCAATTTGTTCACCGCTTATTTTGGCATTGGAGAGCAGCAATTTATTCTCCTCGCCTTTGCTGCCATCGTTGTGTCTCCAAAGATTATTTTGAACACGTGATGGTATTTCGTGTGCTCTCTTCTGTTCTTGAACTTCACTATCTGTGTTATCTTAGCCCATTGCTGATTTCTCTCTATTTCATCTTTTATTTCTTCTTCTGTATGCTAGCCGATCCACGGGTCCAGCCTTCGGCATATCACACTTCTGTGACCCTGAATCTGGGGTGGGGTACTTGGCTGGAGATTGATTTCTCTTAGAATCTTTCTTCCTTCCTTCTTTATGAGGCTCTCTATATTCTGCTCCTTCTCTCATATCGCGACATGTCCTGTCTGCAAGTCGATTAGGCGGAGAATTGCCACATTTAGCCTGCTGAATAAGTTTTTTATACACCTCCCCCGTATCCGGTTTTTCTAGGCCACTTGAGGTTCTCAGCGGGATTCTTGTAGCACTGGAGTCCACTATTTTGGCTTGTGTGCAGTCCCTTGAAGAAGAGAGTGCACTTACTTTCTAGCTTACTTTATTTGTTGTTTTTGTATGGGGACTTACAAATCTGTATGTTTGTCAGAGTTTTAGGTTTTCCTTATAGTTTTAAATTGTTTACCTTGGGTAGAAGAGCCCCTCCTCCCCCTCGTTTACCAGCCGCCTCGATGGAAAAAGGGTTTTCCTTTTGGGATGAATGATATCGTTGGATGAGATTAATCCGAGGGGATCCTCTCGAGGGTGTGATTGTATGGCAGACTTAATGACAACGCCGCCCCCCGAGGGGGTTTTAATCGCGACCGCATCCAAACATACTATAGAGATGGTTGTATGTCCCTTCTATGGTCCCGGAAGAGGCCCCCACTGGGATGAGCAGCGGAGGTTGCAGTCCGTCCCTTGTCCGGAATTGTTTCTGACATTGTTATCAGCCTTAGGCTACTCTTCAAACCAGCTTCCTCCAATGCCCCCAATTATGACATAGCAACTGCACAGCATATATGGTGGCAGTTCACGTAGGGGTGCGGGGTCGGGGACTTAAGCAATCATCTGCTCAAATGGGGCCGCTAAAAAACAAAGAGGTATATTAGTTATGAATGGTGATGGTGAGTACGACTGTATTTCTCTCTTTTTTAATGGCTGGCATCTAAACATTAGAAACCAGACGTTTCAAAGGCGTTTGGCAAAACTTACCTTTGCCTCCTTTGCCTCCTTTGCCTCCTTTGCCTCCTTTGCCTCCTTTGCCTCCTTTGCCTCCTTTGCCAGAGAACTAGATCGGAGCGACAAATAGTCAGATTCAAGATTTATTAGAGCGATAAAAATACAAAATTAGTTTTTTCTTTTATAAATATTCAAAAGAAAGAATATTTAGCTGTAATGGTGAAGTTATATTTTTGTGAAAATTCAGCGTAGAACAGTAAGCTATAAGTATAAGTATGAAAACAGATTCTACCGGAATCATAGGGGAGGTCATCTTATTAAAACTAAATATTGCTTATTTTATGATTAAATACATGAATTGTTTTGTAATTTTAGTTATATAAACTTAGTACAATTTTTCAAAGTTAAATTTTTATATAATCACATTACATTCATAGTTCAATTTAATTTATTTTATCATTTACAATTTTAATTGAGTTGTTCTATTAGTCATATCTCTATATATTAATTATTCTGGTTTTATTATTTCCTCGAGTTTCGTTTAACACTTTATTTTGGTAGCAATTTATGTTATTATTATTTAAACTTTCGGGCTAAACTATTATCTAATCTGTTTACTAACTGTACTGATATTTTCATTCTCGTAGTTCACTTATTATTATGGAAATTATTTGTTAAATGACTTATGTCAATTTTACAATCTGAGCCTACCAATTTTATATGTTTCTTGTAGCGCTTAGTTTGCCCTTAAAAATTTCCCGCGCCATGATTGGCCAATTTTCGTAATACTTATGTTCACGTAGAAAGAGAGACTGACTTTCGCACTTATTGGAGAAGCGTATTTATCCGAAGACTTAGGGGATTGCCTCCCAGGCCTGGGATTAAAATAAAAGATGGCGACATATTCATAGAAGATCCGGATACCCTGGAAAGAAGATTCAGGGACCACTGGAAAGAGGTCTTTGCGATCTCACCTGAGGAGAACGACGATTTCGACCAGGACTTCGAAGACCGACTGCTTGAGGACCTCGGAACGATGATACATAGGACCCACCCACAACCGCAAGTGTCTAGAGAGAGAGAGATGGTTGACCACGGACGCCCGATCACTGTTGAAGAGACAATTAACACCATAAAGTCCTTCAAACAGAGGGCACCAGGATGGTCTGGGCTCACCATGAACAACCTAGTGAATGCCCCTAGGCAAATTATTCAGGGAATGGTCAACATCATGAACGCTCCCCTGAATACAGGCTACTTCCCAGACGGGTATAAGATGGCAAAAATCATCTTTATCCCGAAAGGGAACAAGCCCCTAGACCAGGTGGCCAACTACCGCCCAATCTCTCTCCTAGAAGTACCCGGCAAGATCTTCGAGAAGATTAAAGCCAACAGGCTACAAAATCAACTCGACGAGTTAGGAGCGCACAACCCGGCACAACACGGGTTTAGACCAAAACGGGGCACTGAAACTGCCCTGGCGCTCCTAACAGAAAAGATCGCGCAATGCCGTGCGAAAACACTATGTAGACATCGTGATGAGGGACGTGCAGAAGGCCTTCGACAAGTTTTGGCTGAGTGGACTGCAATACAAGATCCTAAGTCTCCAGCTAAACCCGGTCCTGGAAAGGATTCTTTGTGACTTCATCATGGACAGAAGGGCGCGTATCATGATAGAAGATCACAAAGGTCCAGAATTCGAACTAAGAGCGGGCGTTCCCCAGGGGAGCTGCCTGAGTCCCTTGCTTTACCTGGTCTTTACCATCGACCTCCCTACTCCAATCCACGGGGACACGATGTATCTGCAATACGCAGATGACATCACTCAGATCGTCCGCTGTAGGGATAGGAAAGCAAGGAACCAGGCTAACAACACCATCGTGGAGATCTCGAACATCAACAACTTCGAGAAAAAGTGGAAAATCCGGACGAACAGGGAGAAGTTCACAATTCTCCCGCTGGGCCGTGAGTTGACGTGGCTCATCATGATTAATGGGAGGAGATACGGTTACTCCGCCGTAGGCAACATCCTGGGCCTAAAAATCTCCGACCGTGGATACTCGAGTCACTACACGGTGAGGCGGAATATGGCGAAGAGAGAAATCTCTAAGCTATATAGGTTCAGAGAACTCAGCTCGGCGAACATCAGGAAATTATACCTGTCGTTCATCCGGGCTAAGCTTATCTACCCCGCAGTAGTGACTCAAACGGCCAGCAAAACAACTATGAAAAGGCTCCAACGAGTACAAAACTCTGCGTCCCTCTTCATGAACAAATGCAGAAGAAGGGATCAACTTCGGCAGAGGGACCTGCACCGCAGGCAGAAGCTGGAGCCAATAAATGTCGCAACCCAGAAATTAGCCAAGAAAGTCTGGTCCACAATGGCCAATGATATCCTACCAGAATTACGAAGAACTAGACGCAGGATAAACATCCATGCCAGGCTGCACGGGAAAGTCGGACGTAACCGGCGATTCCCGAGCACCAAAGTCTGTTCGGAGGAGAACATAAGACCAATCTACACCTAAAAACACCAAACACCAGCAACACACACCATGGTGACACAAAACACGATTCATAACATATAAAACTGAAGAAGATAACTCACACGAGGTATACACACATGACCGCAAGCTTACAAAGGCTTGAAAGCTCAAACACACAGCCTAAATATCACAGACAAAAGAAGTACAAATACATTCAAGAACAATAAGAAGAACACGCACAAAACGAAAACATGAGAAACGCAATACTCACACAAAGGAAAAAGATCTCAATAAAAATATAAAGCAAGCTAACGATGCCCCTAAAACAAGGGCACCCCTCCCCCCACTTCACCATCTGTTTATCTACTACTATCCTTTTTAAAGAGTGCATATACCATCAGAAGCGTATTTGACATGTCGCCGGAAGAAAGTGAAGATTTTGACCGAGATCACTAACTATGGGTAGTAGAAGACTTGGAAGCAAATCGACAAGTGATAGTTCCGAGTAACAACGCATCATTGGCAATCCCAGCAGAAGAGGGAGTTGAGCCAGTCACCATAGAGGAGTTAAAGAAGACAATAAGAATACCAAACAGAGAGCCACGGGAAAATCGGGGCTAAACAGGGAAAACCTAATTAAGCATCAGATGCTTTCTTGGAGAAAATAGTATACTTATTTAATGCCACAATAAGAGACGGATATTTTCCGGATGAAATGAAGAAGGGGCAAATAATATTCCCACCTAATCCCGACAAAACTCCCAATAGCCCAAGGAATTTTAGACCCATAACCTTATTGGAAACACTGGCTAAAATATTAGAAGGATTGATGAACGACAGGCTAAAGAAACATCTGGAAGAAAGATCCCTGATCCCAACCCACCAACATGGGTTCAGACAAAAATAGAAGCACTGAGACAGCATTAGCAATGTTAGTGGAAACCGTGGCCAGAGCAAAGAAGTTTGACAAACATTATACGGACCTAGTTCTTAGAGATGTGCCAAAAGCTTTTAAAAAATTATGGAGGGCGGCTTAAAATTCAAGATAAAAAGACTAGGACTCCCCTCACCACTAACAAAGTGCTTGTGCGACTATCTCACAGATAGATCAGCCTATATATCAAAAGAAGGCTTTGATGAACCGTACTTCAAAGTCCTACAGGGGGTCCCTCAAGGGGGATCTTTCCAGCTCAGTTAACGAATACACCAGATATATTATTGGCTCTTTAATCAACAGAATTAAAAACAAACAACAACTCTCCCCTCCAAGAAAGCTATAGTAGTTCCTAGGATAAGACGCTGCCGTTGAAACTTTCCTCTTGTTAGATTATATAAGACGAAAGTATCAATCAATCTGTAGTTAATTGTTAAGTTGAGGTAGTTTTAGTTTAAAGGGTGAGACACTTGGTAATTTATCCTGATTAATACATCCCTCAAATTGGATGTTTTAGGGCTAAACATCTTTCTTCCAAAAAGGATGTCAGTGTTGCCACTTCAAAAACTATTTTATCATTATAGTTAGTGTCTTTATTGACTTTTATGGTAAGTTCTTCATCAATGGTATCCTTCCCAACACCTTCCATGTTGCAAACAAGGAGGTGATATGTTTTTTGACACTTTTAAATAGGCAAGGGAAGATTTGAAGTCAGAAATAATCTCTTGTACATAAGCCACAGTTAATAGGGACCTATCTCTCTGGAGAGTATTGTTTACTCTCTTTGTTAGGGATATTTTAAGAAGTTTTATTCTATTTTTTTCCAGAGAGGACATTTTGTCATCAAGACAACAATTTCACAGTAAACATAATATAAAGATTTAAATATAAGAGAATGTGCCAACCAATAACATAAGGAAATGCTCTGTGACAAGGGAATGCTTAGCCAAAAACAAGGAGGTTTAATCTACCAATATCAGTAGAACTAAGTTCCTCAAATGGAATCAAGTTTCGACTTTATTAGCTCTTTAACCAACAGAATTGAAAACAAACGACAACTCTCACCTCTAAGAAAGATATTGTAGTTCGTAGGATAAGACGCTGCCGTCGAAACTTTCCTCCTGTTAGATTATAGGAGATGAAAGTATCAATCAATCTGTAGTTATTTGGTAATCTGTAGCCAGCCTTCTTAGTCAGTGCTCGAGCTAATACTGATCAGCGTGTCTCTGGTACTTCTAGTAAGGTCGGAGCATTGTTCTTCTTTCTTCTTCGTTTCTTTACTCTTGGTATAGTATTTGAAAAAAAAAATTATAAAGAAAGTAATAACTGAGGAGGAAAAAGGAAGCAAGGTAATATATGAATAATTGATATTATCCAAAATATTCCTTTCGCTGATGATATCACGATTATAGCGAGCAGCCATTACAGTCACCACCAAATGATGTCAAGGATAACAGTGGCTGAAATAGCGAACATTAACGAATTTGAGCGGAAATGGAAGATTAGAACAAATGCAGACAAGTTTACTATTATCCCATTAGGAAATAGAAAAATGGAAGGAATTAGCGTGGACGACAACAGACATCGCTATGGGAATGAAGGAAAAGTACTCGGCTTCAAAATCAACCAGCAAGGCTACCTCAAAAATGTAAAAGAACGGATAGGATTAGATAAAGCAAATTTAACCAAATTATATCAATTTAGAGACTTGAAGGTGGAAAACAAAAGAAAAATATACAACTCAGTTTGCCGGTCTACGTTGGTCTACCCGGCTGTTCCACTGAACAGACTCCATAAAAGAAACACACTTAAACTTCAAAGAGTTAAAAATGCAGCAGTACATATTAGCTCAAACACGAGAAGAAGAGTATACAAAAGAGACAAAGTGACCTGCACCACGACATCGGTCTGACACCAATAAATGTGTCTTTGCACAGGAGAGGATGTAAATTATGAGAAACGTTAAATGATATATTAACCGACGAAGAAAAATTAACCATGGACATCCCGCACAACTACATAGAAAACAATAGAGGTAAATTAAGAAGCATAAAACCTATCTCAAGAGAGGACCCACCCCCAATATATAGAAGATGAAGTTGCAAAATAATTGCATACATTGAAATCAAAGAATCAGGGTTAGACATTGAAAGAAAAAAATTGAAAAAAAGAAAATAGAGGCATCAGAGCCTCCTTTATACGAAGAATATAACGTGAGGAATAATAACTAGGGAAAAATAAAATTGAGATGGCTGGTCCCCCAGCAAACGACATTAACTCAGACTCATTCTTTTCACCACTCTACCCTAAAATATACTGTCCACTCTACTCTTACTGTACACTTTTAGCTTCTAACTTTTTCTAGACGTAAGACGTAAGAATAATTCCATTTCTGTTCATTCCCTGAAGATGATCTGACACGCTCGAAAGACGTATAGGAATAAAGAATGTCATTCGTGGATGTTTTTTTCTCGCCTCGAAGACCCCGTTAAAAACTTGTAAGAAATATTAAGAAAAGACGAGTTAAAATTTATTACGCTGCCACAGCAGTGGACTTCGATAGTACATTCATATAACGTGGCCTTTTACCTAATTATATATATATGAGAAACTCACAAAGTAGCGAATGAGTAGAGCAATAAATGCAAAAGTTCCCACATGAAAATGAAAGGCGGATGCCTAGATTTGGCAAAACAATCCTTTTACAGAACTGAAGTCCATCCCGCATATATTTTTAAAAACTTCATTGTTTTACTGTTTTCTGAGTCCTTTTCCTTGCATCCCCACCTTTTGAATAAATTAAATATTTCTGTCATATTCAAGTATCAGTCTACCATGTGCAAAATGATGATTCATAATAATAAAAATAGTATAAGGGGTATTATTCTGTCGATGGTTCAGTTTGCCCTAAGTAATACTTTGGGCAAACCGGTATATAACTAAGTGTACGCTTGACGCAACATAAATACAATATTAGGAGGAGGGAAAGTAATGGTGCTTTCTTTGTCCATTTATCTGAAAATAGTCAACCTATCAATTGAAATTCTGCTGAATTTATTTACAAATCTGATGACTTTGTTCAAAGAAACATTGTTTAATCCTCATTCATTAATTCCTCGCCTAATTTTAATATATCCCGCGGCCTCTTTAAACTGGACCCTGTTATTAAAAGGCTTATTTATAACGAAATTGTCCATTTTTAATCTTAGCTCTTTGATTTATTAATTCAGTTATGTTTCTCTGTATTTACAATTAGGTGTGTGTGTATTTATCTTACTGACCTAGATGTCTACATTATGTGCTCACAGTTGGAAATTTCTGGAAGTAGACCTTATCTATTTGGTTTTATGCTTCACATCCGTCTTTGATAATATTTCCCTATTTTGTGCCCTTTCGTTATTCCTTGATAATGAACTGAACAAGTTCGAAAGTACTTGGAATCCGCCTTTCATTTTCCTGTGTGATATTTTGCATATATATATATATATCTACATATATATACGAGTATGTCCGAAATTCAAAATTAAGATTAACCTGGAACGAACTAAGCTTTACTTAGAATATTTAGGTAGATTACTGTTTACTTAACATAAGCGGATGAAACTACCACTAAATTATAAGAACTATTAGCCTTGCTCGAATAAAAAGAAAATAGATTAAGTACACATTGATAGGTGGCCAAATAAACAATTGGGTCAGATTAAAGATGACTAATGGATATATTCTTTTCAATCCAAATACAATGAATATAATAAATTATTGCTTGTGTAAGTAAAGGAATAAATATGTAAGAAGCGAAATCGAAGTAAGCCAATACGAGAATGGAAGGGATATCGATTCTCATTGAAGAGGGCAGTGACAAAAAATCTTTTGAAAACGGCGGAGGGCGGATGTAAAAGAGTGAATAACCCAACACGGTAAATAATTAACATACACGAAACCCTCCTATGAGGCAGGCGTCCACATTCTCAGGCTGCAGGTCAGTTTCAGGTTGTGAGTAATTTCCAAACCAGAATAGCGTTTAAGCTACTTGCTCTTTACCAACCGAGAAAGAGGAAGTTAATCACCGTTCCGGTTGAAGCGTAAAACAGGATGAAATTTGAATAAAACCTACGATATGTTTCTCATCCCGATTGAAATCTTTATTCCTATGTGCCCGCAAGCTTGCCTGGTATAACAAGTTGCTGCATTTTCCCGCTAAAAGCATTGATCGTTACACCTCTTCGTGCAGGGTATTTTCTCCGGTAATCGCACAAAGAGCGGGATAATCAACCTGTAGCATCTCTCCCGGTAACTCTCCTCTCTCTTCCCCCCTCGCACATCGGTAATCCTGCACAGCACAGATACTCTACAAGAAATCTCCTTTTCCCCGTGAAGGCCATTACGCTCAAACACATAAGTCTTCGTGACGAACTCGACTTCTAGCGACACATTGACCCTGCAAAGGCCCCCATAGCTCGTGTCTAGTATTTAAGAGCATTATCATTCTAAAAAGTGTGTAGACGATATTTTTTATCTAGAGAAAATTAGATGTGCAATATTTGCTCAGTGAATCTTTCCCATTAATATCATGATTAGTATAAATTACTTAATTTAGTAATTTCTTTCTAATTTTTGATTAATTCATTCATATTATATTTCCAGTGAAGTTAAATAGAGTACAAAAGTTAATAAGTTATTACATCCACCGCCTAGAATATAATAAATATAGCCATGATTGTTTACCATGTGGAAGGTCGCTTGCTTTGAGCCGCAGAGTGGGACAGGCAACAGAAGTGTCACTTAAAATAAGTGGCCTTAATTGCCACAAAATGATTCTGAATGCTATGTCCAACTTACGAAAGGTAATGCATATATTTAATAGACCGAAATCGTAAACTAAAAAAAAAATGGAATTGAATTCCCTACTTTCTCTATAAGTACATAGTCACCTAGAAACACTAATTAGAATTTTATTATTTATTTAAACGAAATCGTAAATCTTGGCCTAACACTTTTGCCGAGAATAAATGCTCGTTTAACAGTGAATTTATTATTTTTTTTCCAAAACTTAACTCAATTTCTTCCAAAAAGATTAAAATCTTTTAGAAAGAGGAAAATTATTATCTTATATTATTTAGGATAAATTGTTAAATTTAGAGGCAAAGTTTGGTGAAATAAAATTCAAGGATTTTTCTTCTAAAGTGTAAATTGCACTCGCAACAACGACCTATCACGCAGAAAGTTTGCAAGGAGGTGTATAAAGAAAAGGGTGATGAAAGAGGAAGGAAAAATAAGTAGAAGTAGTTCAGCATCTAGATTGTATGGCCTGATGGCACACTAACCTCTGGGTGTCACCTGAAACTTTACTGCCTAAAATTAAATGATATTTAGCTCTAATTCAAGGTAATAATAGATAACCGATTCCTTTTATCTGAATTTCAATTAAGAAATCTGATCGAAAAAATAGTGAACCTAATTTGATGTAGATTTTTACGCTAATGAAATGAACTAATTTTTTTATAATCTGAATTAATATTTAAAGATACCAGGCAATGGCTTCTCCAATCTACCCTACGGGGGGAGCTTGCGCTTCCCTACTAAGATTAAAATTTAAAATCTTAAAAAAAGCAGCCAATGGTAAATCTTTATAAATTTTCTGAACTTCTTCAATTATAATAATTTTAAAAAGGAACTCTAAACTAAATTTACCTCCCTTTCAAAATATCACATTGCTAAAATATAGTTATAGAAGATATATAAAAATAAATTTTCTGAACTTCACCATTTGTAATTATTTGGGTTTTTAAAAATTCACAAAATTTTGATACTTATGTTTATTTATAAACTTCACCATCTTGTTTTTTGATATTATAAAAGAATTATTAGAAATAACTTTGATAAAAAAACGTAAGTCATAACCAAACTAAGATAGCTGAAATTAATATGGAATATTAAAAAAAATACCCTTTTTTTAAATTATAGAGTTCGTGATGATTTCCATTAGGCACTTATGAATAAATTGAATGATATTTCTATACCAAATTTGTACATAGATATTCTTCCAATGTCCGATAACACTACGTAACAGAGTTTCCATTTTTTCTTGTCTCTAGCTTAAAAGTGTTATTTGTCAGTTGTTCGTAACTAAAGTAAATTTAAAAAGTCTATTTGGGGTTGAATTTCGGAAATCGCCCTCCCTCATTTGGGAGGATAATTAATATATATTTATGCTTAAAAACAAGTGTGTTTTTTGTTTGTTTATTGCAAACGCATCATATTGTATTATAATGGGTTGAGGAATAAGTTCTTGCGGTTTTATCAAATTTATTCATTACCATTAAAATTTTTAGAAAAAGTTAATTTTTAATTAATAACAATATACAATTTAATCAATAATGTATTCTCCGTTGTTATTTACGACTTCTTCTCAACGTTCAACTAGTTTTTCGATGCCTCTGCAATAAAAAATTCTGGATTTTGACTCGAAAAATTCGTCTAAGCAGGTTCTTAATTCCACATCAGTATTGAACGAAACGCTGCGAAAATTGTTGGAGAGCGATCGGAACAGATAGAAATCCGATGGAGCCAAGTCTGACGAATATGGAGGATGCGGCAGGATTTCCCAATTAAGCGTTTGGATGGCGTCTTTTGTCATATTGGCAATGTGAGGACGAGCTTTGTCATGTTGCAGAAGGACCCCATAACGTCGATGAGGTCGCTTTTCACGAATAGCTTCGACGAGTCGATACATTTGTTGAACGTAGAGTTCTGCATTGACAATCTCATTGTTCGCAAGGAGTTCATAATGAATGATGTCTTCTCAATCCCACTACACACACAGCATCGTCTTTCGTGGATAAGTCCTTGCTTTAATCGCGGAAGTGTTTTTTTATTGGAACTAAGCCATTGTTTTCGATGGTTCATGTTTACATAAACACACCAGTTTTCGTCACCAGTGATGATGTGGTGAGGAAATCTGTCCTTATATTTACGAATAACCTTGTGACGGGCAACCAAACCTGCGGCAATGGTGGAGTGTTGAAGTTTGTTGCTTTCACTCAAAGCGTGCGGAAACCATGCACCGAGTTTTCTAACTTTCCCTATCGAATGAAGGTGATTCACTACAGTTTTATGATCGCACACCAATTGTACAGCCAATTCTATAGTCGATTGACGAGGATTTTCATGAAGAAGGTCTTCAATCGACGATCTTCATCCAACTTAATAGGGCGACCAGAACGTTCTTCGTCATTAAGATTGAAATGACCGTTTTTGAAAAGTGAAAACCACCATTGAGCTGTCCTTTCTGATAAAGCATTTTCTCCGTACACACCACAAATATCGCGACGAGCTTTGGCTGCGTTTGCATTGTTCCCGTCTCGATTGAAAATGAATAAAAACAAGTGTCGAAAATGTGTCTTTCTTTCAACTTGACATGCCATTTTGAGGGTACAGAAAAAAAAATTAACACAACTTTTAAATAAACCGCAATGACTTATTGTTCAACTTCAAGACGTGGCCTAAGCAAAAGCCTAATAGTCTACGCTGCTAAGAGACGTAGCCTAACCTTTGCAAATTTTGGTCTCATTATTTATTATTGTTTCTTAATATGTGCACAAATCAAGTCAACACAAGGTACTGAATTTCCAAATTTACCCATTTGAAAATGATGCTAAGATATTATTAATTTCGGGGAAAAAACTGAAAATATATAAAAGGCCCTAGGCTTTAATTAGTTTTCAAAGCATGGTAGAAAATTGTAAATCTTATTGAAAAAGAAATCAGAATTCTGTAAAATAACATTTGTTTTAAGGAAATCTTTCACAAGATTTTAAATTTAACGAGAAATGTCCAGAATTTCGTTGAATTTTATGGTTTCATGAATCTTCCAGAGTTGCTAGAACCCACCCCTGAAAACTTCTAGAATCTTCTGGAATATGTTGGATTATTACTTCAGAAATATTTATACAGAGATTCACAGATCTGCGATCAATTCAGCTCTCACTACCAGTATGAGCACATCAGAAGGAAAATGGCTTCAAGAGGCTGCAATCATTCTTCAGATACATTATTTTATATCTGTGGAAAGTTTCTCAAAACAAATACCATATTTTTTAGTATGAGAACATCTCTGAGAATGTGTGAGGCTTACGAAGCTGTTGGGGGACCACGAAAAACTCTAGGCACCTCATTTTGCTTGGGACCACTGCAATAAAATTTTGGAAGGTAAGAAAATTGTTTATTTTAAAGAGTAAAATATTGAATGTCACAAATATTTAAGCTATTATGTTTGTTTATAAGCCAAAAGAGTAATAACGTATATTTTCTACTTTTACAGGGTGGTAGAGAGGGAAAATAAGAGCCATGAAGTTTCCATTACAAAGATTTATCGTGAACCCACTGCTCACTCAAGCAACTTCTACTTCTGCATGGTGGACCTTTACCACATCAAAGTGGCAAAAATGCGCCTATTTCCTATCATGATCTCCCATCCTCTATTGTTTCGGTGTGTCAGGGCTTTTGAGGTAACCACACGGCTGACACCTATGTAGAACTGGTTGACAACTTTGTGTAAAACTATGGCCAAATGAGTTGCATGATGTCTTTGAAGGTATACATCCTTGATACCCATCTTGACAAGTCCAAGGAGAATATGTTAGCATACTCAGAGAAGCAAAGTGAGCGATTCCATCAGGAAATACTTGACTTTAAACCAAGATGCCAATGAGTATACAATGAAAATATGATGGGAGACTACATACAAGAGGAAATCGAGGAAAACCTTTCTCCTCTACCCCATTTTACTTGTTTTTACATATTTCTTGAAGAAGTTTCAGTAAAATTGTATAAATATAACTCAGTTTTTGTTTTTAGTCCCAGAAAGGATGAAAAATAAACAAAATTTGCCTATTTTTAGTAAATATTTCATTATACAACCACAAAAGCAAAGTTTAAAACAAGTAATAGCTATTTTGTATTGTTTTGGCAATAAAATGAGTTGGAAAATATGGATTTGCCAACTAATTGCCCCGAAAGGTAACTAACTCTCAATTAAAATATTTTTACAAATAATATGATAGAGCAACCGAATTGCAGAAAGAATAGAGACATAAGATTTCATTTATCTTAAACAGTTATTTCATACGGATAAATAACACTTAAACAAGAGTTAAATTTCATTTTCCACTTGAACAGATTTTAGTCGCTGACCTTATCTAGCAGGATGACTAACGAGGACATAAATCACTTTCTCTAACTGAAATGAACAGCGCGAGAATTTTATTTTTATGCATTCAAAATATATAAGACGAATATTTGAGTGGGATTAAATAGATAAACCCTCAGATTACACAAGGAAAGATAATTATTAATGCAGGAAATGATCCACTGATTTAAGGCAAGATAACGCGGTACATTGTGAATGAATGAATGCCAAAAATTATTTAAGAATAATCCTATTCAAAATTGCAAGTCTCCACAATACAAATGTAAAACAGCACTTCTTTGGTGTACACTTAAGTATTATGAGCCTTGGGTCATTCTGGTGTTGCTCATTCCTTTCCAGCTCAAATTCCATTACCCGTTGGTCTTGTCGCTGTTCGTTTACATAACCTAGCGGCAGTCATAGCTTATATGGTGCTTTAGGCGAAACACCATTTCAGCGCCCCCTACCCTTCATAATGGGATCCACCTTCCAACATATATAACTAAAAAAATATAAATAAACATTTTAACATTTATGTAGAAACCAACTATTTTATTAGGTGTATGATCTTAACACTTAAAAAGACACACACACACACAGTTGGTTTGGATGCTGTCCGCTTCTGTTAAACACATGAGGGACGGGGGGCTTGTGTCGTCCCGGTGAGATACTCGAGATTCGAGACACTAAAATACAGTATAGAAGCCACCATCGGTACTTGGTGCTCAATTTTCCGCCCTGGAGAGCTGCCCATATTACCCATAGCTAACCCCGCCCCTGAGATAACCTCTCCCACACTAGCGCAGATTCGATTCAATAAACCTCCCTCTATTCAATTTAGGGAGTATTTGGGATAAGTGAAGAATACCAAGACACTTCGCTTTAATAGGGAGGCAAATCTAGGATTAAAATAAATTGCTCTCAGAGAGGGAGCTTGGACCTTACCTAAAATTGGGAAGAGGTGGTTAAGAGAACAAGGGAAAGTGGGGGACGAACCCTGTAGCTACCTGTTGGATTCCAATAGTTTTCCAATGTGACACCTGATCTTTCATAGATGAAGGCTGAGAGAACGAACAGTTTCTATACTTTCTTACTCTTGAATGAAGTTGGTCTGGCAGAGTTCGGGTAGGGGTTAGGGTAAAGAGATTAAGCGGGTATTTGAGTACGGACGAAGTTCGGGTATAGCTTCGGTGTTCGAAGTTTGGAGGCTGAAGACTACTCTCCCCGTGTTGTAGAAGATAAATAGGTTAATCGGAACCAAATCATCTCTCTTAATACCCCTGGCAGGTCATGATCGGAAAGGACCCCTGGTCGACCCCTCCCGGGCTTCGATCCCCTTCTGACCCAGTTTCCACCATATTTGGTTGGCTAGAAGGAGAAGGAAGGGCGAAAGCCGTGTATGGAAGAGAGGAGAAGAAGAAAATTGGGTGAAAAGATAAATCATAAAGAAATAAGTAGTTGATTTAAGTTGATTTAAGTGGATTTTCCTGCCTACAGGAGATAGAAGACCAGAATGGAATAATTCCATTATTTAGACCTACTGATCAACGTGGAATCTGAACCCAAAGTTTGTTTTATAAGATGCTTTTTGAGAAACGGAAATATAAATAAAGGAAGAAAATTGCTGTTTTATTTTCTGTTCACTAATAATCAAATTTACTCCATGCATCTGCGGCACTGAAGGTGGCAAGAAAATTGAGGATATATCGTTATCATTGGTTCTAAATCATACAATATTTCTCAATCTTTTAAATGTTATTTCATTTATTACGTTACCTTTATAGTTTATCATTACTGAATTGTTACTTAATTCTAATCCGAATAACCTCATAAAATCATGAAATGATCATATTACCCTTAGATCCAATGATCACTTCCGATACAGTAAGAAATAATCGATCGTGAAGAAATAATCTGTTGTTAATTAAATCTGGCTAGTTCTGATGGACCTTCCTTACACTATGCTTACACTGAGTGTAAGAAAATGTATATAAATTTGCCTAATCTCATGTAAGTATTTACCCTCGCAACCAGCCATAGACTCATGGTAAGCTCTTGCCGATGTTCGTGTGCTTGCCCTAAGAAATTGATAGATGTGGAAAACAAATTGGAATAACTTCCATCACTTTGGCGTTGCCAGATAATAGATAGTGAGAAAAACCACTCGTTTGTGTGATAGTAATTGTTATTATGGCCTATAAGACGCCAAGCAGGTCACTATATCCAATAAACTACCAATCTAACAGCTCTAAAAACGAATTGTATCAATTGCCTATTTTAACCTACATTTTTGCGTCCACCAGACATACTCGATGCAGTGTGAAAGTGACTATTCATGTCTATACTAAACCCATACTTTCACTTCGTACAGTGCAGTTTTCCTTACTATATGTGACCGTTGTCAAAAAGAGAGAAGTGAGAACTTCTCAATCTGAGCCATAAGTAAAGACAGACAACATGATCGTCAAGTGACTCTACCAGGAAATTGTTTCAGAAAAAAGCCCCGTCATTTGTATATGAACGTATATTGGCAGAGGATGTGGACGTAAGATAACGGTGATGTTAAATTAGGACGATAGAAAAATACCACCAGAAATAAGGACGTGACTTTCGAAGATTGCGAACGGAAGGAAAATCGTGCCCGAATAAGCATTGAAGATAATTTGTTTTAAATACTAATACAGCAGATGTCTCAGAAAGAAGACTAGGAGATATTGAAGACGAATACGTTTAAAGGTTTCAAGCAATGCAAAATTTCTTCCAAAAACGCTCTACCTGGTTCATATAAGGGCATGGGGAACAAATTTAAAGACAATAGTGGAGAAAACTTTTATCAAGGTTCATTTTCGTTCATTGCAATATTTCTCGAACACAAAAATTTAAAAAGTTGAGGACAATTTCAATTTTTAAAGATACGAAACTCACAGATATTCAAAGCTTTCATCTTATTTGTTCAGTCTAAAATTTCCTATTAAGAGGGTTCTAAATTCATAAAAAGAGTTTGTATGGTTTATATAAACTAGTTTCTAAAAGTTTATATAATTTCTTCGCTGCTCCAATACTTACGGTTGGCAGAACTTATTATTGTTATATTTCACTCCTTGACCTTAATTATAAAGTTGTCTTTCTTATCTACTGACTTATTCAATTCTTTGTTTTTTGACTACAAAATATTCCTTTGGTAGAAATTCTTCTTTGTTATCGAGATTAAAAATATAAATCCGACCTGTATCATCAAAACAAGTATTATCTTAGCTTAACTTTTAATGATCTCTTTCTTTTTGCCTTTATCACATAGAGTGATAAAAAAGATCAAAATTTATGATATCTTGGGTAATTTCAAGAATGTTTTAGCCTAAGAATACCTCAGTTCTTAGGTCCCCCAGCCCCCAAATGTATAAGAAATCGAACCATGGGTTTTCAGGAGTAGAAACATCGCTCCCGATTACAGGCAAGTCAAAAAACATTGGGTATGATCTATCACCGGATGGAATCCTACTCTGGTCAAGTTCAGGAACGAGGGTATAGACTCCAGATACCCATTGCTCGGACTCCACGACAAACTATGCTGTATGGTACCATTGAGAAATAAATGACCTAGAAGAGAGTGCTGTTCGATGGAAAAAATCACCATTTTTTGTAAGATTAAATCTCAAGATGCAGCAGGAAAATGTATTAATTTTCCTCCTACTGTTTGGCTCTAAACTCCAAATTTCCCCAAGGGATTTTAGATTCCTTCAAAGGAACAAAAATGAAAGGAATGTCGAGTAAAACCGATTTTATGTAAATGACAAAACTTCGAAAGATTTAGAAACGATCGATGAAAAACGAAACTCAATAATCGCCTATCAATAGGCCAAAAATTAATTTAAATGTTTTATTGGTTTGATTTTTATAAAAGATTCAACATTTTGAAATGTCGTTTCTCTCATTGATTTTCTTGGATTCCTCGCCAGCTCTATTTGGAGCAGAAAGAGAAAAAGCCAAAGGAAAACAGACCATTATTTGGGATGTTTTCCTATTGCTCTTCTTCCATGTGGCTGCGATACGCTCTATGTAGGTACCCTTTGTTTGGTTTACACTTACTCAGTAGGTCTCCAGGGAGAAATAAAGTCATCTTGTTTGAGTGAAGATCGGTGGTAAAACCACTAATATTATATATATATATATATATATATATATATATATATATATATATATATATATATATATATATATAAATATATAGACACGAGGGACAGTTAATAAGTTTTGCGAATCGGTAGGGAAAAACAGAAGAAGGGGAATGGCTGTTTGTGGGGGTGTTAGGACAAGTTATGACAAGTCAGGACCTGCAGCCGCACGCTCCTGCCTCATCTATTTAAGAAGCAGTAGCTAATCGCAGATCGTCAGTCACAAATTTTTCGACAATGGAGAAGGTTGAGCACCGCGCAGTGATCAAATTTTTTACCAATGAAGGCAAGAATGCAAAAGAGATCCATGAACGCATGGTTGCAGTGTACACCGACACTGCCCCTTTCTATGCAACCATTGCTCGCTGAAATAGGGAGTTCCGCCATGGTCGTGAGTCCCTTCAAGATGACCCCCGTCCAGGATGCCCGTCAGACGTGACCAACGAAGACAATGTGGCCCATGTGGAGAGGATGATCCCCGAAAATCGACGGGTGAAGGTCGAAGAAATCGAGCGAGAACTTGGAATATCACATGGAAGTGTTATCAACACCATCCACGACAATTTGGCCATGACCAAGTTCTCTGCCCGTTGGGTCCCTACAAACCTCACACCCCATGATCGACTTCAATGTCGTCAAAGTTCGGAGAACAGAGTTGCACAAGTTGCCCTGCGCGAGTGCGGATTCGAAGAGCTCGAAGAGCTCCATATCTGGCCCCTAGCGACTACTTTTTATTCCGCCAGCTCAAGGCTGCACTGCGTGGACGCCGGTTTGGGGACGATGAAGATGTTGAGCTCGCCGTCCAGGAGTGGATTGAACAGTAGTCGGGAGATTTCTGGTTGTCGGGAATTCGAAGACTCAGGGACAAGTGGCGCAAGTGCATTGAAGTCGAGGGTAGTTATATTGAAAAATAATAAAACACTTTTCCTCATATCTCGTTTCCTTATATTTTAATTACAAAACTTATTGACCGCCCCTCCTGTATATATATATATATATATATATATATATATATATATATATATATATATATATATATATATATATATATATAAATATATATATATATATATATGAGATAAATTCTTGAGTCCAATCACGGGTTACATATATATTAATATAACCACTTTTTAGTAGCGTAGTATTTTATTCACGAAACCATTTCGGCATGGAGTTTGTCATGCCATCTTAGTATACAACTGAAGATAGCATGACAAACTCCATGCCAAAACTGGTTTCGTAAATAAAATACGACGCTCCTGAAAAGTGTTTTTAGTAATATATATATATATATATATATATATATATATATACATATATATATATATATATATATATATATATATATATATATATATATATGGGGGGGTGTTTTATTGAAGTCCACAGCTGTAGCAGCGTTATTAATTTTAATTTGCCATGATTGGTCAATTTTTGTAATCCTTATGTTCGCGTTGAAATACTATGCATAATGTAGTAATTTTTGAATAATTCCATTTCTGGTCATTCTCTGGAGATGACCTAACATGGTCAAAAGACGTCTATGAATATGGAATGTCATTCACGGATGTTTTTCCTCGCCTCGAAGACCCCGTTAAAAAACTTGTAAGAAATATTAAGTAAATACAAATTAAAATTAATAACGTGCCATAGTTGTGGACGTCAATAGAACCTGCATACCACATAGCCTTTTACCTAATTACATATTTTTATATTTATATATATATATATATATATATATATATATATATATATATATATATATATATATATATATGTAAATAAAACCACCGTGGAGGAGCGTAGTATTTATTACCGCGAGACTAATTTCGGCATGGATTTGTCATGACAGCCTCAGTCGAACACTAAGAATACACGCAGTCACACCAAGCGTACAATATATATATAGTAGACAGAGATCTAATTGGGGTTCCTAATCAGGGGGCGTGAATTTAAGTTCATTATGGATTCATTTTAAGATTAGATCTTTGAAGTAGGGGCTGAATTTAAATTGACCATCCGAAAGGTTAAAGTTGGTGATTTCATCTATAAGGGTGGATTCAATGACCTTTCTTTTGCAGAATTCCATACACGGGTAGTTTGGCCTGTGGGAAGTCTATCCGGTGATTAAAGTTATTACTGTGTGTGAAAAAACTAGAGGCTGTGCTTCCCCATCTAATGCCTCTTCTGTGTTCGTACATTCTCTTATCCAGATTTCTTTCTTTTTCGCCTATGTAAATGGCGGCCATTTCAACAGCACATTGTCTTCATCACCAGCACGCTCGATTCATCTCCCTTGTTGATTTTCATTGAGATAAGCCCGCACAGTGAGCTTCCAGTGAGGTGGAGCCCCGTCCTGTTAAAAAAAATGAAGTTTTCTTGTTCATTTGTAATGAGCTCATCCATTGGACAGTTCCAAAGCATTTGCAGATAAACATGGCCGGTCACATTTCTCTCAAAGCAAAACGGGCCATGAAGATGGTTCTTGGAGATCGCGCAGAACACATTCACTTTCAGTGAGTCCCTCATGTGCTCAACTCTGGCATGGGGGATTTTCTTTCCCGAAATTCAAACAGTATGTTTATTGACTTTACCATTCGTATGAAATGTGACCTCATCACTGAAAACAAGCGTTCTATCAACACAGAATTGTTTGCGCTTTTGCTTCTCATCTTCCGTTATGGCCTGAACTAGCTGCAGCTTGTAGGGTTTCATTATCAAGAGTTTTCTCAGGATGCGCTAAACTGTCGTTGGAGGAATCTGAGTTTCCAGGTTTGTTCTTAATATAGACTTCTTTGGGCTTCGCAAAAGTTTTTGCTGAACCCACTCGACCGTCCTTCCGATGTTATTGGTCGTCGAGATCCTTTTTTCTGCACAGACAGCCTTCCTCTTTGAATATTTTGTGCCATGTCCAAATCTGCATTGCCGTTGGTGACTGTTTAGAGAACTCCCTCACAAATGCACGCTGCACAGTCTTGTTTGGCTGTGTTAAAGCATACTCAAACATACAAAACGCCTTTTCAATTCCAGTGAATGGCATTTCTATTCTTGTAAAGATAAAAACATTAAACATGAAATTTTACCTATTTCTACACATGGTGTTAAATTTTAAAGTCAATGAACGGGAACTGGCAAGGTTATTAGATTGCAAAATGATATAAAAAATTTTTTTAAATACCCTGAAGAAAATTAAGGATGCCAACACCTAAAATCTTCGCCTGAGCACACATAAGGGAAAATATCAAAGGACTTCATGAGGGTATGCAAAAGCGAAACAAAGATACCAAGGCCAAGCTAGAAATCCCACCAGTTATAAATGACCACCGGTGTATATTTATTTATCTATGTAATATGTTTAAGTACACTTATTTTTTAATATTCTTTAGTAGTATTAATGAGATAGATCTCATTAAATTTTTCAATTAGCTGCTGGCGCCTATCTCTCCTATCTTGGGGCTATGGTTGTTTTATAGAGCTCTTTTCGGATAACAAAGATAGATAGAAAGGAAGTATTGTCGCATTTTTTGACATTCTTTGTTGTTTTTTGTTTGTTCATTTCCTTTTTGCCTCACGTTTAAGATAGCTTAGTATTAGTTTGAATTTTTAATTATGGTGACTTATTCCCTTTCTGGTAGTCGCTAGAGGGGAGCTATTAAAAAAAATCTTTTTCACCGCAAGGCTCTGGGAATTAATGGGATCATATTTCTATTTTTTTTATATTTGTCCAAGTGTTATTATTATTTATTATGTTACATTTACATATAATTTCTCATTGCTGAATGTATACCCATTTTCAATCCATATAATCAAGGTAGCAATTTGACTCTCAAAAAGATGCTATAGCTCTCTATCTTGCAATAAGAAGATGAAGGAAACAATTGGATGTCTCAAAAGGTTGTATTCTAAAGCAGTTGCATCTAAACTACTTCTGGCGCATGCTGTACATGAAAACATGAAGCATTCGATCTACATCAACACCCTTTATCTTCCGTTCTGCATAAATCATTGTGCCTTGGCCTTCGATCTACATAAATAAGCTTTGTCATTTGTTCTACTTAAACAACCTTTGCCCTCTGTTCGATATAAACAACATCTGGCCTGTTATACATACACAACATTTGACCACCGTTTTAAATAGACAACTTTTCCAACCTCCCTTCAACATAAACAAACTCTGGCATCCGTTCTACATAAAGAACATTTGTCATTTCATCTATATAAATAAACTTTGGCCTCAGTTCTACATAAACAACCTTTTGCCGAAGTTCTACATAAACAAACTTTTGATCCTCTTTTCTACATAAGCAAACTGGAGACTCAGTTCTACATATAACTATCTTTTACTTCCGTTCTTTATCAACCCCCTCTGTTCTAAATGATCACCTCTGGCTTCCGTTTCACATAAGCGAGCTTTAGGTTCTGTTGAATATAAACAGCCTTTGGACTACGTCATGAGTAAATAATTCAGTCCTCCGTTCTTCTTTCCAAACTTTGGTCTCCCTTATACTTAATACAAAATTCACCTTCATTCTGTATATGCATGTTTTTGCCATAGGTGGGCGTTATCGCAATAACGATATCGGGTTATCCGATATTTTTTTCTGCGTTATCGATTAATCGGTATCGCCGATACTTTTGGTTTCAAACTAGCGATAATCCATAATTTAAGTTTTTGGTTCCATTTTAGCACAGGGGCGAGCCGCGCATGCCTTGGAGGCAGAAATATGTAGGTCCGAGCTGCGAGGAGGATCCTCAAAACCTATGAGGAGAGGAAGGAGAGCCTCACCAGGTAAGAAACTAAGAAACAGTATTCAAATATTTTTACTATTGTATTATAAAATAACGCTATATATATATAGTCAATAATCAATATTGTATTATGCATTTGACCTCCGTTATACATAAACAAGAGGTCTCCTCTCAACTTAAACAACTTTTGGCTTCCGTTCTACATTTACAATTTTTACCTTTTTTCTACATAAACACTCTGGCCTTTCTTATACATAAACAACCATTTTTCCCCGCATTGTACATAAATAACCATTTGCCTGCGTAAGAAATAAACAAATCCTTGCTAGGTCTGAAGGATTATACTTTGGCCTCCGTTCTATATAAAAAAAATGACTTCTGACATACATAAACAACTCTTGACCTCCATTCTGCATAAGCAAGCTTTAGTCCCTTTCTACGTAAGAAACCTTTTGGTTTCTTCTTTGAGCATAAAATATAGTACATATCATTTTACTCAACACCACAAAGAAGGCTTTTTTGTGGTAAATTGATAAAATGACTATCAATTATTCTTTTAGACCGGACTGAATTTACCTCGGTAGAAAGAGGTTAAATATCTGAATTCTGTTCATAATTAGGAGTATACATATTCTAATTCTCCAAATATCTAAACAGAAAGATGCGAATTTTCCCAATCTTTAAAAATATACGTCATCTAAATCATTGGTCTTATTCAAATCACGGAGCGGCGTTTGAGTGATTTTTTATGCACATGCTTTTTGCAGCTCAGACCTGTCACCCGAAACATTGTTTCATTCATCTTTTCGTAGCCATCCTGACAAGTCCTCATTTGATTCTTTATAAATTAGCAAGTTTAAATATATACAATGGATAAATTTCAAGCTTTCCACTATTAACATTATATTTTCTATTCCTAAAATAAATTTCAGGTAGCTCATATTTTGCTTGATTACGGTAATGTCGTTCTAGTGTTGATTCGAAGGTTACGTTAATTTGGTCTATTTACGATCTTTTAAATTCTTCAAAAACCTATTTATGTACGACAAGGGACAGCGTCTTTCCTTGGCAAAAGCCAAAGCGTTCTTTTTGAGAGTGAGTCAATTTTACTAGTGTTAACTGTGAACCAGTTTTTATTTAGTAGTTTTTGGAGTTAGTAAATTTTCTTTTTGAGTAACCGTTGGTTGAATTACTGATCTTACCTCGTTGTATTACTTACTCTTACTTCCCTCGTAAGACATTGCGTCTTACTCGCAAATAAAGTAAGCATTATATCCCTGTTGCTAGATTCATTGAATTGTCTATACTGTGTCACTTTAAGGGTAAATATTTAATAGTTTGGTATTAGTTATTTTTTTTAGGCTCGGATAAGCATTGAGCTTATCTATTTCCGTCAAGCAAAAGCACTAAGGCTTTGGGACTCGAACACAACCTGTCTATAGAGTAGCATAAATTTCATGACTTTGCTACTGAATATTTACCAATATTTGATATTTATTTCCAATCATAGTGGTTTATCTTCCCCTCTGCTGAAATTCGAGGTGAGGTTTTTGTTTACAACGTAACTCTTTCTCCTTGTGACTCAATAATTATTCATCATTTTCACTAGTGTTATAGGTAAAAGAAGGAATATCCCTCTATTTAATTTTACATATTTGCAAATATAAGTTATTTTTCGTCAAAGTTACACTATCCAAGCTGATACCCATTTCATCTCGAGGATTAAAGTCTCCTTATTTCATCACTTAACTACAGCGAACATTAGGTTTGCCGTTGAATACATTTGAAATTGTGCCTTTTCAATTGAAAAAATTGCATTCACCCTATTTTTCCACGTATAATATGAGCTCTAGAATATATATTAATTGAGTTGCTTGGCTACTGACGCCAAGAGTTAACTTTGCAATAACTACAAGCAATTCTTATGTATCACCAGTATTTACGAAGAAAGATTAATTAGCTGATAGGATTTTTATAAGATGGTCTTATGACAAGTGCATGATTTATTTGGGGTGTTTTTTTTACGTCTTGGTTCAACCAAGCTTGGATACTAAATATCTCTCCACTAGTGACTTCATATTGATAATATAAACTCTTTTGGGATTATTTGCAATTAGTGGAAATGATACATACGCCATTTTATCACTTATTTTATTTAATCAAAGAATAAACATTTAAAATTGATGCAGTTTAGTCATTAGCTTAGTGGATTAGTCGTCATTACAACTAGCCCCCGAGGAACACGGCTGTGTAAAAGCTACTGGAGTGTCAGAGAGATTTTGAATTGGTGTTACTCGTACCTCGGACACGAACCACAAACGTGGGTTGGATTGTGTCGAATACCGGCTATAGAGTTTTCGGCGGTATTTAGACAATAATTATTAGTTTTGTGTCCGGCCTTTTCAATACAAAATTTCTACAATAGAGGGTCAAGCATTTAATAATAAACCTAAAAGTTAAAGTAGAAATATTACCGTGCCAAAGGATCAGAACGCCGGTATTTATATCACAGCAACGTACATATGCAAAGTTAGATGAAATTGAAGTGTCCAAAATGAGCCGATCGACAAGGAAAACAAATTTCTGTTTGAATATAACGATTAATTTATCAGTTGAACACATTTCTACAAGTTATAAGTAAATAGTATTTAATGTTTAAGCCTTTATTCTCGATTATTATTAAACATCGTCCGCTGCAAAAAGAACCGGCTGTTGACACTCGTGCAATAATCTGCGACATTCATCTCGAAGAATTTCCCAGAGCTCTTGAAGATTTAGGATTCGTCGCTTTCAACATCTCTCTGAATATCTTCCAAACATTTCCAATAGGATTCACATCCGGACTCTGAGCAAGCCAGTTCATAACAGTGATGTGCTTGTCGTCAAGTAAAGTCTTCTCCAACTTGGCTGTGTGGCAGCGGCGTTATCCTGCATGAAAATTCCAGAGAGAGGCATAACGTACTTTTTCCAAGTGTTAACTGGAAAAGAGGTGGCAACAGAATGGCATAAAACTTCCTACACTGGACTGAAGTTATTGTTATGCAAACAATGGCAGTTTTCGCTAAAATAGACCTCAGGGTCCAGATCACTTTGGACATTTAAATTTTTATAGTTAATTGCTTATCTGCTCATAACTTTTGTTATATTAATCTATATTTGCATAACTTTCACCGAAACGTAAATTATAGCAGCAGGTTATCGAGCAGTAATTTATGAAACCTTTGATTTTCTCTGGCAAAGTTATAGAAGATAACGTGTGCCAAGGGCAAATCTCATATTTTAATTCCATTTGTCCATCAGATTTTCTTTCGAGGTTGTTTACGCGTCTTTATCGACACAAGCGCCCCCTATTTACCTGTCGTGGAACGTCGTTATAGTAAGGTTTGTTTTTGGTTTGTTTCTCGATTTCATTTTAATAATTTTATTTCGTGTTTCCGCGTATTTCATTTTAAAGCCGTGATTGGTGTTTTTATTTAATATTAAGTTCGGGTGTGAATTTTAGTAACATAACCACTTTGTTTGTGAGTAAAAGTCTTTGAAAGCTGGGCCTTAAGAGTACTTTCACCCGCCTAAATAGGTAGCAGCTTAGCGGTACGCCAATTTTCCCCCAAATTTAAACTGCTTAAATTTCTCCATATTCCATGTCTACGAACGGTTTTATAAATTAATGTCCGCAAATACAGTTTGCATACAGGCTTTTAATCTATCGTTATAGCCACAGCTCTGTTATGTTACTGTTAACCTACTTTTCGAGTCATTTTCGTGTTATTTTCTTTTACGTTTGTCTGTATTCCAGCTTACTGACTCGTCCTTTTATGTTACAGAGCAGACGCCATTTTACGTTATTCTCAGACCTTTCTTCATTCCGTGCACGTAATTCATTCACCAGAAAACAGATCTTTATCATCAGTTCAGGATATTCTGGACATTTATCCACCTTTACACATTTATCCACCTTAGTTGCTGGTTGTATTTTACAGGGCTTCCTCCCTGGTTGAAATTTTGCACTATATTATAATTATATAGCCAGTAAGCTTTTGGCTTATTGCAAGTGAAAATAAATCATTTTTGTTAGGTTAAATTAGGTTAGTTTTTCGACGTTTGAGAATATTAATTATATATTTATTCATTTATTTTCTCTGAGTATAAACTTAATGAAAGTTTTTATGACTGTCTTTCCCATATCGCACTTTTGGCCTATTCTTTTGAGCGTAGAATTTCTGCCCCAGCAAAGGCCCATCGATCGGAAAGAACCACCTTATTCCATAACAACGTGTGAAAAATACAGGTTTTGTGATTTTGTACGAGGCTGTTGTAGTTGGTTAAATATTAGAATTACTATTTTGGAAAATATCTTGTCACACGTGAAAAAATATACCTGTAGTGAAGTTATTCAACATGGTTTTTGATAGGTGAGACGCATGGTCAAGCGTGAATCCAGAGGGTAGAGGAGGCTAAAGCCCCCCCTCCTAATTTTTAAGCCATACTTGTATTTTACTCTCCAGAAAGTTATGTAATAATATTCAATATATATATATACACTTTTTTAAACCGTTGCGATTGAATGTATCTAATATGCTACACGGAAAATACAGGTGAATCTTAGAAATAATTATTAAATTCAGTATTTTACCTTAACTGACGTAAAATACCTCTGGTGATATTACTGTTAATTATGAATACTGGGCAAGATAACCATAATTAATCATCAATGAACTTTTCGCAGACTACTCAGAGCGAGGAATCAAGGATAGCCCCCCAAATTTTTAGCCTGGATCCGCCACTGCGCATGGTAGAATCCATTTTGATTAAAAAAAATTACTACCAATTATAAGATTCGTGATAAAATTACAGCATTTAATTATATGAATAATTAATAGCTTAAAGTCGATAGGTGGTAAAATATTCGAAATTCAATTTTTGAAAAAAACGTAACAAGTAGTAAAATATAATTGCATCGAGGATATTCAACGTAGATTTCGGTAGAAGATGCAGACGTCTGCTGAACCTATTTCAATTTTACAGTGACATGACAAGAAATTTTGATTAAAATATATTTTTTGATGTTATACTTGGCTTTACAGAAAGCATTTGCCCTCGTTATGTGAAAAAAACAACACATCAAACAACGTGTGGGTAGGGGAATTCACGTCAACCAAATTCTAATATTGGACTACATGAACCAAATCAAGGAAGGTATCCCACACTCTCCAGCTTCGCATAAACCAAATACTTATAGGTAACTTCAACCAAATTCATATAGGAGACTTCCCTTCAACTAAATCGTGGTAGAAAACTTCACTTCAACCAAATCCGGGTAGGAGACTTCACATTTTAGAGCTCTCTTTCGGAGGGTTTGTAGTTGGTAAAATATTATAGTTATTTTTTTCGGAAAATATCTTGTCACCACACGTGAACAAATATGTATCGGAGATATTCAGCATGTTTTCGGCAGTAAATGACCAAAATAGAATACATTTTTATTAAAATATACACCATTTTGGCAATAAACTCGTCAGTGTGGTTAAAGTACAACAAGGTTTCACTAATATTAACTAATGGTTGCTATTTGAGTAATATAACTGGAAGGCCATGAGAAATAGCCGCTCGAAGCTTATAAACAAAACACGGTTTTCTCTCACAAAATCACTCAGATATGAAATGAATTACCCCCAATCACTCGGATATAGAAGGAATTAGCCCAATTAACTCAGATGTAAAAGTAATTACCATAAAGCACTAAATATAGAAGGAGTTACCCCAAACCACTCAAATATAGAAGGAATTACACAAAATCCCTCAAATATGGAATGAATCAACCAAAATACTGAGATATGGAAAGAATTACTCAGAATCACTCAGATTAGTAAGGAATTACACAAAATCACTCAAATATGGAAGGAATTACCCAAAATGTCGTTGAAAAAACAACCAAACGTTTGAAAATAATATTTATAATTATCATTATTATTATTATTATTGATAATATAACTTACTATTGAAAATTAACATTGCGTATCACTGATACACAATTTTCCATTTTCTCATTCTCTTTACTCTGATTTTTTCTCCCCTATTCCTTTTTTACCTTGGAGTGAAGTGGACTGGAGCGTCTGGTTCGGTCTTTCCCGGTTTGTAATTCCTTAATTTTGGGTACAACCAATAAGCAACCTCATTTAAAAGTCAAGACAACCAGTTATAAACCAATTCATTACTTTCGGCATTCATTTTTATAATTAATTTCACTTTAACTTCCTGCCATAAATATTGAAATGTTAACCATCGATTTTCTGAAGGAAATGTAATTGTAAATCTAGTCATCATTCATGGTAATAAGAGGTTATATAATTGCGTGATGAATTAATAGAAATATTAAAAGATTTAAAATGGTTCAGTAAGTTAGATTCGATTTGGATCTTTTTACCTTAGAAGACGAGGCATAACCAGAGACAATGTGTTGAAATTAAAAGGAAACAAATCCAGGCCTATAGAGAAAAGAATCTTCTGAATTACAAAATACTTAAATAATTGGCTCCTCTTCATGATAAATTTGTTGTAAAAATTACAATTAACTTCGAGAAACTAGATTGAAATAGTACTTGAACGACTCTTCCATTATTATGATTACTCGTCAAAGATTCTCGACTGGATGGTTTCTGTTGTCAGCTTTTTCCCATAATTTCATTTATATTCTGTTGCTTCCCTTTTCTATTCCCTTTTTTTCGAATAAACTTATGAATTATGGATATAATTTTAGACTGTGATAATTAGCTTACATACATTAGAAAATTCAAATTTAAACTTCCTTTTCCGTAAAACGTAATAAAAAATACCTTAAAGTTTGTGTAAAATTTAAGTTTTCAGAAAGGCAAAAAAAGGATTTCTCGAATATTGCTAATTTTATTATATGAAATATAAATTAGAAGTGACTTGATTCGGAGTTTTTTCAAGTAAATAATTTCTCCAAATCAAACTTATACAAAATAGAATAAAATCTGCGTATTTTTTCTTGTCTACGTTAGCTAATGAATAAAAAAGCTTTGAGAAAGAACTACTCCTTTTACTTATAATTCAGGACTAGGTTCAAAACATCAAGCTCCATCTTGCAGCTATACAAAGACACACATATTCTTTGTATACAAAATGAGACAGAGAATGATATACACAAAAATACAAGAAGACAATATTTATAAGGAGAGGCTGGATTCTATTAGGGTTCAAGTAATAACTAATCTTACGTTAAGTAATTATAAACAACCTATGCACTTAAACTTTATCAAAGAATTGCATTTTTTTCTATTAATTTTAATGTATTAAGCGAATTGCAAGATTTTTTAACAAGTATTTGAGAGAGTAAATACTTTTATAAAATGGACAAAATCAGGAGGAAAAATATAAGAAATAGTGATGAGGAATCAAAAAGGAGAAATAAAACTTGCTTATAATTATTTATTTAAAACATAGGAATGAATCAAAGAAGGTATCTTAAGAAGAAAGGGTTTAGAAAAGGGTACGTAAAAATAAGAGATGTAGAACGAGGGAATGATATAGCATCTAAGAGACATAGGTAATCGGATTCAAGCATATCTTATATAAGGATTGCAAAAATTTTATTTAGCAACCAATGTCAATCTCTTTAAAATGATCTTTGATAAAAATAAGCAATTAGTTTGGTATATCTTCGTGTTAATCATTTTTTTATTTATTTCTATACGTTTCCTTATTATGTTGATAACATTTTCAGTGTTAATTAGAATCAATACTGAAATCATAGGAAGAATAAAAATAGCAAAGATGGCAATCGGGAATATTAGAGATATATTAGCGAACAGGAAGTTAGCAATAAAGACGAGGAAAAGTCGAATGAAAACACACGTGTGGTCAACTTTGCTGTATGGAGTGGAGAACTGGATATTGTTATGGTGACGAGACGGCAGGCGATGAAGATGTGGTGCTGGAGAAGGATGATGAAGATCCCATAAACAGCAAGAAGAACGAACGAAGAAGTTTTGCAAATAGTAGGAGAGAAGAGAAAATTGATAAGGATGGTGAGAGGAAGACAGTTGAGATTCTTCGGTCATGTGATGAGAAGAGAAGGGATGGGAAATTTGGTTGTAATTGGAGTGGTGGAGGGAAGGAAGGGAAGAGGAAGGCCAGGAGAGAAATACATGGATGGACCGGTGAAGTTGATGGGTGGCGAAACGTCGCTCAAGCAGTTCATCAGAGCTACGGACAAAAGAAGATGGAAGTCCTTGGTTACCGACGTCCTGAAGGATATGACACAGCGGTAAGTGAGTAAGATAAGTAATAATATAATATCTCCGCGCTATTTATAGTAATGTAGTAGTTGTAGTATATTGGTTTTGACGATGACATCTGTCTGCACATCTCATCTGTTATGGATTCGCAGGCGGCTTTGGAGTCCAAGTCTGGAACAGCATGTTCGTTGACAGTGGTGGCAGGGTAACTAATTGTCCAGGCTCTGCAGGTATGGATGCTGCGGATTTCCTTCTCTCTCGGCCCTCAATGACACATGCACGTCGCTCCTCTTCAAAGCGGTTATGGGCCTTCTTTTTCAGAGCACGCCAGCAGATTCTGTCCTGCGCACATTCCTCCAGTGGAGTCACGTATTAAACGATGCAGCCCTCTATGTTTTATCTTGATAGTATTTTTTTATATAAATTCAGTGAGCTATATTTATATTATTTATATTATGTGTAGGAATGTCATTAATATATGTTTAAGGTTTTACGAAATTCATCATACTTGATGTTTAAATTTGGTTGTTTGTATTTATTTAGAATTGCTTCTGCTAGTTTTAGGTTTGTTTGCGGTTGGATTTGTAAATAATTTTAAGGTTTATGGATTTTTTTTGTAGGCCATATAAGTGACCTTATTGTATTCGCTTATTGTTTTGATTCTTGAGCTGATGTTTTTGTCATTGATAGATCCCACGATTTTATTTGTCTTTTGGGGGTATTAGTAGAGGTTTCCTTGCCACATTTTATGAATTTGTTTAATTTGATAGAAGAGATTCGACTTTCTCCTAATAAGTGGTTTTATTCATTACGAAAGCGCCTTATTTGTCTAGTCGTTAGATTATAATGTCTGGGTTGGTGATTAGTTATTTATTGCTTTTTCTCATTTTATGACAATATTTCCTATGAGTTGTTATTTAAGTGAAAGATAGAAAATGTTTTTAATTCTCTTTTTTTAAGAATGTTCTCATTTATTATTTCCGATATTTTGCGTTATTTTCTTTTAATAATTTCGCTAGAGAAAGAGTATTGCTGAAGATAATTAGACATTTGTGGTGTTCATAAAAAGTTTTAACATGAGTCTAAAACATTCTCTTGATGTTTAATTTTAAAATTTCCTTTGGTTGCAATATTTACGCTCAAGGAGGTATTCCTTAAATCGTTTTGTGTATATTTAAATGACATTCGTGTGATATATCAATTCAACTGTCAGTAATATAATGATCGCTCCTGAAATTCACTCATGGAACATAATAGTACTATAATCAATTACTAAAACTTTCCTACTTAAACATTAATTTCACTAAGCTAAGTTTATTTGTAGCAGAAAGATCGCTTTCTAGATTTTCATTAAATCCACGTTTAATACTAAATCTTATAACTGTGATTTCTTTACTTTAAAACAATTTCTTCTTTCCTGTTAAATAATAATTGGATCAATCCATTGGATCACATTGTCCATTTGATTTCTTTTGCATAAACAACATTTCAATGGCACCAAAACTCGCCACCTTAAACAATCGATCTTGATTTCCGTAACTTAATTATCCTTTGTTAAAATGCTTCCATGAGATGTCCTTCCTTATCTAGATCTTCTGAGGGATTATTCTCTGTAATTAATTAACACTTCTTAAGTATAGTGTAAATAATGTCCCAGTTCTCTAATAGGAAGTTTGGTGAAATTCATTATCTTATTTCACTGGGTGTCCCTCATTTACTGATGAGGATTGATTTTCAAAATCCTTTTTAGGATCCTTCAGGACCACGTTCCTGGATTCACGATCCACCTGCTCTTGCTTTTCAAATGTTTGGTTTTTCGTTGGTTCTATGTATTTCATTTTCTTAAGTGTTCTTTTATTCGTAAATGCGTCATTCTTTTGACTTAAGGTGAACATTTTGGTTATTCTTTGTCTCAAACGAAGGATAAACATCGCAGACCACATTCCCTGGAGCTAATGGGTGGAAATTCTATGAAGAGGCTTAATAACCTCACTGCTGGGATAAAACGTTCCTAAGAAGTCTCCACCGCCCACAAGCAAGGGCAAGAGTCTCCCCATTACTCTGCTCTTGAGGAACATTTCTCCTCAAGGTTCTTTAATCAGAATATTTCTATACAAAAAACGCCCACTTCAGAGATTCCTTTGTTCATCTTTTAGCGATTCTGGCTATGTGTCATTCAGACATATCCGGGATCGAACATTTATTCTCTTTACTTCGCCTGTGACCCATGAGTGTGTTCTACCCATGTATTTTTATGTTCGTCCCCCCCATCCTTTTCTTTAAGGAAATCTTACTATTACCCTTATATTACCCTTACCTAACCGCATTGACATAACCGTTATAGTTCATTAACATATATATATATATATATATATATATATATATATATATATATATATATATATATATATATATATATATATATATACGTGTAAATTTCGGCAGTATATTTTCATTTTAGCATGTTTTATTAAAAGCGACCGCTAGTTTCAAATTAATAATTCTTTTTTCAATCTTCTCGATTTTTTTAACGCGTGGATAAGCGTACCGAAGTTCATCGGGGACTGATGCCTGTTATTTTTTCAAAGGTAGAAGTAAATTAATGTAATGTAGCACTTTCTTTAATTTAACTGACGCGTTTCAATACATCGAGTATCATCTTCAGAGTTATAATGGGGAATTATTACAAAGTATTCAGTTTATATATGTTACAAAGTGTATTAACAAAAATACGAACGAAGCTATACACGTATAGATAGGTTGGATCCAAGTGATAAAAGGTCGGAGAAGTAGGTAGCCAGATAAGGAGGGTTGATTAAGCTGCTTGCCAAAGGGTGTTAGTGGCTAGGGGTGGCTCTGAGTACACCCGCCCCCCTGTTTGCTTTTCTTGCGCTGGGCAGGAATCCATTGGAGTTAGACTGTATGTTTAGACTCGGTTGTTTTTATTGGATATATACAAGGTGTCCCAGAAAAGAGTTAACCGTAATTTGAATTAGTATAAGTCAAAACCTATATGAGATTTTTTAGTTCTGCAAAACAAATCAAATTTAACAACTATTTATCTGTCGATTCTAGAAATTCCATTAAATTCCCTTTTACGATATTGATACACTAATGGGTTTAGTGAAGGCTATCAAAATTATGTTTGCGCAAGGAAATAAAATCCTTTCGCCTAACTGCACCACTTTTAAATTCCCTTCGACCATTAAAAAATCATTCCCTACCACCAAACCTATAGAAGAAACCAACGAAGCAGGAGTCTATTTAATCTCCTGTAAAGAAATTAACTGCCCTATATTTTACAAAGGCGAAACAGGAAGAAACCTGGATAAGAGAATGTACGAACACAGAGACATTAGACGGGGAAACAGAGACTCTA